>QTSX02000006.1:600000-945335 GCA_014839935.2 Entomophthora muscae | reverse complement strand
ATCTTTAGCAAAGTCCTAATGCAAGGTCTCCCCGAGCAGAGAGCAAGTGACCTCAGGATTAACCTTCTACCCGGTGAACCTCCAAAATGGGGAAAGGTTTATCCCACCACACATGCGCAAGGTCTGGTACTAAAGAAATTCATCTCTGACCTAATGGCCAAAGGACACATGAGACAATCTCAATCCTCCTGCTCTTCACCAATCTTCTTTGTTAAGAAAGGGGATGGAGGACTACACCCATGTGTAGACTACAGTCTGCTCACGCCATCACAGTGAAGGATTGTTACCCAGTTCCCTTTGCAGAGCAATTAACAGATTGCCTGACAGGAGCCTACTTATTTTCTAAACTTGACCTCTACAATGCCTACAATCAGGTCCAAATTGCGGAAGGGGACAAGTGGAAGACAGCAGTCAGAACAGTCTTTGGACTTTACAAGTACCTGGTCATGCCATTTGGACTCTGCAATGCCCCATCTGCCTTCCAAGCACTGATGAACAAGATCCTCTTTGACCTCTTGGATGTCTGTATGGTGGTTTACCTAGTCAACATTCTAGTGTACTCAAGGATGAAGACTCACACCTCTTTGACCTGAAGAAGGTCCTGGAACGCTTACTCCAGGCCAAGCTATACTCAAAAGGGAGAAATGTGAGTTCCTCAAACAAGAGGTAGAATTCATGGGGTATGCAATCCAGAAAGGCGGCTTTGTCATTGTGCCATCCAAAATTGCAGCAGTAATCAAATGGCAGACCCCAGACACCCAAACAAAATTGAGAGGGTTCCTGGGGTTGGCTAACTTCTGCTGTAAGTTCATTAAGAATTTTGCAAAGATATTGGAGCCCCTGACATCCTTGACTACCAAAAGTGTACCTTACATTTAGACAGAGGAGGCACAGAAATCATTTGAGACCCTCAAAACCGTCTTCACAACAGCCTTGGTACTCCAACAAACTGACCCTGAGCTCCAATTTTTTGGAGACTGTTACTTCAGACTTTGCCTTAGGCGCAGTCTTGCTTCAGGAAGGGGAGCCTGGAGTATACCACCCTGTGGCATACTTCTCTAAGAAGCTGCTGGATTGTGAACAAAACTACAATGTGTACAAAAAGGAACTCATGGACATAGTTAAAGCTTTCAAACACTGGAGATGATAATTAGAAGGAGCCAAGCACACTGTCATTGTCCGCACTGACCACAGAAACCTTCTATACTTCACAGAGAAGAGGAAGATCTGCCAAAGACTTGCCAGATGGGCTCTGGATTTTTCCTCCTACAACTTCAAAATCAGTTACATCCCAGGGCACACCAACAACGCACCAGACGCCCTGAGCAGACAAGAAGATCACAATGACAGAGACCAGTCCTACAGTCATTTCAACACCCGACCAGTCCTAGACACCAACCTTCTTCTTGATGGCCGTACTTGGGGCCTCCCAACCACTCTCATCCTTGGAGAAGGAAGTGAAGAAAATCCAGAAGGACTCCGCACTCATCCAGGACCTAATTACCAAAATGAACTCCACAAAACCCAACCCCAACTACTCTATCCACAAGGGCTTCCTTTACAGACTCAATAGATTGGTGTTACCCCCAGGAGTAATTCAGAATCAGGTCCTACAGGAGTTACATGACTCCCTGCTAGGTGGTCACAGAGGAATCAAGAAAACTATGGCGCGTCTTTGAATCAGCTACTGGTGGCCATCCATGTTTCCCCAAGTAAAAAACTACATCTCACAATGTGTCTCATGTATGAGGAACAAACACTCAACACAGAAGCCACAGGGTTTTTTTCAACCCCTCCCAATCCCATCCATGCCATGGGAATCTATCTCCATGGATTTCATTACGGACTTACCTCCCATTCAAGGTCCACAGGGATTCTGGTTATTGTGGACTGCCTCACCAAAGCTTCAGAGTTCATCACTTGTTCATCAGGAATGTCGGCCACTGCCACGGCTTGGTTATTCCTCAACCACATTTACTGCCACCACAGTCTCCCCAAGGACATTGTCTCAGACAGAGGAACCCAGTTCACTTCCAAATTCTGGGGCAAAATAATGCAACAACTCCAAGTAAAGCTCAACCTGTCAACAGCCTTCCACCCTCAAACCAATGGTCAAACAAAGCAAGTTAACCAGATACTGGAAACTTATCTCTGCGGCTATATCAACACTAAGCATGATAATTGGGCAGAACTACTACCCTTGGCCCAGTTTAGCTACAACAGTTCTTACCACTTGGGAGCCAAGATGTCCCCATTCACGGCCAACTACAGCTTCTCTCTGCAAGGAATTCTCACTAAAGGCTGCCCAGGGACCGTACCTCAAGCCAACAAGTACTTCCAAAACCTAAGGAATACACAGAAACATCTACAGAGTAACCTCAGGGAGGCCCAACAAAAGTACAAGGTCCAAGCCAAAAAACACTGACGTGCCAACCCAGAGTTTGAAGTAGGCTCCAATGTGTATTTTGACACCAAGAACATCAAGATTAACCAAGTGGGTAGAAAGCTAGGAGCCCGCCACATTGGTCCCCTCAAAGTACTCCAGCAAATCTCTGACACAACGTACAGAGTACAGCTCCCTGCTTGCTCCAGTGCCCACAACATCTTCCATGTATCCAAACTAGAGGCAGAAAGAGGAAGTCCCCACGCTCATCAGACTAAAGACAGCAACCCCCTGCCAACAATCCTACAACACACCCCAGAGTGGGAAGTAGAGGCCATACTAGGATACAGGAAAGTTTGCAACCAGGTCCAGTACCTAGTTTCATGGGTAGGTTACCCACCGGAATCAAACTCATGAGAACCAGTAAAGAACCTCGTCAACGCTACTGACCTTATTGCCCAGTACCGCCAACGTACATGTTTGCCAAGAAGTGAAGGAGACACAACTTTCAGGAATATTCCTGACAACAATGTGGTTCAGAATGATATTTTGTGTACAATTAATTGTAAAAAACAAAATAAAAAATGGCAGCAGTTCCCCCTTATTGGGGAAACTGCCGCGGAAAGCCGGGCCCAGAAAACAAGAATTAAAAATAAATTTTTAATTCAGACGGGTTTTATACCCCGTCCACGGGCCGCACGCTGAGCCTGGCGGCTTGCCCACTGCCTGCCCACCACCGCCAGCCAGTTACCCACCCAGGCCGCCAAATGGGGAAATTGCCAAAAGGGGAAACTCGAAAAGGCAATTTTCCCAAACCCAAATGGAGGGGGAACTGCTGCCCAAATTTGGAATTTACCAAATTTGGGAGGGGCTGACAAGCTGCTCAACCCATCCATTCCTGCATTAACTGCAGAATTCAAAATTGGATACATGAAAGCATCCAATGATACACCAAAACCATGCAAGCCCAGAGATAACAATTCATTGCCTGCACCCCACTACCAATTCCCCTCCCAAAAGGGAATTCCAGACAACACCAAGTGTTTGGGGTTCCCTGTCCAGTGTTTTACTCTATTCATGCCACCACAAGGATGATAGTATATAATAAAGCCAATTCACTTGATGGTAGTTTGTGCTATCATTGAGTGAAATTACCCCTCAATAGTATCACATAAATCAAAATCAGAACTTTTACTCTACAAGAAAGTTAAGACACTAAGCTTTGTCTGCCCTTTCCCAGGATCAGAAGATGAACCAATTAATCTTCTTAGCTGTACTCACAGCCTGCCTCAGGATTGGGGGCCACCAATACAATCACTAGCATGGGTGTCAGGATACCAGGAGTACTGCGGGGCTCCAGCAGGTGAGGGAGGAGGCAAAGTGGGTACTGGCATGGCCCACACTGGTGTTGCCCCACTCCACCCAGCACATAGCTATATACATCTGTGTATACTATGTGATTACATATTTTGCCGGTAATTTCAGAAGATTTAACGTACACACCAAGGTCTTCAGATGAATTATGACAGTCTACCCCATTGTGATGGCGCTCACAGGATTCCAAGTCACCAACTTGGTACCATACTTTGCTAAAATACTCCCTCACATTCTGGGGCTTTACAGCCTGCCCTGCTGCTTGCAAGTCTTTGTCCTCCAGGTGCACCTTTGGTCCTGTTCACTTCACGGAGTATCCATTGAAACCCAAGTGTTGCGCTATTTGCTTTACAGTGCCACAATTATTTGATATTATAGGGCACAGGGCATTTGCTTGAATGCAGTCTTATGTGAGGATATGAGTAGTATTGTATTAGAAGAGCCAGGATCAAATGAAAAATGATTATTTCAAGGAATGGCTTCTGATCACGCAGAAGTACTTAAAGATTAAGATAAAAGTCAACCAGATTAAAGATAGATTAAAGATGATTTTATTGTAATTGATTAATTCTTCTTATAACTTCTCCAAGGTTAATCCCTGAGCTGCTAGCAATGTCTTTTAGGACATTCTAAGACGCTTCTAATTGGGGTAATTCTTAATATAGGTTCAGCACTTATTGCACATCACCCAATAGAATATTTTTATCTTCACCCAGCACAGGTGATCCTTGCTGGCATGGAATAGTTTAGTCACTTCAGGATCACTTTCTACCTTCCTGACATACTTCAAGCTCAATGCTGAATAATGTAATTAATATGGGAATTTGAGATTATGGGAAATTAAACCTAGCACCTCAGAGCTCAATGTAAAAGTAAAGCGGCGCTTTGGCGCCTAATCCAAAACTAGGCGGCGGTGCAGCGCTTGTGTATTTTTAAAGTGGTGTGACGGCAAATCATGTATCACTTAAATGCCGCAGCAGCACTTATCATTGGCTAGTTTAAGGCTCAGGTCAGCAGACTACTGCTGATCCAATATGCATATAGTTTATACTACTAATTTATGTAGTTTGGTAGCTGCAATTCATATCTGCAAGCTCTGTCATAATTAGTATTGTTGTATTTTGTACTACTAATTTATGGATTTGGTTGTAACAGTCTCAATCTGTGGGCTCTGTCATAATTGGCATCATTGTTTGGTCAAAATTCCCAACACCAAGTATAGAGAATATGCTACTAAAAACATCCTAGAATGTGGTTTCTTGGCCCAAAGAAAAGAGTTAATCAGATTTAACAGAAGGCTCTTGGTTTATTACTGAACCCTGACTGTTTAAAGATAAATACAGCTTTCTCCCTGCCTACCAACTGGACATGAATCTGCCTCTCAACTCCAAACTGATGTCTGTGTTTGCCTCTGAACTCCCCCTAGGCAACTTCAATAAGCTGTTTGGGATAGTTTACATCACCCTTTCTGGGGCAATTGATACTATAATTCTGGATTCTGGTCTGTGGGCTTGGGTAAGAAAATCTATGTTGAACCTCTTTCTTGTGAATTTAAATTCACTATGGATTTTAATTGGTCTAGTGAATGATAGTTCACGGGTTGATTCAAGCAAAAGCCTTTGTTTTTGCTTTTGTCCTGTAGAGTTCTTTTTAACCAAATATGGGTAGACATCAATATTTGTGCCTTCCAGATTCTTACCAGCCTCTTGCCACTTGAAGTATATCCACATAGGCTATTAGGATTGAACTTTTGGGCATAAATCTGAATGCACTTTCCTCCAATAAAATAAGTTCATTTGTGCTCATTAATTTTGACATTGAATCTTTGGCGCCCATCTTACATTTTCTAGGAAGATATCTATTACTCATACTCAGATCAAACAGGCTTAAAGCCAGAACCTCAATTCTTACATATTGTTGCAACCAAGTTTCCAGACTTGCCCGCCAACATATCTTACAGTACACAGGGGACGCTCAATTAGTCCCCCTTGACATATCTAACAACATGAACCAATCTGATGGCAATGTCAAACTGCGGGCAATTTCTCCTAATTAGGAGTGCTACTAATTTGACCTGCTGATCCCCGCACAAGTTATTCCTTGGCTTTGAACCCCACATGGAACATGCCACTATTCCACCCCTTGTGACCTTGTGGCTTTCCCCATATAGTATATTAATCACAATATTATAAAATAAACATTACCTTATTTGATTCATTAGTGTCCTTTATATTGAACCTTTGTCTTCCCCAATAAAATACTGAACTCTAATTGGTTCAGTTGCAACAAACCCTCCTGATAAAGGGTTGGAAACTTTACCCCCCAGCCAACCATGAGGCTTCCCTGTTCCTGATGGCTCTGCTGTTAAGAATATTCTCCTTTAAAAAATAAGCAGGCTCACTTTGGTCCATGTTTGTCTATTCTTATTATAAAGGGTTTTAACCTTTATAAATAATTGATTTGTTACTCTTGGTCTTGAATTTTTTATCTAAAATGTTTTTAGTAAAAATAGAGATTTTTCTTACCTCATTTTGTTTTCCCCTGCTTTTGGCAGCTTTTCTTCCTTTCTTAAAGTTAGTTTTAGCGTCAAGTAGCTTTATTTACCCTCTTATGATTTCAAAAATGGGTTCAAATCTAAATTTAATATATTAATCACTATGTTTACTTATTTTTATCCTAAAAACTACTATTTTCCCCCTTAATTTTGACTCTAAACTTGATTTTCTTAACGTTAAGAGCTCCTCCTGTGATCTCTGAGGCTCCCAGTGCTTAGTAGAGGGTCTTCTAAACCCAAATTTGCTTGTGGCTCCCCTAGCACCCCGCCCCAATAATTGCATAGTCTCCTCCAACCACTCCAAAGCCCTCCAAATTTCCTGGAGAACCCAGAAATGTTGCTCCCTGTCCTGAAATCTGTGGTGTTTTCCCTGGTATCAGCCCTGCTCTTATAAGGCCCACCACCTCAGATCTCTGGGTGTGACTTTTATCTTCTGCTCATCAAGTGAGAGAAAACCCAGCTAAGCCTTTTCCCTACTTGATGATCTACCTGGTAGAAATAATAATCTCCTGTTCACTGGAGAGACCCTAGTCTGAAGCCTCACTTTGGACAAATAGAGATTTTCCTGTCCCCCTATGCTCATAAAGCACCTGGTTGAGAATAATTTTTTGTCATTCTTCATGGATGTGGGAGACCCTAGCCTCTCCCAGAACTTATCTGAGGCCCCAGAGTGTTCCTGTTATGGTAGGAAACCAAATGAAATATTATAGTACACCCTCACAAAATCAGAAACCAACAAAGAGTTTCAGCCAAATCCCTGAAAACATTAGATAATTTATATGTTGTTATTGAAAAATGGGGCAAAGCTGGAGGTGCTCAAATAGCCCTAGGAAATCTGGACCTGTCCTTCTTTTCACCAATTAATTATGACAAGAAAAGTACAAATTATACACTAGTTAGATATGGTAGCGCTTGACCAGCTGGTTGCCAAAATATTTCAAACTATGATGTCATTGAGTCAAATTCAAAAGCTGGCCCCCCAAACCAATGAAAATATTCTCACCAGTTAATCAGATGCACAAAATTTCCCTCTCTCCTTCTAAACTACCTTAAAACTTTCTTCATCCCCCTCTAAAAACTTGTTTCTAATTAGCTTATTTAGCATCAAATAAAGAAAATTTTCCCTAAAAAGCAATTGCTTATCTGTGGCTGCTTACCCCTGTAGTTGAGAACTTGGCCTATGTGTCACAAGTGACAAACTCTTATCAACCATGCTTACCAAAATGCCCCAACTACAAAACTCAAACCCTGGCATCTTGCAGGCTGCCAGCCCGCAGGGCCAGCTGCCTGGCCGCCCGCAGTTTTTTGGGCTCAAATCAGAACAGGATTTGACTTTGGAAAATCCTTTTAAGCTTGACAAACCAAATGTACCTACGCCAATACTCTCCACACTGGGGGCTCCTGTTAAGACAGCCAATCAACAGGAAGGCCCAGCCACTGATTCCAAAGTAACTCAGGCCCACACAGAAGGGGAAACAGAGAATTTCCCCATAGAACGCAGGCCACCCAGAGGCAGCCAATCCCACAACCTGACTAGGGAATTTGAGCTTCCTCAGTTTGAAGCAGCCAATGAAATAACCCCTGCAACTGATGCCACCAAAGACTGGGAATACCTGGTAATTGGGAAAACCCGGGCCAACAAAATTTGGGAAAGTTTTACTATGACAGATGGGCATACTTATACCCTGGGCCGCAGGAAGATGCCCATTGCCATCCTTGCAATAAAGTGACATGAGCCTTTGGTTCAACCAGATCATACCATACTTGTTATTAGTTTTACTTCATCTACAGTCTACTCCTTGCGGCTCTGCTCCCTGTGCTCACCTACCCCAAGAAACCGCAGACCAGCGGCCCAAACTTTACCGTCCACCAGGAGCTCCCTTTGGCCCAGTACATTTTACCAAGTACCCACCCAACCTGGCGTATTTGGAGTTTACTCTGGAGGAGATCCTCATCCACAACCCTGAAGCTATAACTAGAGAGACTGAAACTGTATACAGAAAAGGCATCAAAATCACCATACCTCCTCTGCTATTCCAAGAAAAGTATAATTTCCTGCCCGCATATTTGGTTCCAATGACTCTGCCCCACACCCTGCGGCCCAACCACCCACAAGAATCTGTTGCCACTGATGAATCCACTTCCACCCAAATATTTGGGGTGATGTATATCACCCTCACTGGATTGATTGATTCCATGGTGCCTATGAGCGGACCTTGAGCAGTCCTTGGAAAATTGTTATCTTATATTGTAAAGTTAGCCCCAATCCTGTGGTGGGCTCTCCCTGCTGGACCTGCAGGCCGTCCACCCGCAAGTTCTCAGGAACCCCCTGCAGGTTGGATTCCTGACACTATGTAACAATCAAAGCAGCCATCAACTTCTTGGCTGCTTCTTGGCCTGCCCTCTATACTGTAAATTCAGAACCTGAACGTAAAAATGTGGGATTGTTAAATCCTTGGTCCAAATTTTGAATCACTTTTGCGGGATGGCTTTTTTTAATTAAATTGATTTTTTTGAGTATTTATTTGAATTTTTAAAAATGCGGGAACTCACAGACACTTTGCAAAGTTCAAGTTGAACAGCATATTTTCAATAGACAAAATGAAGTAACTGGAATCAGTTTTGAAGCACTCAAATCCATAAACCATTTTCATTAAGTTTACTATGTTTTTTGGAATTGCAGGATTGTCAAATCCATGGACCGAATTTCAAATCACTTTTAATGCCACTAGTAAGCTCAGATATTAATTGCGGGAACTGGAATCCAAATTTAATGTACAGTAAGCACACTAGGAAACACCAACCCAAATCAAGAAGCTCCACCACAACTAAAATCAAATGAAAAATTCAATCTCAATAGCCAAGTATAGACATAAAAAGTGATTGAACTTTAAAATCATCCAAAACCAGCAAGTATAAAAATTATACACTTCAAATTATGGATATAGAAATTCTGTTACTATTCAAGGCTAACTCAAGAGAAAATAACTACCCACAACTAAACCAATAAATCCAAATAAATACATATTTAATCTAAAATATATTTTTTATTTTATTTTTATGGACCTTCAATCATATTCTCAACCAGCTCCTGCACCAGCCTGCGGGGCAGCCTGTCCACAAGGGCGTCCCAGATGGTCCAAGAACAGACCCAGAACCCAACTCAAGGGGAGTCATGCCAATACACAGGCCTCCCAAGGTGTCAGCACCAGCCAATCACCTCCTGCGTCCCAAGCCTGATTGACCAGCCTGAATCCAAGACAGAAGCCTCTCTCAAGGCCTGCAACCAAAGTCTCCTACACTAGGGTCACCGGGAAGACTGAGGTTACTTACACCTCCACTGTGTACCCAGTTGTCACCCAGCCTGTACTCTTGATCCAAGAGTTGCTATTTCCTGCCCCTGTGTCTTTGACACCACCTACAAGCCATTGGCTAAAATTGAGGAGCCATCTGAACCTGTGTCTTATGCCACCATTGACAGCGCCAGCGCAACCAAGCGTGATCCCACCTTCTACACAAAGGTCTCTATCCCCTGTGTTGAGCCTGCCAGCAAGGATGCCGCGGTACCTGCCAAGGGCTGGCGTTGGTTGACAGATAATGAGTGTGAAGCTCTCCTCAAATACTTGAACGGGGGAATGGCAGTTTGGGATATTGCATCCCAATTTGGTGTCACAGCAAGATACATTGGCAACATCAACACTAAATATGGCAAAACTGGGCAAGTTGCCAAATCCACCAAGGCTAAGTGGCAGCCCAAACTCCTTCATCCTGTTCATATTGATGCAATTGTCTAGGGTCTGGATGTACAAGTATTCCGGATTTTGTCATCACACCTAATATCTAGTCATTGCCCAATTTGGTGCCTTTCCAATATACCATTCAACATACTGGAAATGGCAACAAACCAATATTACATGATTGTCCAGGTATCCAACAGCTTGAACCTATCCAGCACATTATCAGCCCCTGGGTTTGGTCCAACTAATATCCCTGCCACAGCTAAACCTATATAAGTCTAAAGTATCACCCAATAAAATATACTTCTTCTCCTCCTACTTTTATATTCAAAGCTTCCCCAAAAGGCGCTCCTTATCACTGGTAGCACTACAGTTTTTGACCACACCAATGAAAGAGAAAATGACTGAACAGAACCCACCCACCTTTGCCCACATACTCAACCAGGCCACATCCCAGGAGACCTGGAAAACATTCTTCTGCGCCCACAACATTGACAAAGATATTCCTAGTGGATGCACTGTATTCAAAGGTCTGGTCATGCCCAAAGCATGCACCAAGATAATTCAATACAGTTGCTCTCTTCAACCACAAACAAACGCACAACCACCTATCACAGGTGAAGTTGCCAACACCAAATACATTGATATTGACAAGTTCTTTGGTAAAAACAAAGAAAACATCATCAACTGGCTAGACCACACAGCCGCTAAACTCTGCGCCAGCCACATACCCCATGAGAAATGGGTCTAGGAAGCCAGCAAGCGCCTGTACAAGGCCGCAGCCAACTGGGTTGCCACCTGAGTTGGCTCAAAAACTGACAACCAGCTTGACAACTGGGAAGAGTTCAAAGCCAACATCACCCACAATTTCTGCGTCACTGAATCCCTTCAAGATATTGTAATACAGCTCAGTGATCTTCCTCAGAAAACCACTATCACAGCTTACACCAACAAATTTGAATAAATATGCCACAAAATCTAAAACCCAGCAAAAGTTGATAACGTAAATACCAGAGCCTCATTTATCAAAAGAATGAAACCCTCTGTTGCTGCCCTCATCTTCCCAGAGGCCAACACCTCCATGCCTGCGCTCATTGCAGAAGCCAAGCGTGCAGAAAAACGTGCAAGCATGGAATATGCTGCACATAACGGCAACCACTCCTCAAATGGCAATGACAGAGAAAAATCCAATGGCAACAAACGCCAAAATACCAATAATAGCAATAGCAACTCCAATTGCAACAATGGCAATCACAGCCAAACCGCAAACTGCTCCTGTCCCAAGAAAGAGGACACCGCCAAAGTAAAAAATGCTGAAACAGCAACTCACTATGAATCTGACCCCACATTCTCTGACCTCAAAGGTCTCAAAACAGAGGAACAGGGAAAAGAAGAGGGGGAACATGCTTAAGTGCCCCTGTCTCCCCCCAACACGATAAGAAGAAGTACCAAGGCACAAACTTTGCTGCTTGCATCCCCCGTGTCCTGCAATCCTCCATTTTTATGAAGGTAAAAATTAAAGATCACTCACAACTTCTTGTCTATCCATGCACTTTCAAATCACATACACATAAAATTTTATTTGACTCTGGTGCACAACACACTATGGTTAGAAAACCTTTTATAACCAAATAAAAAATACCAGTTGTCAAATCCAACTTCAAATACACCAAAATGGCAGACAAATCAAAAGTTCTACTCAAAGGCAAAACAACTCCCTTCAGAATTGACCTCCAAGGCATACAAACGTCCATCAAAGGAATTTTCATGACAGCATAAACTACAACAACATAGCAGGCATAGAATGGTTCACCCAAGTGAACCCCAGCATATGTTGGAAAACAAAAACCATGACAATAAAACACAATGGAGTCAATTTCAACATTCTCAAAGAACCCAACAACCTGATTCTAAGAGATACAGTATTTGTCCAAGTCATAAATCAAGATGACTCTGAACATCTAACCAAAGACAGTACAATCCACATAATGAGGTACTCCAAATTTAATAATATACAAACACAAAAGATCCAATTCCAAGACTTTGCGGCACTCCTAAATGAATACACTCATGTATTCAAGGAAGAACTCACAGAGTTACCCCCCAAACAGGAGGTCAAACATGGCATTGACTTATGCAAAGCCATGCCCAAACCTGCACCCCTCTATAGACTCTCCCCCATGGAGACCCAAACACTTAAAGCCCACATCAAGGACAACCTATCCAAAGGATTCATTCACCTGTCTGAATCCCCGTGGGGGGCAGTGGTTTTCTTTATAAAGAAGAAAGAAGGATCTCTTTGCTTAGTTACTGACTACAGAGCACTAAACGCAAGTACAGCAAAGAATAAATACCCACTTCCCCTCATTGAAGACCTAGTTGCAAGGCTCTCCAGAGCAAAATTTTTCTTGAAAATTGACCTCACATCTTGTTACAACCAAGTTTAAGTTAAAGAGAAAAACATACCAAAAACTGCGTTCTGCGCGCAACTTGGGTTGTTTGAATGTAAAGTAATGAACTTTGGGATGACCAACACTCCCGCAACGTTTGTCACTATGATAAACCAAGCACTAAACAGCCTCTCAAACACATTATGTTACCTTGAAAACATCATCATATTTTCAAAAACAAAAGAGGAACACCTCACACATGTCTGCAAGTCACTCAATTGGCTTGCAAAGCACAAACTATACACTAAGCCTAGTAAGTGCCAATTTATGGAAAAGGAACTCTTGTTCTTGGGCCACATTGTCTCCAACAGTGGCATCAAAGCAGACCCAGATAAAATAAAAGCCATAAATAACATGCAACACCCCACCTCCGTGAAACAAGTTAGATGCTTTCTAGGTATGGTAGCTTACCTAAGGAAATACATCAAAGACTGCGGAAAGCTCACTACACCAATAAATGACCTAACCAAAAAAATGCCAAAAAGAAATTAATCTGGACTCTAAAATGTGACAAGAATTTCCAACTATTAAAACAAGCTTTGATTAAATCACCAATCTTGCAATATCCTAATAACAACGGGTGCTACAAGCTAGAGTTGGCTGCCAGTGACACCGCCATTGGCGCAGTCCTACGCATCCGCCAGCCAGGGCAGCAAGACTTCCTGCCAGTATGTTACAAAAGCAGAAAAATAACCAACACTGAGCAGAGATACCCAATAAACAACAAGGAATTGCTAGCAATATATCACACATGCAAGAAATGGAGATGTTACTTAGAAGGACACTTAAATGTCTGAGTACTAACTGACCACAAATCCTCAATCTATTTCAAAACTCAGAACACACTTGCGCGGCGCCAAGCTAAATGGATGTCCTTGCTGGAACAGCTTAACCTGGACATCCAATACAAAAAGGGGGCAGAGCTGGTCACGGCCAATGCTATCTCTAGGCTATGCCAGCCAAGAGAGGATCACCCTGACCACCTGGACCCTGACGGGCCCAACCTATACAACACTAAGTACAAGACAAAAGGAAAGGATCCCTCCACACATCAACTAACCCACAATACGCTAGTAAGGGATGAAAAACATTTCCACGTATCAAATGGCACAGTATACCAAATCATCAAAGATAAACACATTCCATACATCCCACTTGCACAAAGAGTTGACACTATACTAAGACACCATTGTCTGCTAGGACACACAAAAGCTAACAACCTATATCTCACACTGAAAGAGATAGTATGGTGGCCCAACCTGAAGCAACACATAATTGATGTTCTAAAAAGTGTACAGTATGTGAAAAATACGCCAGCACCAAGGCGCCACAGCCAACAGTTAACCCAGTACCTGACCCTGAACCATTTAAGGTTTGGGGACTGGATGTAGTGGTACCCTTCCCAGAAACCAAAACAAATCAACGTTTCCTAATTGTAGCCATTGACTTTGCCACACATCGGCCCATCTGCTGAGCAACAAAAGATCACAAGGCAGAAACAATAAATTGATTCATTGATAAAGCAATCATAGCAGAATACAGCACTCCAGACTAGATCATAACAGATGGAGCAAAAGAACTAACAGGCCACATAGTAAACAACAATCTAAAAACAAAAAACATCAAACTCTCCACAACCTCGTCCTACGGGCCACAGGCTAACAGCAGAGTTGAACGCCTTAACAGCAGCCTTATCAGAACCCTGGAGAAAATAATGGATGGAAAAGCCAAAGCTACATGGCTGCTATACGTGAAACATGTATTACTAGTATCCTGGGTTTGTACCAATCAAGGGACAGGCAGCTCACCGTTTGAACTAACATACAGGTACAAGCCAGAAATAGTCACCCGCAATAACCAGCCATATGTAAAGATCCCCCCGGGGAAACCTCCCACAGTAGAACAGAAACCAGCTCTACAACACATACGCCTCAAAGCCAAACTGACTGAAATAAAGAGACTCAAAACTCAAAAGGTAACCTCAACAGAGGACCCACTCCCCATCAACTCCCCCGTCTGGGTCCTAGCTGGGAACAGAAAGAAACTAGACTCAGTACACAGTGGACCAGGAAGAATCATCAGATACCGGCCAGACAGGAACACTTACCTGGTTAAGTTCCAGGGCACAAAAAGGCCCATAACCAAGAAGTGCCACCAATCCAGCCTCCACCTTAGCAAAGGAGAACACTTGACCCAACTAGTACCAACTAGCAAACAACTTCAGGAACATCAGGTGGTAGCCGTCAAGACAAAGACCCTCCTGATGTACCCAAGTGTTGTAACTGTGCTGTTTTAGCAGAGTTACAAGGGAAAAAGATTTAGAGGATAGATAATAATCTTTATTGTGAGATAGTGATTATATAGCTATTGTAAATCAATGGATAGAAGGAACATGATTGGTGATCACACAGCTGGATGGAAGAGGGGGTGGCTTGATCCTGTTAATGAGTCAAGCGCCAAATTGAGGTATCCACGTGAGGGATCATCATTTGCTCATGTTGAATGATTTGGTAATCCAAGTTGACTTCCAGGTTTGGCTTTGAGTAGCCGGGTAATTGGATTGTGGGTTGCAAACCTGCTTGGTTGGAACCTTGCTGGCGGTTGAGCCTGCAGTTTTGACACCACCCCCCTGGCTGAAAGTCAGCCTCCTCAGGAGGCAGGTTGTTGGGGAGTTTGTCAGGAGCCCAGGTGCCATATTAAACCAGTTGTTGTTTGGTGGCAGGCAGGGTGGTTTCTTCTTGCTTTTGTCTTGCTTTGCAAGGTCGTAGGCGTTTGTGGTGTAGCGCCTTGTCTTGCTTACGTTTCCTGAGTCCTTGCACAAGGTAAGTATTATTGTTGTTTACCTTTAGGATTATCACAGGCCCTACTTTTTTGGGTTGTAGTTTGCTCTTGTTGACATTCATGACCCATACTTTGTCCCCAACTTCATGTCTTTGACTGATGGGAATGGAGGTCTTTTGTAAGCGTTCCTTTTCTTTGGCTGCTTGTTTGCTGTTGGCTTCCATTACTTGAGGATTAGAACAAGGGGGACTTGACTTGGAATTTCCAGTTTGGGTCCTGTCAATGATTGAATGATATTAGGCTGTGTGCTGTATACCAGTTCAAAAACGGGCTTTTCCCTGTGGATCTGTTCACTTGGGTTTGGCACACAAGTAATGCAGTTGGTAGCTGCTTATACCAGTCCTCAGGTCTCCCGGCAGTGAGTTTGGCTAGGGCTTGCACGAGGCTACCATTAAGCCGCTCTACGCATCCATTGGCCTGTGGATGGTATGGTGTAGTTACAGTGTGTTTGACCCCATTTTTGGCAAGGTACACGTTGGTGTTTTTGGAGGTCAATTCTTTGCCCCCATTGGTTATCAGGAGTTCTGGCTTTCCAAACTTACTGATAATTTCTTTGCCAATAAATTGTCGGACATTTTTACCGGTGTGCAATTTCACTGCTTGGGCTACTAGCCACCTTGTTGCAAAATTGATGGCTGTAATGATGTATTTTTTGTCGTTGTGCCTTCCTGGCATGGGGCCCACAATGTCCAGAGCCCATACCTTGAACAGTAGCTGGGTTTGAATGGGAAGTACAGACTTAGGCAGGGTTTTGCTTCTGGCAAACTTTTTGCAGACCTCACACTGTTCTAACACTTCTTGGACATTGCGGTATAAGGTTGGCCACCAGACTTTATGTTTTAGGAATTTGTACAGATTTTGGCTCTTGGTATGTCTGAGTTCTCTGTGGTAGCAAAGAATGGTATTGACTTGTTGATGTGTGGGAATGTAGGGGATGGTTGTGCCATCTGACATCTTTCTGTGAAGAGTCCCGTATACATCAGCAAAGAGGTGCTCATTATTGATGACTGTTTCTTTGGTGATATTGGTTGTGCCTGCGGGGAACCCTTTGTCTTTTGTGCAGAGTACTAAGAGAGGCCAGTCTGGGTTGAGCCCATTCTCTCCCCTAGACACGCGGACATACAGGTGGGACAGGGCGTCTGCCATGGCAAGTTTGGCCCCGGGCTTATATTGGATGAGCATGTTAAACCTTTCTAAGATTTCCATCCACCACGCTTGGCGGCGTGACAGGTTTGCTTGTGTCTTGAAATAGATGAGCAAATTATTATTGGTTAGTGCTCTGAATTCTTCCTGCCGTTCCAGGTAACAGCGCCATTCAACTAGGTAGTGTACAATGGCCAGTAGTTCTTTGTCGTGGATAGGGTATCTACACTTGCCATCTGTCAGCTTGCGCGACTTGTAGGCTACAGGCAGGAAGTCACTGTCACTATTCTTAATTCACAGAACTCCCCCAATGGATGCATCTGAAGTGTCGTTTCCATCTGGTATTCTCCATCCTGTTTAGGGTATTGTAAGATGGGAGCTGTCATGAGTTTTTCCTTGAGGCATCTAAAAAAAGGTCACATTGGGGGGTCAATACAAACTTGGACTTGGCGCCTGTTATGGCAAACAAAGGGGCGGTCAAGAGGCCACAGTCAGGTATGAAGCGTTGTACATAGGCCACTATCCCCAGGAAAGTGCGGAGTTCCGACTTATCCTTGGGTGGTGGCATCTTGCAGATAGCTTGTATCTTCTGACTGTTGGTTTTGATGCTGTTCTTTGAGACTATGTGTCCCAAGAAGGGTAGTTGCTCCTGGAAGAACTGGCATTTAGAGGGCTTGTCCAGCAGTTTGTGTTGTGCCAGGGTTGCAAAGACTTCTTCCAGGTCCTTGTGATGCTGTTCTACCAAGGGGCTGTAGACAATGATATTGTCCAGGTACACAAGGGTGTGTCTGTCTATGTGTGGTGCAAACACTTTGTTCATGAAGGTTACAAAGGTAGACAGGGCATTGGTCATGCCAACGCTGAGCACCACACATTTGTAGGAACCGTACTTGGTGCGGAAGGCTGTCTTGGGGATGTCTTCCTCCTTGATACAAATCTGATTGTAGCCTGCGGTTAGATCAATCTTGGAGAAGACAGAGGCTCCTTCCAAGGCGTCAAAGAGATTGTCAATTAGTGATAAGGGGTAACAATTCTTGATGGTGACTTATTTCAAGGCGCGGTAGTCTGTGACCAGGCATAGGGTGCTGTCCTTCTTGGCCACAAAGAATACAGCGGCCCCAAAGGGAGACTGGGAGGGGCGGATAAGTCCTTTTTCCAGTGCTTCCTTGAGATAGGCGCGCAGGGCGTTGTCCTTGTTTGGGGTCAGCCTATAAATGGGGTGTGCCTTGGGTACAGCCCCCTTGAGTTGGATGGAGTGTTGGATGTGCTTCTCAGGGGGGTAGACCAGGTAACGCTTCCTTAAAGATTTCTGGATGACGGGCCACAATGTCGCAATCTTGTGGCGTGGAGGTGTCCTGATGATCCTTGAAGTGTATAATTTCATACTGGCAGGAGTCCCAGTCAATAGCTTTCAGGTTTTCCTTATCATCTGAGGTCTCCGTGATGCGTATGAAGACGTGATCTTGTAGGAGCTGGTCTACAGAGTCTGGGTAGATTTGGTGGTTGACACCTTCACGTTTGATGGTCAACACTGAGGTTGCCCAGTCCACATGGGGTTTTTTTTTCTGTAACCAGTCTAGTCCCCGTACAATGTCAAACTTGGGGAAGTCAATACCGGACCTTGGATGGTGGAGTGGAGGTTCTCAAGCATGACAGAGAAGGGGGCAGTTTCTTTTGTCACGGCAATGTGATGTTCATCAGCCAGGACCACATTCTTAATCCGCAAAGGATTAGTGGCCAGCTTGAACTTATCCACAAAGCTGCTGTTGACTAAGGTTCAATCTGTGCCTGAGTCCAAAAGAGCTGAGCCTGTGTAACTGCAAAAGCAGAAAGGGTAAGACATCAATTTATTGGGATGTCTGGCAATGGTGTATAGTACCGGGTCTTCCAAGGGCACTTGGATCATTGGGCATCGGTCCACGTCCTTGGGTTGGTATTCATTGTTGGGCGAGTCAGGAGTTGCGTGGGGAGAGCTTGGCTTGCTTAGTGCTCTCCCCGGGCTTTTCCCTCATCTTGGTTGCCTTGGGTGGCGGTAACACGGAAATGGGTACAATTTGATTGGCCTTTATTTCCGTTCCCATTCCCATTCAATCCTGTGGGCTTGTGGTTGTTGTTGTTACCATTACCTCCAGGGGGTAGTTGAGAGGAACATCCACTTGAATGTGAGTCCATGGGTCTCTCTTATTTTCCAGTCTGTGCCTTGTGCAGGGTGTTGAATGTTTGCTCCACTTTTTCTGCTTCACAGTACAGACTTTGTAGGTTGGTAACTTGGTCCAGGTTCATGTGTCTCATTACATGCAACTTGAGAGCGTCATAGTACATGAGGTGTGTTGCTGGAGTGTCAAAGGCCATGTCAGATGGGGCGCGGAGACAGAGCTCCTCGTAGGCGCGGGTGAGTTCTTTGACGGTGCCTGTCTGGGTTAGGTTCTTTACTTGGTGTATGATCATGAGTGCTGTATCCTTAAGCACAAATCTCTCCAAGAAGTCCTGTTTAAAGGTGTCCTAGTTCTTGTTGGTGTGCTCTTTGTGCCACTTATTGCACCAAGTACCAGTGTCATGGGTCAGGCAAATGGAAATCTCCGCAATCCAAAAACGCTGTGGGCACTCCATCTGAGCCAACTGGCTTTGGGCAGACTGAATCCACGCGGCAGCATTGTTGTTGTTGGCTCCCTCAAAGGGTTCTAAGGCGGCGCTGCAAAGTCTCTGTGCTACATAGGCAGGCCTGGTGGTTTTGTCAGCTGGTTGCGGCATAGAAGGAGGTGCCTGAAAGAAACTTTGTGCAGACATGGCGTTGAAGGTAGGTAGCAGGATCACCATGTTTTGGTAGAGGACAAAACCATCAGGTATTGCGGTACCAGGCGCATATGGAGTCCAGTTGGGCAGGAGGCTAGACATAATTCTGTTGAGGTTTTGTTGGCCGCAGCATGTGCAGGCAACAGGTGGAATTTTTCAAGATAAGGTAGGATGGATATCCTACCTGTGCTACAATGTTGTAACTGTGCTGTTTTAGCAGAGTTACAAGGGAAAAAGATTTAGAGGATAGGTAATATCTTTATTGTGAGATAGTGATTATATAGCTATTGTGAATCAATGGATAGAAGGAACATGATTGGTGATCACACGGCTGGATGGAAGAGGGGGTGGCTTGATCCTGTTAATGAGTCAAGCGCCAAATTGAGGTATCCATGTGAGGGATCATCATTTGCTCATGTTGACTGATTTGGTAATCCAAGTTGACTTCCGGGTTTGGCTTCAAGTGGCCGGGTAATTGGATTGCGGGTCGCAAACCCGCTTGGTTGGAACCTTGCTGGCGGGTCAAGCCTGCGGTTTTGACACAAGTAACCCCTTTAGGGAGGGGTGTGTTGAGGGTCTGGATGTACAAGTATTCCAGCTATTGCCATCACACCTAACATCCAGTCATTGCCCAATTTGGTGCCTTTCAAATATACCATTTGATATACCAGAAATGGCAAAAAACCAATATCACATGACTGTCCAGGTATCCAACAACTCAAACCCATCCAGCACATGACCAGCCCCTGGGTTTGGTCCAACTAATATCCCTGCCACAGCTAAACCTATATAGGTCTAAAGTATCACCTAATAAATATACTTCTTCTCCTCCTACTTTTATATTTGAAGCTTCCCCAAAAGGCGCTCCTTACCACAATCAAGAAGTGGGTTACCAAGGATTGCCACCTGGACTCAATTGCTGTCCAATCAATGCTTGCCACAGAGGTCAGGTTTTCTGTCTCCAAACCCTTGTATACAAAGCAATGGTCAAATTGGGCTTCTCTTGGAAGGTCCTTGGAGTTTCTCTGTATAACAGAAACAGTGAGAAGACCATTGAGTATCAACACATTTATGCTAAGACATATCTGGCCCTAAAGGAGACTGGGAATGACCAGTTCTTCTACATGAACAAATTATTGTTTTTCTCTTCACTCAGGTCTAGGCATGGGTGGGTTGAGAAGGGGTCCAAGGACGGCGTAGCCCATTGTGCAGCTGTCTGTTCCCAGACCTATTTGATGGTAGCGCTTCTGGGTCCTTGTAGGTTGGACCAATACCAAATAATTAAGGGTTCCCACAATAGCAGGACTTTTCTCAATTTTCTCCAAGCTGTCAAGGAGTACCTTTGAATTAATTACCCGGGCACAACCAAAATTGTTGTATTGGATAATGTTGGGCTCCACAAAGTGGATCTGGCTGTGTCTGAGTTTCCCCCATCAACAAAAACAGCCACACCCCCAGCCAATGGCTTACCCCCTGTCTAATGAGCTTTCTCTTACTCTTGTCATATTTCCCATTCCTGAATCCAATTGAGGAAGTGTTTGGTTGGATCAAGAATAAGGTGAAAAAAGGCCTCTCTCAGGAAACTGAGGATCTCTTCAGCATTATTGAGATCAGCCAATTTGCAATGCCACCTGATGTGGTGGCAGCTTTCTACAAGCACTCAGAATACTTCCTCCCCAAAGCCCTTGCCTCTAAGCCAATCAGATAAATGGGTACTCTGTGTTTTATTTGTTTTATTTTTTATTTTGTTTTATTAGGACTCAAAAATTATTATTTATATATAATGATGTGACTTTTGATTGTATTATAGACATATAAGAATACATAGAAAAGGTAAGTAAAATTAATTATACTAGGTATGAGGAATATATTTTTATTATAATGCACTGAATATTATATTGACTGTTGCGCTAACAAATAAATTAAAAAAGATAGAAATAGATTAATTTTATTTAAACAATTGTGAATCCTTATTGGTACTTTGGCTTTGTTAAGCCACAAATTGGACCTTGCAATTCATTATCTGATCCTTATTATTTCAGTGCCACTATAGCCACACAACATGTAAACCAATGATTTTCATGTATCTCTTACTAATTAGTACTTAGGACTTAGTTTAAGCATATCAAATATATCTATCAGATCATATTACAAGGGAAAGGTAATTTTGTTCTAAACAATCACTTGTTTAGAATATAAGTAGAGTGGGCTGCATGATGCAGATAAATTCAGTTCTTGTTGCTTATCTATGTAATAAATAAACACATATTTGACAAGCTAGTAAATAAAAACATTTTTTTAATATATGTTGTATTCACATACTATAACTAATGTCTTATAATATAGTTAGATATAGTACTAGTATAATTTAAATATTATAGTTTTAATATTTAAATTTTAATATTTAAAATTAAAAATTAAAAAAATAAAATTTAAATTGCAAGGGAAAATTATTTATTAGGGAGATGCAAATTGAAAATGGAATGTGATTATTCCGGGGAATTATACCTTGAAATTAAAATTTCAGCTAGAGTGTCTAATTGGATCCACATACTCTTCTGTACATGGTGGACAATCCTGGATGTAATTGCTAGAGGGGTGGCGCCCTGTACCCCAGTGGTTGTCAAATGTTTAATAAAAGGGAGGCAGGTAAGCAAATCAATCAGCAGATTCTTTTTGGGAGGCATGTAAAACCCTTACAACAATGCCATTGCAAATGAGCCATACAGGACGTGCTCAACTGTCCTATACCCCTGTGGTGTCTTCTGGCGTTCCAGTGCTAATTGGCATATAAAAAGTTAAATAGGTACATCCTCCAATTTTTTGACATTGATTTTTAATATGCAATGTAGAAGGATTCCTAGGTATACTGCAACGTGAATCCTTTGCAAGGTATATTTTTTTAGAGAACATGCATAATCTTTTGAAAACTTGAACTAATCTGTTGATGTAGGATGTTTGGTTGAATTTGAAGATGGTTCTGGGGGCGCCTGACTTGTATCCGCCCCCATGCCTTTGCATACAAAATAAATAAAGGGTTAAATGTATTCACAAGGACTGCATCCCCAACTTTATTTGACAATGCCTTGAATACTTCATTAAACTTTCAGTTTTTAGATATTCAGTTCCTATTTGAAAGCTGTTTTTTATTAGGTTTTTTTCATATTCATTGATGTTTGCAAATGGGAATTGTTGAATTCTTTCATTGATATATTCATCAAAGTTTATTTTGATATCCCCCCAAATTTCATTCATCTCTTTGAAGTTTATATTTGCTCATATTTTGTATGCTTCCCTAATCCACAGCAAGCAACCTATGGGTGGTAAATATTCCTTAGCTTTAACTTTGATATTTGAAAAATTATTCATATTCAGTTGAATTATTTGATTTTTATTTATTTGTTTTACAGGGGCTACCAGTGATTGGTAACCCCCGTAGAACCAACTTGGCGTAAAAGCTGCCACTTCTGTCAGGGCTCAACCCTGATTGGCTGGCTCCTAGTGTTTAGAAACTTGCAGGTTGCGGACTGGGTGGGCAGAGCCCACCAAAGGATTGGTGCTAACTTAATGAGGTAGGACATTGACTTGCCCACCCACAACCACGGACCAGCGGCTGGGACAATAGTATCTATTACTCCCATAAGAGTAATATATACAATTCCAAAAAGCTTGTTGGTATGGTCCAGTGGGAGCTAGGCAGCGGAGGCAGGCATTATTTGGGGGTGACGGGTGGTTTCATGTCCATTTGATAGGCGGAAAGAAAGTTGTATTTATCTCTGAACAGGCGGGGTTTGGTAACTTACCAAGAGCCTTCTTGGTTGTATCTGGTTAACTCGGTAGTTCTGGCCAAGGGATCCCAGGCTAGTATGTTGTTGGTGGTGTAGTCCTTGTACTTAGGCTTTAAGGGGTAATCTGTGAAATAAACAGGACCAAAGGGGGCACCTGACAAGCAATACGTAGCTGGCGGGCTGGCAGGGGGGGCAGACAATCTTGGGGTTAACTGGAAGATGGCAAGAATAAAATACGGCAATAGTTGGGAAACCAATATCTCATAACCTTTATTTAAAAATGACAATTGGGGTTGATCTTGGCCTGGCAGGTATTTATACCACACTGCCAGGCTTCACTACCTGGTTGGGTTTTCTGGGCTTGGGCAGGTTGGCATCAGGTGTCTCAGATGGCAGTGTGGCGCTTGGCACTGGCAGTTTGCTACTAGCTGCTTTGGGGTGAGAAGACTTTGAATCCTTCTGTTTATTAATTCAGGTATTGGGTGCCTCTTTGGGTTCAGTGCCTTCCCTGGGACTTTGGGGGAGTTTGGAATAACTTCCAGGGAGAAATTTGTCTATTTCACTGGGCAAACCGCCAGTGTCAGGCATTGGCACCTTGGGGAAATTCCCGGCATCTTGCACTGGCAGTTTGCTTGCAGAATCCTGCAGGGCATCTAAGGGTTTGGGTCCTGGCGGGCTGGCAGCAACTTCATCAATTAGCAGTGGGTTATTGCGTTCCCAGCCTATGAGTCTGGCGGTCTGCAAAGGGTTTTGTCCAGGGTTTGACTCCAATTATGTATTTTGAGATTTAGGAGCATCCAAATTGTCATTCCTGACATCATTCCCTTATTTTCCCAAAAGTCCCCCTTTAAGGGTCTTCTTCTCAAGGTATTGTTGGATGGCCTGTTTGGCATTGGTTAGGTTGCTCAAGGATTCCCAGGTGCTTTTTTCCGGGGGGTAGCCTGACCACTTGATGTAGTACTGGGGGGTCTTGTAGTGGACCCAGTTGCCATGGATGTACTCAACTTTGTACTCATTTGAGTGATCCTTCTAGATTGGTGGGGGGCTTGACACAATCTTCTGGTGGGGAAGGGAGTCTCTGTCTTTTTTGAACAACAGGGCACGGTGGATCACGTTATGGATCTTCCACGTGGGGGGTAGGTCTAACTTGAAGGCAACTTCTCCAATGAGCTTGGTGATCTTGTGTGGTCCGCTTTTTCTGTGAGCTAGTTTTCTGCAAGGCACATGCAGGGGCACGTTACGGGAATCCAAATAGACCTTGTCTCCAACTTGGAGGGGTTTATCAGGGGTCTGTTTTCAATCAGCAAAGGGCTTGTATGTCTGTACTGCTTGGTTCAGGTTTGCTAGGCATATAGTTTGGGTGTCGTGGATCTGTTCAATCCAGGCGCATCTAGACAGGTTGGTTTCCTTGTTCCCAATGCTAGGGTCCCATGTGGGGTCAAACCTGTAGTTGGCTTTGAAAGGGGACATTCCAGTAGATTCATGGTCTTTGCTGTTGTAGACGTACTGAACCATGGGTAACATCTTGGCCCAGTTATCTTGATTGGCGTTGGCATAGTATTGTAGATACTGTTCAAGTATTTGGTTCACTTGTTCAGTCTGGCTGTCAGTCTGTGGGTGGTAGGAGGTTGATACACAGCGCTTTACCCCCAAGTCCTTCATCACCTTAGCCCAGTAGTTGGAAGTGAATTATGGTCCTCTATCAGTGATGATTTCTGCTGGAGTGCCATGTTGGGTTAGGATGCGGTTGTAGAAATGTCTAGCTGTCTCTGTGGCAGTGCAGTGGGTGGTGGTGGGGACAAAATAAGACATTTTAGTGAATCTATCTACCATGACTAGGATTGCATTGAAAAAAATTAGAAGGGGGCAGTTCAACAATATAATCCATTGAAACGGACTTCCAGGGTCCTGCTGGTATGTCTAGTGGTCTTAGCAAGCCTTTATGTTTGGATCTATGGGGTTTGGTCCTTCCACATGTCTCACAGCCTTTGATGTAGGCAGCCAAGTCTTTGTCCAGTAGGGTCAATCATAATTCTTCTTGATTCCTTGGATTGTCCTGAGTCTGCCAGGGTGACCAGCCATCTCTGAGTTGTGATAGTCTATGAGTACTTTGGTCCTTGTTTCACCTTCTGGTATGTAGATCCAGTTGTGTAATAGCAGGGTGGTTCCTTTCAATGAGAATTCCTTCTTGTAGTGTCGGCTATCTGGGTCTGAGGTCAAGTTGGCAATGAGTTCCGCTAAATACTTGTCTAATTTCTGCGCCTCAATTATGTCAGGCTTACAGGCCATGATCTTCATGAACATCAGTTTGATGCCCAGGCTGGCAGGGTCAAGGAGTACATGAGTGTTGTGGTCCTTGGTCTCAGCTGTGGTGGGAATCATATATGCTCTTCTGCTCAGTGCGTCAGGTACTATGTTGACTTTCCTGGGTCTGTAGTCAATTGTCAGGGTGTAGTTGGCCAGTTATAGAGCCCATCTGGCCTGTCTCTGGTTCAACTGTCTGTGTTTAAAGAAGTAAACCAAGTTCTTGTGGTCAGTTAGGACTTTTACTGGGAATTCAGCGCCACATAGGTACTGGCGCAAGTTTTTCAAGGTCTTCATTATTGTGATCATCTCCTTGTTGTAGATTGGGTAGTTTCCTTTGGTAGGCAGCATCTTCTTGGAGTAATATGCTACAGGATGTAGCATACTATCCCCTCCTTCCTGAAGAAGGAACCCTCTCACTGCAAAGTCAGACACATTGGTTTCCAGTACAAATGGCTTGGAGGGATCTGGTATGGCCAGGACAGGGGCGGAGGTGAAGGCAAGTTTCAGGGTATCAAAGGCAGTGATACACTCTGGAGTCCAGTCAAAGGTGACCTTGTCAGAGCAAAGGCGGGTCAGGGGAAGAGTAATGTGAGAAATTTTTTGATGAAATCTCTGCAATAATTTGCCAGGCCCAAGAAACTTCTCACATCCTTTCTGCTTTTGGGCACCGGCCAGGACGTTATTGCTTCTAGTTTGTCTTGTGCCATGGCAAAGCCACCAGTCTTTGCTATACATTCCAGAAATTCAACCTCAGACTAAAAGAATTCACACTTCTTGAGCTTAGAGTGTAAATTGGCTTGGGAGAGTTTCTCCAATATGAGGTTCAGGTAGCGCAGGTGTTCCTTGTGAGACTTGCTGTAGATGAAAATGTTGTCCAAATATGCAACACAGAAGCGGTCAAGGTATTCCCCTAGGACAGAGTTGATTATCCTTTGGAAGGTGCTGGGGGCGTTTCAGAGGCCAAAGGGCATCATCAGGTACTCATACAGCCCTATCAGGGTTTGAAGCCAGTCTTGTACTTGTCTCCATCCTTGATTCAGATTTGGTTGAACACATCTTGGAGGTTAATTTTTGAGTACACCTGGGCTCCAGTCAGTACATCACAGAGGTTGCCAGCATTAGGGATGGGGTAGCAGTTCTTCACCGTGATGTTGTTCAGTTTTTGGTAATTCACACATGGGCACATCCCACCATCTTTTTTTCCTACAAACAACATGGGTGACAAGCAAGGGGCCTTTGACACTCAAATGAAACCCTTTTTTGTCATATCTTTCAGGTATGCTTTCAAGGCTACTTGTTTGCAGTGGTTGCAGCTGTAGATGGGGCTGTGTTGAGGTTGGGTTCCTGGTATCAGGTCTATGGCGTGGTTGTATATTGAATGGCTGGTAAGTTTTGTGGCTTCTTCCTCACTAAAAAAATGGTCCCACTTTTGTAGGGGAGTAGGTAGTAGTCCAACACTAGGTTCTATCTTTATGGGTAAGAGTTTGTTGGCAGGGGTTTGGCCATGGCTCATGCAAAAGGGGACAGTGTTGCAAGATTCAGGTCAGCCCAATGTGGCGGTTTGTTTGCAATAGTTCAGGATCAGGTCATGTTTGTTGGACCAGGAGTTGCCCAGCATAAGTGGGTGGGGTAGTCTGGGTAAGAGGATAAGGGACAACAGGTACACATTATGTCCAATTTTCAACAGGAGTTCTTGTTCACACTCATAGCCAGTGTCCAGAGAGCTGTTTCCCATGACTACTTGTAGGCTACGCTCTGAAGCTGTCATGCCTAGTTCCTTTGCCAGGCCGGCGTCAATGAAGCTTTCATCAGCTCCTGTATCAATAAAAGCCTCAATCTGGCGCTTGTTTCCAAATAGTTCTATGGTCACTTGGATTAATTAGTAAGACTGGGAATAAGTGTTTATTTGCGCCAGTGAGACTGGGGCAGTGTACTTCTTAGGGCAGGCTCTGGTCAAGTGGCCCGCCTTGTGACAGTGGAAACAGACTCCTTTGCAATAGTGCTGTTGGAGCTCTTTGGGTGTCATTCATGTTCTGTTAGGGGTTGGTGCTTGGGTTTGGCGGGTCTGGGAGGGGCCAGCATTATCTTGGTTCATGCTAAGGCCCTTGCACAGGGGAACCATATTGTCTAGGCTGAGGGTGGGCGGATGATGCTTCAACAAGTCCTTCATTGCTAGGTTGACTCCCTTTTGGAAGATGCTGGCTGCCAGTTTGTCTTCCAGTTGTGTGTGAGTCTTTAGTTTGAGGAATTTGTCAATGTAAGCTTGGATGGGATGGGCGCCCTGCAGGATTTCCAATAAGGAATTCAGGGCGTAGTATCTGGTATTGTGGTCTTCCCCTGTGGCCATCAGTTCGGCTTCAAACTTGGCATAGTCTAAGCAAAATTCCACGTCTTCAGCAGTGGCTTTGCCAAACCAGTCAAGTGCGTCTCCTGATAGCATGGCAGCTACTCCAAGTAATTTTTCAGTGTCACTGGAATCAGATGGGGCATTGTTTGAAAATGTAGTTGGAGCACTGGCATGGCGTGGCGGGCCATTTTGAGAGTGAGTTTTCCATCTGGGGAATCTCCACTTTGGTGAGGAATTGGTTGACTATCACATTGTGAACCTGAGAGGAGGGTCCTTTGGCGGTTTTGGCGGTGGGGTTGGAGTTCTTGGGGTTGTCTAGGGTCACGTTTGTATTCTTCCATGCGGAAGAGATCAGGTTCTTGGTCATAATAAATGTGTAATAAGTGATTGTCATTACAAAAAACATACAAGATGCCCCAAGAATAATCAACATCTTGGGGCTCAGGGTACCAGGTTTAAAATAGATTGTCATAATGTCAGGGAACCAACCCTGATTGGCTAGCTTGCTAGTGTTTGGGAACTTACAGGTTATGGACTAAGTGGGCAGAGCCCACCAAAGGATTAGTGCTAACTTAATGAGGTAGGGCATTGACTTGCCCACCCACGACCACAGACTGGCGGCTGGGACAATAGTATCTATTACCTTCATAAGAGTAGTATATACAGTTCCAAAAAGCTTGTTGGTATGGTCCAGTGGGAGCTTGGCAGCGGAGGCAGGCATTGGTTTGGGGGTGACAGGTGGTTCCATATCCATTTGGTGGGCAGAAAGGAAGTTGTATTTATCTCTGAACAGGCGGGGTTTGGTAACATATCAAGAGCCTTCTTGGTTGTATCTGGTTAACTTGGTAGTTCTAGCCAAGGGATCCCAGGCTAGTATGTTGTTGGTGGTGTAGTCCTTGTACTTAGGCTTTAAGGGGTAATCTGTGAAATAAACAGGACCAAAGAGGGCACCTGACAAGCAATACGTAGCTGGCGGGCTGGCAGGGGGGCAGACAATCTTGGAGTTAACTGGAAGATGGCAAGAATAAAAAACGACAATAGTTGGGAAAACCAATATCTCATAACCTTTATTTAAAAATGACAATGGGGGTTGATCTTGGCCTGGCAGGTATTTATACCACACTGCCAGGCTTCACTACCTGGTTGGGTTTTCTGGGCTTGGGTAGGTTGGCATCAGGTGTCTCAGATGGCAGTGTGGCGCTCGGCACTGGCAGTTTGCTACTAGCTGCTTTGGGGTGAGAAGACTTTGAATCCTTCTGTTTATTGATTCAGGTATTGGGTGCCTCTTTGGGTTCAGTGCCTTCCCTGGGACTTTGGGGGAGTTTGGAATAACTTCCAGGGAGAAATTTGTCTATTTCACCAGGCAAACCGCCAGTGTCAGGCATTGGCACCTTGGGGAAATTCCCGGCATCTTGCACTGGCAGTTTGCTTGCAGAATCCTGTGGGGAATCTAAGGGTTTGGGTCCTGGAGGGCTGGCAGCAACTTCATCAATTAGCAGTGGGTTATTGCGTTCCCAGCCTATGAGTCTGGCGGTCTGCAAAGGGTTTTGTCCAGGGGTTGACTCCAATTCTGTATTTGAGTTTTAGGAGCATCCAAATTGTCATTCCTGACAACTTCTGCGACCTTGTCCCCATTCCTAGTTATAACTAAAGTAAATATAAGTAAAACATAAAAAATACTTACTAATTGTTTCCCCTGTGGCCCTTTCAGCCACAGGCGCTCCTTGTAAGGAATTCCATACCTTACACAAATACAATATTCTACTCGAGATCTCTGGATAATTCTCAAGGACTGGAAACTGCATTTTTAAATGCAGATTATAAAAACTAAGGAAGTCAATGAAAAAATTAATTCAATTGTTTCAAAAACACATTCAAAATTGCTAAACAAAAGTGTTTCAAGCAAAAACACACACAAAAACAAAAGCAAGCCTAAAAACCAAGAACAAAACATAAATTCTACTTTAAAATTGAAATTTAGAGGCTTTGAACAGCTATGACAATGACAATAACAATTTAGCATTTAAGTTTGGCTCTCATAATCACAATACAGCCAATCAACCAGAAAATAAATGCAAAAATTATTCAAACCAGATATTCAGGGACCCAGGAAGCCAATCAAACCCAGAAAATCACCCAAGCCAAAGAAATACTTCTCATCCAGCCCCATATACCATCCCCAATCATATTAAGGTACAATACTGTAATGCAATAGCCTAACCTGCCTCTTCTTTCATTGCAGGCTGCAGCCTGCTGCAGTCCTACAAGGCAATCATTTTCAAATCACTCTTGCAGTATCACCTGGTAACCACAATTTTCCTGTCAGTAATCCACTCATTGGGAAGCCTTTCCCCAATTGAATGGAGAAGAGCTCCCAAGTTGAATTTAATCAGAGTGGAACCTACTGGAATCCCTATTATTAACATGTGTAGAAGGTGACCAAATAGGCAAAATCTTCCCAAGAAGGGAGTGAAGTAGTTTAGGAGATAATAGATTTTGGTGTACCCCAAGACCAACCAGGGGGCCTTGGGGTGGATGATTGGTGAGAATCAAGCTGTTTCAACATAAGGGGCATGTCTTTGACCGGACGAAAACAATACCAAATTGAGTCTTCAGATTTGTCAGTAGGAGTTGGTTCAGGGTTTCTGAAGCTAACATTTGCTTGCCCATAATTGATTAACACACAAAGTCCATAAAAAGAATATGAACTTCATGTTGTTGGGGGGGGGACCTTTAGAATCTACTAATCAAGTGTTTAGAACTGAGAATATAGATTTATTGGGTTGATAAAAAATAAGAAATTGTTGGAGCACTTAGCTCAAGGAAAAATGTTCAGTTTAAATACTGAAATAATTTGGGGGATAGATCATAGAGTTTACCAGGCCAGCCTGCAAGTGTGGGGTAGAAGCATTGCCTTGCAGGCCTACAGCAAGCTGCAGGCTGTAATGCAAGAAGAGGCAGATTGGGATATTGTATTGCAGTATTGTACCTCACTTAGGTTGGGGATGGTATCTAGAGCTATATATACAGTATTGCAGTGGCTTGGGTAGTCCTCTGGGTTTGATTGGCCTTCTAGGTCCCTGAAGGTCTGGATTGGGCAGTTTACACATTTAATTTGTGATTGATTGGCTGTACTATGGTTTTTGGGGCCAAAATTTAATGCTGATTTGATACAGTTGTCAGAATGATTGTTTGTAGCCTTTATTTTACAGTTTTAAAGTGAAATTTAGATATTGTTCAGGGTTTTTACAATTGTTTTTAGTTCTGTGCTTGTTTTTGCTTAAAACACATTTGTTTATCAATTTCAAATGTGTTTTTGGCTCAATTAAATTAATAGTTCTGTTACCCAACTTAGTTTTTAAATCTGCATTTAAAAATGCAGTTTTACGGTTTTGAGGTTTGTCCAGAATTCTTATGTTTGTCTTTGTATTTGTGTAAGGTATGGAATCCCTTACACTAGCCTCCCCTAAGGCCCCTTATTCCACTCTTGTTTGATGGTACTAATCAACTAGGGCTCAGCAGTTGGTCAAATTGTTGAGGGGTTTCCAGCTGTTTGATTCCATACCATATCCTACCCATTTGATCAAGTAGTGTGGTTTGTTACAAATCATTTTGTCATCAATGATTTCTTCTACCTCCAATTCAGGAAGATGATTCATTACCAGAAGGAGGGTTCCATTTGGCCTGAGAAAAATTTTCTAGGGATCCATGGTAGCGGCTGAGGAGGTTTACATGGAAGACGTCATGGGCTGTGGATCCTTCTGGCAGGCGGACTTGATAGGTCAGGGGAAATCTTTTGTATTACTTCTAAGGGCCCTATCTTCTTGGGTCCCAATTTTTGACATGGCCATTTGATGTGTAGATTGTGAGCATCTAGGAAGACCAGGGATCCAGGGGAGTATTTGTCAGGCTCTCTGCGGTGTCTGTCAGCAAACTTCTTATATGACTGAACAGATTTATTTAGTGTTTTCTTAAGTTTGGATTGAATTGTGGAGAGGTCATTTAGATGCTTTTTGACCTGTGGAACTGGGGTTGTCTCCACTTGAGAAGGTATCTCTTTGGGGTCATATCCATAGTTATTCTTAAAAGGGGACATCCCAATGGATATGTGATGACTGGTGCCGTAAAAGTTGCAGCAAAGGGTTGCTAGTTTCTACTAACAGCTAGTCAGGGACCTAATTCTTAGTACTATACCTGTTGATGGTATAGTGGCAGCCTGTGAAAGGAAAGAAGAATATAAAAGTGTAAAGACAAAACTGGTATTTATTTAGATAGTATTGCACTTATATAGTGTGAGGGGGGAATTGCCACCAGGGGCAGGGAGGCACAGACAGAAGGACTTCCCTAATGGAGGAGAGTGGATTGGCACAGCTAAAAGTCCCGCGCAAGAGAATGTCTGCTTCCACTGACTTTTCTTAAGGAGGTAGATATAAATAACTTTGTTGTTCTATTTATAATCCCAGAAGTAAAGCCTGTGCCTTATGCCCATTCAAAAGGCAAATTGAACACCCATTTTAGTGGCGTTTTAAACGTCTTTATCACTAATAAAATCAGGATGCAATAGCACAATTGCGCAATTGTTTCATTGCTTAATCCCTAGGTGAACGCCTTTACGTCTAATCCATTCAGGATCTGCAACATTTCCCTCCACTGGATTAGACAACAGGTTTAAAATGGCTGGCGTCTCAAGGTGACGGCTATGGTGAACAGTCCCTCTAGAAGAGGTACAAGAAGAGTCTTAAAGAAGGTGTAAGTGGTAATTCCAAAGAGGCGCAAGCATACCAGGCCAGTGGAGGTGGTGAAGACAGAAGAGAAGCAGGTAGTCCTGCATGATGTGGACAACAGCTATCTGGACTTGAGGGTTCACCTAGATCAGCTACTGGTGCCTCAGCTGGCCTTAGGGGGGACAGACCCATTGTTTGCTGCTCTGTTCATAGCTTTGAGTGAGCCAAGGGAGGTGGCAGGAACTGGTTTGCAAAAGGGTAACAGTATCCATTGGTGATTCTCCACGTGGGCAGCAGAAGAATACTTGAAGGCCCAGCTGAAGTAATTTAACTTTGAGGGTCAAGGGCTCTCAGTCTTGCAACAGGGGACAGTATCCTCATATTGAAGTCAGTCCTTTGCGCTTGGGCAACACCTGGGGTTACCAAGGCTTAATCAGTCAGTTGTAAAACCTCTGACAACTTTGAGCAACGTCTTCAGAAAGCCTTCCAGGAAGTGTTGAAGTTGTACACAGTGGAGGGGATTGCTCATCTGGTACCAATGGTGATGGCTGGCAACCTTGTTCTTTGAGGAACCAACTGCTGTGATACCCCAAAGGAGGAAAAATGGGGGTCTTTCTTGAGTGGGACTTTTCTGTATTCTACGGGGTGGGTGGTCAGGTCCCAGTAGAGTATGCCCTTTAAGAGTCTTCTGTGGGACTGTATCTTCTTGGGGGTCGTCTTTCCTGTGGACATTGGGGTCAATTATGTGTCTTGCTTGGTGGGGGTTCATTGCCCAATCCTTGGTCATTGGCTTTGTGGATCTTTATACAGACAGCTCTGTTTCTTGGCTGTCATTCAGTTGGTAGAACAGTTGGTGTGGTACTGGAAGAGTCTTGTCAGTCTCCAATAAACACCTTGTTATTTTATTCTTATTCCTCATACTTTGGTGCAACACTATTGCAAACATGATAACAAACCATGGAATTTTTTAATTAGGCTTTTGTTTTTTTGGGTTATTGTCCTCATTGGGGCTTACTCTTGGTCACTAGGAGCAGCACACATATACTGAGTGTGTACTCTAGTGATCAATTGTCCAGAATGGGGCTCCTTAAGGGTGTAGAAGTTGGGGCCAGTATTTTGGATAACTTGAACTGGGCCTTGCCAAAGGGAGGCAAGTTTGGGTTCACAGCTGTACCCTCTATTGCTGAAGAAGTAGACTGAGTCTCCTACCAGGTAAGTGGGTAAGGCGGGGCGTTTGGATGCAGCTTGTTCTAGGTCCTGCAACTTATGGTTTAAGTTTACGGTGTAGGCCTCTGATTGCAAGCAAATAAGAGTTTGAACCAGCTTGTTGAGGTACGCCTCTGGGGACACAGCCAGGCTGGGCCTTATCAAGGAATATAGTAAAGGGGGAAGTCCTGGTTGCCAGCTGTAGAGAAGTTGGAAGGGTGGCTTGCCAGTGGCCCAATGGTACCCAATGTTATATGCAAGGATGGCCACAGGCAGGAAGGTAACCCATTCAGTCTCATGTTGGTGACTGAGCTTCTGGAGTATCTGGACCAGGCTCCCATTAGTGAGCTCTACCATGCCATTTGTCTGTGGGTGATAAGGAGTGGATAGTGTCCCACAAATTCCCATCAGTTGGTTGAGGCGGGGTGTGACAGATCCAGGCCTAACCAGTACATCCTACCATTACCCTGCCCTTGAATCTTATTGCCATTACCTTAATTTGACAAAGCTTTGAGGAGCTTTGCCTCCAGGGAGGCAATTTTATGGGACAACACTTTGTTGTCATCCTGCCAACAAGCCATGATTTCAACGCTTTTTTCCTCTCTTGCTCTCAACGCCTCAATTTCACAATTCACCATTTCTTTTACTTGTTGTAAGATTTCATCCCATCCTACTAATAAGCTCCAAGCATCCCAAGCATAGATTTGATTCCCTTGGGCGGGAGTCCCTTCCTTTGCAAAGTAATTGGAATACAACTCTTTGAACGCAGTCTTTACTTTCACCAAAGACTCTACAGGAACAGTCTTGGTGACCTCCAGGCTGGCCCAAGCTTCTTCCAAAGAACTTGTAGGAACCTCCTTCCTTGCTGCGGCGGTCTCCACACAAAGGACTCCAAATTTGGCTCTCTCAAATTTTAAAAAAGAAGGCATGATAATTGAAAAACAGGTGAGGGGGAAGCGTCAAAACCAACAATGTGAATATATTTTATTAATGTTTACTGTTTTTGCTTATATACCATTTGGGGCATACACAGCTGAAAACCCCTCTGTTTCCTAAATCAACCAGTGATTTATGTCACATGGTCTATGACATTTGAGTCATCCAACATAGATCTTTATCTAAAAGATCACCAACAATTCTCAACCTATGAGAATTAACCTACAATGAGAAGGAGTCACCTGACACCATTCATCTCAATGTACCAATTTGGCATGGAGCTTGACCAGCTCCCGGCGCCAAAACCCTGTAGATTGCACATCCCTAACTCAGCTATCAGTGTTCCAACTTGGAACCAGCTTATCAAACCTGAATTACTAGTCATCCCTGCCTTTATTTAGTTATCTTTGAATTTAATGGTTTTTTGCCTTAAAATCCATTAAAATGCTTTGAAACTCAAACCAGGTGCCACTGCGGCACCCAGCAATTTCCCCAGGCGGTGCCAAGACGCCTAATAAAAATTTATAGCAACGCCTTGGTGCTTCTCAAATCCATTAGGCAGCGCGGCAGTGCTTCTAACCTAATAAATTTGCTGACACAGCGCTTTTAACCAAAATTTTGGGGGTTTCCCCATAGTTATATTTAACCATACCTCTTGACACAGTCAAGGCAATTAACTACTATCTTTAAATCCTCACAAAATATATTAGCTCATGTTTATTAATTAATCTTCCCAATTAACTAACCTGTTTTGCGATGCCAAGTCTCCAAGATTAATTCAGCTAATCTTGCCTTAATTCTTTTAGTTAGCCTAACCTAACTAACCATCCATATTCTGTTCTTTTATTAAACATAGATATTCAGTTTCTAGGAACCTTTACCTCAAGAGTTATAAACAAACCTATCTATATGCAATAAACAGCAAAAATATAATATCCTTATATTTTGGAGCATTTAATTGGCTAAATACTCAGCAGTGACTGTAGTACGGTCACACGGGGGATGATATAACTGGTGAAGTTGGTACCATTGTCTGTCAGAAGAATCTGGGGGCAACCATCTTTGTATATGATTTTCTCCAGGATGAACATGGCTGTCACCAGTGCAGATTGTTTGGGAATTGCCTTGGCCTCTACCTATTTAGTCAGATGATTAACCGCCACAATGATAAACTTGTTGCAACTGTTGGTAGCTGGCAGGGGGCCCACTACGTCAATGGCTACAGTGTGGAAGGCAAACCCAGGGCGTACAAGTCTGTGTTGGAACTTGGCAACCTTAGGCCTCTCAATGTTGCAGTCATGACAGTTGGCTAGTGTGTCTACTATGTCAGTGTGCATTCCTTCCCAGAAGCAGTGCTGCTGTAGCAGAGCTAACGTCTTCTGCATGCCACCATGGCCAGTAGTCTTGTGAGCAGCCACCACTGAGTCCATGCGTAGGGATGGGCGTATGTAGGGTAGCCAAGAGTCTCCACAAAGCTTCAGAAGTTGTCCTTAGAGACCTTTGTATCAACAGTTAGCTTCTTGAGAGCTCTCTGTATCTCTACTGGCTCCCCCCACAAAGAAGGATCCTCCATAAGCTTGTCATAGAGAATGTCAGCCATGGCAGATACTAAGGCAACAGTGGGAAGGTGGGAGAGACAGTCAGCATTCTGATGGGTTGCCCCGGCTCAATGAATGATTTTTTAGTCATAAGCCTGAAGTTTAATGGCCCAACGCGCCAGATGTTCTTTGGCGTCCTTGAGGGTCTTAAGCTATTGCAAGGAGGCATGGTCTGTTACAACTGTGAAATGTACCCCATGGAGATAGACTCTGAATTGTTGGTAGGAGTATATAACAGCCAAATACTCTTTTTTGGTGACAGTGTAGTTCCTCTTGTGAACATTAAGCGTACTTGAGCAGTATCCAACAGGGTGCTCAAGTCTGTCAGAGTCCAGTTGGGAGAGAACACCCCCAATTGCTGTCAGACTAGCATCTGTGTGGACCACAAACGGCTTGGCAAAGTCAGGGTAGACCAGCACAGGGGCTGCAGTCAGTGTTCCTTTGAGAGAATTGAAGGCAGATTGGCACACTGGGCTCCAGAAAAATTCCTTATCAGCTCAGAGAAGCCAAAAAAGGGGGTCACCCAGGGATGCAAAGTTGAGGATGAAGCGGCGGTAGTACCCAATCATCCCCAGGAAGACCTGCACGTCCTGCTTATTGGCCAGGATCTGAATTTTCTCAATAGCTTCCACTTTTAGAGGTACAGGGCGGAGTCCATCTTGGCTAATAATGAACCCCAAGAACTCAAGGTGCTCCTTGAAGAAGTTGCACTTGTGTGGCTTAAGCTTGAGATTGGCTGCAAGTAACCTCTGGAAGACTTCCTCCAAGTGTTGTAGGTGATCATTAAAGGTTTGGGAGAACACATTAATGTCATCCAGGTAGACTAAGACACTGGTGAGTTTGAGGTTGCCCATCACTGCATCCATGGCCCGCTAGAAGGTAGCTGGGGCATTGGACAGACCTTGAGGCATCCTTGTGGATTGGAATAGCCCTTGGTCAGTGATGATTGCACATTTTTCCTGATCAGCGGGGGGTAGATCAATCTTCCAGTACCCACTGATAAGGTCCATGGCGCTGAAGAACTTGGTGCCACCCAGTTGTTCCAAGGTAATGTCAATACAAGGGAGGGGTTATGAATCCTTCTTGATAACAGTATTCAGTTGACAGTAGTCAATCACCACATTGTTGCTGCCATCCTTCTTTTTGACAATCAGGAGAGGGGAAGCCCAAAGGCTTTTACTGGGGACCATTAAGCCAGATTCCAATAGCTTCTGAAGTTTCTCATTAGCCACAGCATAATTGGTGTTGGTAATTTTGACCAAGCAATGATGCCAATTATGACAGAGCTCACGGATTGGGATTGCTACAACCAAATTCATAAATTAGTAGTACAAAATACAATGACACTAATTCTGAAAGAGCTTGTGGATATGAATTGCAGCTACCAAATAACATAGATTGGTAGTATAAGCTACATGCAAATTGGATTAGCAGTAGTCTGCTGACCTAAGCCTAATACTAGCCAATGACAAGCACTGCCGCGGCTCTTAATAAATGCACAAAGTGCTGCGGCGCCGCCTAGCAATTGGATTAAGCACCAAGGCGCCAAACTACTTTTACGTCAAGCACTGCCGCGCCAACTGAAAATTATTGCAAGCGCTGCGGCGCCGCCTGGAAAATATTACAGGCGCCACCACGCTGCCTTACCTTTACATCAAGCACCAAGGCGCGGGGTTTGATTCCTCATAATCTTGAATTCCCTTAATTGTCACATTAATCAGAATTAAGCTGCATTATGCTAAGAAAGCAGGAAGTGATCCTGAAGTAACTAAATTATTTCACACCAGCAAGGATCACCTGTGCTGGGTGAAGATGAAGATAATATATTGGTTGACGTGCAAGAAGCACCAAACCTAGATTAATAATTACCTAAATTAGGGGCGTGTTAGAATGTCCTAGAAGATATTGCTAGCAGCCCAGGGATTACCCTTGTAGTAGGTATAAGAATAATTAACCATTTACAATAAAATCAATCTTGAATCTTTGAACAATCTTTATTTTATCCTCAATCTGGTTGACCTTTATCCTGATCCTTAAGTGCTTCTGCATGATCAGAAGCCATTGATGGGCAATAATCATGGTTCCGTTTTATCCTGGCTCTTCTGATACAATACTACTCATATCCTCACATATGACTGTATTCTGGCAAATGTCCTGTGCCCTATAATCTCTAATAATTGTTGTTCCATAATGCAAAAAGCGCAGCAATTGGATTGACTGCGCTGTATAGGTCTGGAGCAGATAGGTGGACTGCCTTGGGTGTCAATATGATGAGCAACATCTGCAGCCTTGCCCAGGTCATAATCATCCTTGGCAAACACATCATTATACTGGGCAAAGAGATCCATAGATTGGTCCTTCTGTTCTTTGGAGAGGCCGGATAGAGAGTCACAGCTTATGACCAATAGCACCAGTGGTTGCTCACAGGGTAGACCCAACTCAGAGAAGTCCGCAAAGGGAGCGGTCTCCTGCAGGTTGTCATGCTCTTCCAGTTGTATATAAGCTAGAAGTTGGTGTTTGGAGACAACCATAGCTTCACAACTTATGTTGGCCAAGAGTATGAGTACCTCCTTCTCACTTGGCATGAGGATGCCTGGTGCAACCCATGGTTCTAGTCTGGAGGCATTAGGGATGCCAAAGATTTCTCCATGAGTGCCAGCTGGTAGAGCCAGCAAGAGGCCTTTATTGTGGATCACCTGAGCGCCATGTGGGATAGTCACATTACAGGAGGCATAGAATGGGATACCCTTGGCTTTCCCAATTGAGAGAGGTAGCACCTTGACCTTCTTACTACGCAGTGTATAAGCAACTGGAAGCTCTCTGTTGGCGTGCTTCAGATTGATGTAGTGCAGACGGCGTAAGGGCAGGTCAGACAGGCAATTGCCATGATAGAACATGGGTATCAAATGGCCCAAGATTCCAAATGTATGGTCTCCATGGTTAGTCACAGTGCCATACTGAACCATGAAGCTAGTCCCAATAAGAATGTCATAGCTGTTATTTTCCAGAACTATAGCAGGAGCAGTGACCATTAGCTTCCCAAAGCAAATAGGGAGAAAAGATTAGGCTCCTTTTGCTCTAGTGATCAGTGGACCAGCAGTACCAAACTCTTAATGGTAGGCCAAGTCTGGTGCCAGCTTAAGCTTCTTAACAAGCCATGAGGATATAATGTTCCCAGGGGCACCAGTATCCAGTATGGCCCGGACGTGAGTTTTGTTTAATACCAGATTGGTATAGGTACAATCCTGGAGTTCCTCTCTGATCTTCACAATATTGGAGACCTGGTGTACGCGCAGTCCTTTGAACTTCTCCAGGAAGGTAGCCATGGCAGCTCCCACAGCTGGGCTTACTTCCTTGAGGGATTCTAGTGGTGCTGAGACGTTTACTGTGGGGAGCAGTTTGGCCAGTTGTTCAGCACTGTCCTCCTCATGAGTGACTTCAACGCCTGGTTAAGCCAGTTATTCAGCATAGGGTAAGGACACTGTTCTCTGAGCTATTTGGGGGATAACCACCTCAGGGCAAAGTGTAGTCCAATGAGTTTGCGTGTTAACAGTGAGGACTTGATGGAGGAGGTCCTCTTTAACTCCGTCAGACTCTGCATCCTCATGTATTGGCTGGGAGTTGAAATCAATAAGAGAGAGTTCATCCTTAGGGTTGATCCCAGAGGATGGCAAGGCAGCAGGCCTCTGATCTGGTTTGTTGAGGAGCAGTGGTATGGGGGAGATGAGGGTGTCAAAATTACAAAGGCAGCCAAGGATTTCTCCTTGTCCTGGCTGCTTATTAGGTTTTTGACTGGTCCTTATTGTCCTCCCCAAATTCAGCGTCCTTGGCGTAGTCCTCATCAGTGTCCTCCATGCCTACATGGTGGATCTTCTGACATAGATTCTTACATTCCTGAGAGAAGTGGCCAGCCATACCACATTTGAAGCAAGTATGGGAGCTGTTGTTGACTGGAGCAGGCCTAACCTTATTGGAAGGCTTGGGCATCTCAACAGCCACGCAAGGTCTATGCTCAGATTGCTGGCAAGGGTGGCCTTCAGGAAGAGGGACTTCAAACTCCTCCTTGTAGGTGCGTAGGAGGCGGATCAGATCTGGTACGGTGCAAGCATTGTAAATGCCCAACTTAAGAACCAGAGATAGTTCCTGGTTGACATGTACAGCATTGAGGAGTGCTGATTGCACATCAATAAACTGCACCACACTCATAGACAACAGAGTTTGAGCTTCAAGGTAGAACCTAGAAGTGAAGTCTTCTAGGGGTTCCCCCACCTTTAACTTGGTATCAGCAAAGTCCATCTTGCAACCAAGAAGTGCTTCTTGGCTACCAAATTCTTCTTTCAAGGCCCTAGAGACGTTGTAAAAAGTCCAGCCATTCTCAGGGAAATGTGTCAAGATAATGGTTTGAGCCTCAGCATCCAGACAGTTGATGATCATGGAGTCCCTCATGGCATTGTCTGCACCATACATGGAGTTCTGGTACAGATGTAAGAACATGGCCACATTGATCTTGCGGTCAAACTTGGGTAGATTGACAGGCTTGAAGTTGTTGGAGCCATGTTGGAGGGGAGCAGGTGTGATCCTCACTGGAGAGCAGGTGAGATGGGAACAGCTGAGAGTGGAGGCAGCAAACCTAGCCTCAGAGGCGCGGCAACAATTTTCCTCTTGCTGGGCTTCATGTTTACCTTCTCTGTCTTGAGAAGCTCCAGAAGCTTCAGGGGTGGCCAGGACGTCATTCTCAAACTCCAGTACTTGCTCTAATACTTGTACAGCATTGGGAGCCAACTGAGTGTGGTCATCATTGCTTTTGTAGCTACTGTGAATTTTGGTATTAAGATATCTCACTATGATATGCTTAGTACTAATTTGATTCATATATGCAATATCATTGATGCTATCGATTTGGGATTAGCCAATATTCAGCCTATCAATATTATTGCACCATCACACTTTCCATACAAAACTATCTTAGAAAGACTTATCCTACTTTGGTCCAATCTTCAGTACTTCCAGAGATACAGCAGTGTTTGTGATTCTATTACTGGATAATAATACATTGTTCCTCTTATCAAGCTCCAAACCAGTGCCTGCCTTGTTGAGCTCATATCTCTGAAACAAGGGACTCAAACCTTATTCTGAGACTTATCCAGTATCACCTGATCTCTGTAGATCCCTCACATGATATACTAGGATCAATAGAACCTTTCCTGAATGTTCACATGACTGTTCATGTTGCCCTTTGTTCATCCTGAAGATGGAATGGGTGACTATATAATCCCCTCATTCCTTTCTTAATAAATAAGCTTTATTCATATATCTATTATAAGTCCTCCTTTAATAGTTAACCAGTCCTAGGACAACAGGGTTAGGCTCTACCCCTACAGGGGTTCCTGTCTCATAGGCCTTATGTAAGCCTGAAATTACAACAGTAGCTATGATAGAACTCAGGACTAGAGGACTTCAGTAGACTGTGGTAACTCTTGGAGTTGATGGACATAGTCTGTAAGTTGACAGCCATAATCTTACTGTCCATCCTATCCAATTGGCTCTGGAAGGCGTTCAGGAGAAGTTGTTGCTTGGCCAGCTCATCTTGGTAGACCTTGTTCTCCTGACAGGTGATATCCAAGTTGTCTTCCAGAGAGGTGAGGCGCTTTTCATGGGTGGCAAGCTCAGCTTGGAGCAAGGCTATTACTTCCTTGTCCTTCCTGACTTGGGTCTGGCTATTGGATCTGTCATGCAATTGAAAAAGTTTGAGACAATTCTTAAGCTCAGACACAGTGTGGTAGCCATCAAACAGGAAGGCAAGATTGGCACTCTGCTGGACCAATTCTGCCTGCATCTTCTTGCAGTGATCAAAGAGCTCAAGGATGTCTCAACCAAGAAGGTGGCTGGAAGGGGAGTTGTCTGTGGCGGCAGATGTGGGGGTGAGCAAGGGGATGATGGCAAGGCAACGGGTTAATACTTCCACCTCATGAGTCAGGCTTTGAACCACAGGGCCAGTCTCCAGCACGTGAGTAATAACCACACTAATCCAATTGGCGTCTACACCCTGATGGGTGAGGGTCTGTACCGCATGCACTGGAACTAGCTTAGCTATACCCGCTTAGATAGCATCAACCCAGTGGAGCATGGTGTTTTGGGAGTTGGTGACTTCAGCAAGATACTGATTGACAGTGGTGAAAGTATTGCCAAGCTCAGAGTAAAGAACCTGGAGGAACGTCTTTTGGTTAGATACCAGTATTCCCTGGTCATGCACTAGGCTTTGGATATGGCCCAGGTGCATTTAGTTGTGGCATACAGCAGGATGGGTGAATTGTTTTGGTAGTCCTTGATATGTTTGACAGTACAGAGGTCACGGCGGAGCTGGTCAGGGTTGACCTGGGAGAGATTCTGAAAGCAACCCAAGGCGTTTTAAGCAGAAGGCTGCTGAATGGCCAGGTGTTCAGAGCAAGAACCATTGCCAGCAGCACCAGTATCCATGGTGTGTATGGCATTACAGATGGCGTCCTTGGAAGGTGAAGAGTTGGCATCCATCTCCAAGGAGGCAGGGGCTTGTAGGAGCATTTATTGGCCAAAAACAAAAGACTGGGGGCGTTGATGTTCTGGCATGAATTGGCTTAGGTTGGGCAGGCCATAGGGAGCGCCTGCTCTTTCCCTAGAATGGGCATTAGCAGCAGTAAAGGCCAGTGCCTGGTGGTAAGGAGAAGCAGTGGCAGGAGGCTGGACCAGGGGCATTCCTCCTCATTGAAAGGACCATGGGGGTGGGGGCTGGTGGTGTTGAAAGACATGAGCGCCAATGTTGTAAAAGTTGCAGCAAAGGGTTGCTAGTTTCTATAAACAGTTAGTCAGGAACCTAATTATTATTACTATACCTGTTGATGGTATAGTGGCAGCCTGTGAAAGGACAGAAAAATATAAAGGTGTAAAGACAAAACTGGTATTTATTTAGATAGTATTGCACTTATATAGTTTGAGGCAGGGGAATTGCCACCAGGGGCAGGGAGGCACAAACAGAAGTACTTCCCTAATGAAGGAGAGTGGATTAGCATAGCCAAAAGTCCTGTGCAAGAGAACAACTGCTTCCACTGACTTTCCTTAAGGAGGTAAATATAAATAACTTTGTTGTTCTATTTATAATCCCAGAAGTAAAGCCCATGTCTTATGCCCATTTGAAAGGCAAATTTAACACCCAAATTTAGAGGCGTTTTAAACGTCTTTATCACTAATAAATCAGGATGCAATAGCGCAATCACACAATTGTTCCGTTGCTTAATCCCTAGGTGGACAACTTTACGTCTAATCCATTCAGGATCTGCAACAACTGGTGTTATAGGCTAATTAAGCTACTCTTAGGAGCCCAGACCAGCTGTTCTGTTTGGTATTGACATAGTTTTGTAAATAAGCCTCCAATACCTGATTAACTCTTTCTGTCTGTCTGTCAGTTTGGGGGTGAAATGAGGTGAAGAGGTTGGTCTTGACTCCCAACCCTTTCATCAGGCTAGACCAAAACTTGTGTGTGAACTGGGTTCCTTGGTCTAAGACAATGTTGTTTGGTATTCCATGTTAGGCAAAAACGTTCTTGAGGAGCATCTGGGTGGTCTCTTCTGCGGAGGTAGTGGAGAAGAGGATGAAGATACCATACTTGGTTAGGCGGTCTACCACCACTAGGATTTCTGTATTTCCCTGGCTCTTGGGTAGTTCAACAATGAAGTCCATTGATATGGAAGACCATGGTTGAGGAGGGATTGGTAGAGGTTGCAGGAGTATTGAGGCTTCTGGTGGGAGGTTTTGTTTTGACAGCACTCAAGGCACTTGATTATGTAGCTTCCCGTCAACTTCTTAATTGAGATTCACCAGTATCTTTGGGAGATCCTTTTGGGAGTTTTAGTAATACCCCAATGGCCAGACAGAGGAGTGGCATGGAAGGCTTGTATGATTTGTTTTCTAAGAGGACCTTGGGGAGCAAACAGGGAGTTGTCATGGAACCAGATGTTGTTTCTTATTTTCAGATTGGCAGTGCTAGTTGGCAGGTTCAGAAGTTGTTCCTCTTGGATCTTTTTATCCAGGTCAGTGTACAAGGACATGGTTGCAATGAGGTTCAGGAATTGGGAAGGTTCCAACACTTGTTGGATGTTTTGTGCATGGTAGGAGGTATCAGGGTTGTCAAGGTCTTCTCTGCAGCTAATGGCGTCAGGAACAAAATTCTTCTTACCTGGAGTGTGTTCAATTTGGAAGTTGTATGTCATTAGGTCAATAGCCCATCAAGCCAAGCGGGGGCAAACCTTGCGTTTTTATGTGAAGTATAGGAGGTTTTTATTATCTGTGCAAATGTGGCCTGGGTATTTACTTCCCTGTAGATATCTTCTCCAGTGGTCCAAGGTGTGTACTATGGCATATAATTCCTTTTCATAGACATGAAAGTTGTGCTCCCTGTCCAGGAGCTTGTAGGAGTAGATCATAACAGGGTGAAGTTCTTCATCCTCCCCAAGCTGGAGCAACATTGCTCCCATTGCAAAGTCCAAAGCGTCTGTATCCAGAAAAGATTGACACTCTGGGTCCGGGTGTAGTAGCACAGGGGCAGAAGAGAAGGCATGTTTCAAGGCGTCAAATGCTGACTGAGCTTCAGGATTCCATGTGAAAGGTACTGTGGGGTTCCTGGTCACCAGTCCCCATAGTGTGTCCTGGGTTGTAGCCAGGGACCGGCTTGGAGGAGTTGTCATTCTCTAACAGGGGTGAAGGGTTGGTGAGAAGCTTATACTTGGCTTGCATAAGGACAAACTCCCCCAGTACCTTCCCAATCACCAAGCAAGCGTCTCTACCATATACCTGGATTTCAGCAGGTGCCAGCCCTTCTGTAGGCTGATACCAATCCTGTAATAGTCTCACAAACTCTTCTCCAATGAACTCTCTTCCTCTATTTGACATCTCCAAATGCCTTGTCACCTTCTCCCACTCCTCCTGGGCAGATTTAATAGAGGCAAACTTCCTGCACCCTAGGCAATAAGATTCCTCATCCCCTGGGCTAGGATAGAAAATATGGGGCAATTGATTCATGAGACTTATACTCTCTTTTCACACAGGGAATTCAGATAGGGGTCGTAATAGGTGCTTTATTCTTTGTCAGAAGGAATATCCCCTTATAAACCTTCTGAGATATAGCCTTGGGGTAGGGAAAAGAAAGGGTTTGTGCCAATACTTGGAGTCCTTTAACAATATATTGGACTCATTTTACTTGGTCTTTGACTCCTGCTCCTTGTTCTTGGGCTCCTGCACTTTAGTTGTGGGCTCTGTTGTTTTAATCTTAAGCTCCTGTGGTCTGACCCAGCTCTGGCTTTCTATCCTTGGTCTTCTGCTTCTTCTGTAGCTATGGTAGCCTTTGTAATCCACTTTATCTAGTCCCTTAAAAGTCTCAGATAGCTCTCCCTTTTATAGCCCCTTGTTTCAGACCAAAAACCTCTCTTAGAACTCTGGTTCTTTAAAGCTTAAACTATCCTGTTTTTCTTCTTCTATAATATATTAAACTTTTAAACTTACTTCAGCCAATGAAATCCCTGAATTTTCTGCTTCTGCTCCCCATTTTTATGCTTTAACTTGAGAGTTAAAGCCCTTAAAAAACAGATTAAGTAGGCTCTGGTTTGCAGCCAATCAAACGCCTTGCTTCAATGGTTTTGCCAAAACAGTTTACCCGGATGACTTGTCCCTGACCCTGGTTTGAACCCAAAGCTGTCTCACTCCAGGTAAACAACTGCTCTGCATTTCAAACAGTTTCACTCTAATTCTTGTCATGTTTCCCCGGCAAATCTTGAGCGCTTCCACATATGTTTTACTTAGGCAATTTTTGACCCTTTGATTTTTCAATGTTTCTCTGTGTTTCTCCGTGTTTCTTTCAAAGTTTTGCACCTGCAAACCTGCCTGTTGCTTGTCCTTTTGCTTTCCTAGTTGTTCTTGGCAAAATTTGCTCTCTCACCCTCACAGTTTCTCCGTTCTTCTCCCAGCTTCTTTCTGGTCCATTTTCTCTTTAATCTCTTTTCTAAAAATAACATATAGTTCTAACAAACTTTAGGTTATTTTTCCTTCTCTTTCTTTTTCCTCTTTATGATTTTCAATACTTTCTTAATCATAATCAGGCAGTATTTAATTATTCTTTAACTGCTTCTTTATATCCAAATTTCTTCTCAAAAGTCACTAAACCAGCTCTTCCAGCCTCTGTATTCATTCCAGCTAGGTTATCCTCTCAGCTCTTCAGTTCTTCAGCACTAACTTCTGGTCCTTTGGTCATCCTACACCATGATCTGCTAGTCCTTCATCCTGTCTTCTTGCCCTTCTGTTTATCCTTAACCAGTTCCACACCAAATCCACACTAGGAACCTCTTTTGTTCCTTTAACACACTGAACCATATTGGTCCATTCCATTCAATATGAATTAACAGTTCATCAACTAGCCTTCACTGTGTCAAACAGTCCCTCTTGCTAGTTTTCTCTGCTAATTCTGTGAACCACCTTGCTTCTTTATCTCAGCCCCCATTACCAGAACTTGTAGACCCAGGCATGAGTCTGCATTGAACTGGCGTTTGACTGGGCCCTCACAAGTGGCACTCCACTTAGGCCATTCAACCATAAATATATGTATATGTGTTGTTTTTACTCACCCAGGTAATAAAGTCTGGGCTTTCAGTCCCAGAGTAATCAGCTCTACTTCCCAGAGGCCTGATCACACCAAGTTCTGCAGCTTGCTTCCCCAAGCAAGCCACCTTGGTGACACCTCTGAGCATGCCTATACCCTCCAATGCTCACTTTGGGTTTCCCCAAAGCTCCCATAGGGGCATAAACAAGGACACCCTACCAGTCTGTTAGGCAGGGTGCTTGCTCACAGACCTCCCATAAGCGTATTAGGGTATGTTGAGCCCTCAGAGCTCTTCCCCTCCCTGACAGCCTGAGTTACCTGCCGGGGGTCCAAACCTACTCCCCCCAGACAGACAAAGTTCCCTGCTTGCTATTTCAGTCTTCACCCTCCTGCAGCCACGGTTCTTTGCTAGGTGAAGCACTATAGCCCAAAGCAGCCAACATCTTCTGCTGGGTGAAGGCAATATCTGACTCTGGTAGTCCTTTGTTATCTACCAGCCAGGCCTTACTTACCCTAGTAGACCATGTTATCTACTAGGCTCCCCTTAATTACCCTAGTAGACCATGTTACCTACTAGGCTTACCTCACTTCTCCTAGTAGACCAAGTTACCTACTAGGCTCCCCCTACTTACCCCTAGCAGCCCTATGTTACCTACTAGTTTACAACTTTGCTAGCTAACCACACATTGCCATTCTTCAGCATATTGTCTTTATTTGAAGCCAAATCAACCCTCACCTGCAAAACTGCAAACATGTGGATCACCACAGATAATTTTTCCAAGGTGGGTTGTGTGAGAGGTAAGGCAATAGCTGAGAAGTCTTTGATGAATTTACAACAAAGATTAGCAAGTCTCAGGAATCCACAAAGCTTGGTGCGGGAGGTAGGGACAGGCCAGTCTGCCACAGCTTGGACCTTGGACAGAGCAACGGCAAAACCTTCTTTTAAAATGTTGTAGCCTAGGAACTCAATTTCCTTCTTGTAGAATTCACATTTTTCCAATTTACAGAACAAGCAAGATTTGATCAAGGCTTGGAGGACTTCTCAAAGATGGATGAGGTGGGAGTCATGGTCCTTAGAGTAAATGAGGATTTTGTCTGGGTATACTACTGTGCAAGTATCCAGAAAAGGGAAGATGACTTTGTTAATGAGCCCCTGGAAGGCTTCTGGGGCGTTTCTTAGAATAAAGAAAATTACCAGTTATTCATATAAACCAAACAGGGTTCTCACAGCAGTCTTCCATTCATGGCCTTCTGCTATACGGATTTGATGGTAGGTGTTCCTAAGGTCAAGTTTGGAGAAGAATTTTGCCCCTGTCAATTGATTGGTGAGGGTTTCAGCGGAGGGAATAGGGTTTCAATTCTTGATTGTGATGCTATTGAGATTTGAGTAATCCACCACAGGTCTTAGGAATCCATCTGATTTCCCCACAAAGAATATAGGGGAAGAGCAGGGGGAGTTTGAACAACACATGGATCCTTTTGCTACATTCTCATCTAGATATGTTTTTATGGCTAAACTCTGGGCTTGGTTCACTGGATAGAGTTTACCCCACGTGGGTACTGGTCCTGATACTAAATTGATACATAGGTCTGACTCTCTGCAACTGGGTAGTTGGGAACAGGAGGATTCACTAAAGGCTTATGCCAGGTCCTGAAGCTCTGGGGGGACCTGGGCTTGGAATATCTCCTTCAAGGTGGCAAGGATGTTGAGGGTGTCTTCTGCAGTCAAGATTCCTTTGTGATCCGTTTGGTTGAAGGGAATAGAAGAAGTTATCCCTTCTTTCTGAGTGAAGAGCGTCATTGAGTCCAGATCTAATACCGCCTTGGCGGTCTTGGCCCATGGGAAGCCCAGAATCAGAGGAAAGGGCAAATTTGACAATGAAGACACCATGATGTCAAATGGGTTATTCCCTACCTTGACCTCTAGGTTCCCCTCTATTTTAGTTACTCTGGTGCGTGACTTGTTGGCAAGGGTTACCCAAGCAGAAGGTCCTTCCTGGAGTCCTAATTGTTGGGCCAAGGAGCTACTTATTAAGTTTCTCATAGCACCTGTGTCCAAGAAGGCTTTTACTTCCTGAGAGGTTTTTAGTAGAGCCTAGCTTGACTGGTAATAGGGCATAATATTGAGAGGGTTTTTTATTGGAAGAACTGGCTAGAAGAGAAATAGGAGGTTGTACCTTGGCCAAGGCTTGGAAATCCTTAGCTGAATGTCCCGCTTTGCCACAATACATACAGAGTCCAAGTTGGGTTTGACATTGTTTCTCTTTTGTTGAGAGTTGGTATCCTCCCCCCTCCTTGGGGATCAGTCCTTTGGGGATCTCTCCTTGGACCTTTGAGGGGGGTTCTGTTCTCCTTAATAACATTTGCAGGCAAGGAGGCAGAATTCTGGGGTTTGGCCCAAGATGGTAGCTGCTTCACCTTGGCAGACCACTTGATTACTTCCTTGACCATGGAGTTGAACTTGGTTGGCAACTCATTATGGGCAAGGAAATTCTTCAGTTCAAAGGAGAGAGTTTTACGGAAAAGGTAGCAGGCTTTGTTGTTGCTCATCCCAATGGCATTCTTGAGGTGGGTAAATTCTTTGGCGTAATCTTGGGCTGACATTTTTCCTTGGTAGAGGGAAGAGATTTGGTCTCTTAACTGGTCAGGGTTTGGAGCAGGGGATACTTTAGCTAAGAGGGCATTGCAGAACTGGTCATAGTTGTTGAGGAGATCCTCTCCTTGTAGGGTTGCTTTGGCGTACCAAAGACAAGACTTACCAGTAAGTTTTTCTGCAACATAGTGCACTTTCTGTGCGTCAGTGGTAAATTTTCTGGTGAGGTTACAAACAAGGACTAAGAGAAGTCTAGTAACATCAGGATCTTGTTTCCTTCATTATCTCCTGGGGCAACGGCAGATAGGGTGTTCAGGACTACGGGTTAGACCTGGTTGCTGGTTCTGGGGACCATTGGTTCTGAGGTGGTTGGTTTTCAAAAGAGGGACAAAATCTTGTATATGGTGAAGCTGATGGTGAAGGTAACAATTATGAGGGCAACACATTTGATGAGCGCAACATAGAAGATAAATTCATAGGTAAAATGTCGGCCTGGACCACCCATAAGGTGATTCAGTAGGGGCTCCAACAAACTTTCAGGGATCCACTCATTGGGAAGCCTTTCCCCAATTGAATGGAGAAGGGCTCCCAAGTTGGATTTGATCAGAGTGGACCCTACTGGGATTCCTATCATTAGCATGTGTAGAAGGCGACCAAATAGACGGAATCTTCCCAAGAAGGGAGTGAAGTGATTGAGAAGATAATAGACACTGGTGTACCCAAAGACCAACCTGTCACGGTAGGTTTCATAATGCTGGGTATTGTCTGTCCAAGTAAGAAGGCTCAGAGGCCAGGAAGCCTGTATCAAAATTGACCAAGTTAACAGATTTAAACCAAATGGTTGATCAAAAATCAGTCACAGCTGCTCCAGTCTGCCAGCTGAAACCAGCTCCCCCTTGCAAACCAACGTTGATAAATTGACGTAATATGAGGGTCACCTAATATAAGCTTATTAATCAGCATGGTTGTCAGAAACTGGTCACGCAAGGGTTCTTTGCAACCTGGACTAGATACTTACTTGAAGATGTAGAAGGAATAGGAGGTCAGAATCAGGTGGTATTGCTTAGTCAATTTTTCTGATATATATTGAATAATTTTCCCTGTTTCAACTCTAAGAGTTGAGTCCTCCTAAATTAAACTCAATAAAAATCAATTATCCCAAGTTCTAATTTTAAATTTTAAAAATTCATCCTGTGATTGGGTTGTTGCAGTATACCCCATACAATCTGATTTTGAACAGAATTATTTCAGGAAGATGGGGCCCAGCATCTGGAACTTTGTTGGCGGCACCGCCAAATATTAATTTCATGCCAGCCAATTTTGTAGCCCCTCTCCCCATTTCTAGAAACTGAAAATTGTGTTACTTCTCAATGTCCAGAATTCTACTCTGAAGATCCATTGATGCTTTCCCAGGTCATTTATCTTGGTTTACTCTGGTTAGGACTTATTGTTCTACTGAATCATGGAGTTAAATTGGAAATTTCACAAAAAAATATCTGAAGCTGCGTTGGTGGTTAATAATCAATTCTATGTGGATTTAGGTGATAATTCCCCATCATTTAGAAACGGCTTCATATCATCTGGTGATTTCTGTCACACCTAGGACTTTGGGGTGGATGATTGGTGGGAATCAAGCTGTTTCAACATAAGGGGCATGTCTTTGATGTGGACCAAAACAATACCAAATTGATTCTTTAGATTTGTCAGTAGGAGTTGGTTCAGGGTTTTTGAAGTTAACATTTGCTTGCCCATGATTGATTAACACACACAAAGTCCATACAAGGAAGATGAACTTCATGATGTTGGGGGGGAACCTTTAGAATCTACTAATCAAGTGTTTAGAATTGAGAATATAGATTTATTTGGTTGATAGGAAATAAGAAATTGTTGGAGCACTTAGCTCAAGGAAAAATGTTCAGTTTAAATACTGAAATAATTTGGGGGATGGATCATAGAGTTTACCAGGCCAACCTGCAGGTGTGGGGTAGAAGTATTGCCTTGCAGGCCTGCAGCAAGCTGCAGGCTGCAATGTAAGAAGAGGCAGGTTGGAATATTGTATTGCAGTATTGTACCTCACTTAGGTTGGGGATGGTATCTGGAGCTGGATGTACAGTATTGCAATGGCTTAGGTAGTCCTCTGGGTTTGATTGGCCTTCTAGGTCCCTGAAGGTCTGGATTGGGCAGTTTACACATTTAATTTGTGATTGATTGGCTGTACTATGGTTTTTGGAGCCAAAATTTAATGCTGATTTTTTACGGTTGTCAGAATGGTTGTTTGTAGCCTTAATTTCCGGTTTTAAAGTGGAATTTATATATTGTTCTTGGTTTTTAAAATTGTTTTTGCTTCTGTGCTTTTTTTGCTTAAAACACATTTGTTTATCAATTTTGAATGTGTTTTCAGCTCAATTAAATTAATAGTTCTGTTACCCAACTTAGTTTTTAAATCTGCATTTAAAAATGTGGTTTTCTGGTTTTGAGGTTTGTCCAGAATTCTTATGTTTGTCTTTGTATTTGTGTAAGGTATGGAATCCCTTACAGTTCCCCTCCTCACTTTGAATCAGTATTTAAACTGGAAAATCCTTCCCTTCCAAATTGCTCCAACAATTTCTCTTATTCCTATCAATCAATAATTCTATATTTTCAACTTCTAAACACTTGATTAGTAGATTCTAAATATTCCCCCCAACAACATGAAGTTCATCTTCCTTGTATAGACTTTGTGTGTTAATCAGTTATGAGCAAGCCAATGTGAACTTTGAAACCCCCAAACCAACTCCAACTGACAAATCAGAGGACTCAATTTGGTATTGTTTCAGACCACATTGACGCCATGCCTCTTACATAGAAACAGCACAATTACCACCTGTCATTCACCCCAAGGCCCCCTGGTTGGTCTTGGGGTACACCAACATCTATTATCTCCTAAACCACTTCACTCCCTTCTTGGGAAGATTCCGCCTATTTGATCACCTTCTACACATGTTAATAATAGGAATTCCAGTAGGTTCCACTCTAGTCAAATTCAACTTGGGAGCTCTTATTCATTCAATTGGAGAAAGACCTCCCAATGAGTGGATCCCTGACACCCCTCCAGCAAACTTCATGAGTGTTGGCTGCTCTTCATTTATTTTTCTGTGGTTGATTTTCTTTATCTTTCTTGCAACTTGTGCTTCCTCTTGATTTTCATTTGATAAATTTTCAGTATTTCTTGAAGCGCTCCTGCTTCTTGCTTGTGTTTTGTTTTCATCTGTTTCCATTTGGTCAGTTTCCTCTTCATTTGTGTCAATTCCCTTTGAGCTTTCATTTCCTTCAATAAATTATTTTTTTAGGATTCTTTCTATTAGTTTTTGCAAATGCCCACAAGTTGTAACTTTCACTTTTGAAATCTAACCGCTTGAGTATTTAATTTTAAAGATTTTAATTATTTCCTTGCATTCTTTGTTGACTATTTTTTCCGGGCTATTTTTTGCGTTTTTGTTTTTCTGGACCAAGGCCCTTCCCTCATTTCCCAGTTGATTTACCACAATTTCCCTTATGTTGTATTTGAGCTCAACAACCTTTTTGGAGGGCTGACTCTAATTTGTTGATAAGTGTGTAGATATTTGACATTTTTTTGAATTACATCAAAAAACTGATTTTTATAATACTACCTTTAACACATGAATATTTTTCATCATTATTAATAAATTAAAGATCATAAATGTAAATATTACATTAGAATATTGCAATTAGACGTCAACTCTTGATATTTAGATATTATGTGCATAGCTCAATGCATTTTGTTTAATAAAATTCATTGTAAACAAGGCCTTTTTCATTTTAATTTATTTAAAAGGACTGTGTTTATATTAGAGAGCCATTAACACTCAGTACAAATATTGATACATAGTGCATTTTACAGCCTGTATATTTACCAATTGGCAGTAATTCTTTAAACTTTTTAGTCGGATTTTGCGAGGTAATAATAATGTAATGTGTTATTAAATTACTGTTTATTACCATTAATTGGCTGATTTTCTTTGCTGTGGCAATTGTGCATTTTCTGATATTTATGTACTAGTATCCAATTGGTTGGTATCACATCCAATCACACAGGAAATAGGAAACATGGTTGCCACCCTGAGACTGGATGTGGTTGGGGTGGCAGCTTGATTTCCTATTGCCTGTGCAATTTGATGTGAAATCAACCAATTGGAAACCAGTGCGTAAATATCAGAAAATGCACTATTGCCACAGCAAAGAAAATCAGCCAATTAATTATAATAAACAGTAATTTATTAATCCATTATATTATCATTACTTTGCAAAATCTGACTAAAAAGTTTACATAATTAAAACCAATAGGTAAATATACAGGCTGTAAAATGCACTATGTATCAATATTTGTACTAAGTGTTAATGGCTCTCTAATATAAACACAGTCCATTTCAATAAATTATAATGAAAAAGGCCAAGTTTACAATGAATTTTATTATACATAATGCATTGAGTTATGCACATAATGTCTAAAAATCAAGATTTAACGTCAAATTGCAATATTCTAATGCAATATTTACATTTATGGTCTTTAATTTATTATTGATAATGAAAAATAATCATGCAAATAATTATATGTTACCACATCAAATGTACAACACATTTTTTAAATATGGGAAATGCTAACAATGTAAAAGAAATATTGTTAATTGTGAATTGAAAGAGAAATATTATTTTTAATAAGTTGTCACAAAGAAAAGGTTTATTTTACTCATCAAAGGACAAGAAGAGGAGGGAATGGGCGGAATGAACATGGCCTTCATCTGCGCCTGTAAAAGGGACAGCATCAGGGATAGTGGGGGATGGGTGGTGGTTTGGGAGTCGGGGTTTGAAGGCGGGTGGCTTGATCTTGATGAGAGGTTTGGGAGGCAGGGTTTGTTGACTGGGAAGGAGCGGCAAGAGCTGATTGCTTCAATTGCTCAAATTCTTCTTCTGTTACATACACAGGCTTGAAAAAACAAATGGATGGTTGTGGGGAAGGCAGGAGTCCTTTATGGACTTTTCACTATCACTTGCATAGAAGATGATGAGATCTGATAAGTCCTGGACAAATAGGGAAGGGATAAGCTTGTGTCTCTTCTCAATTTGGGAGCACAGTTCATTATAGGTGGCAGGCTTTAAGCGCCTGAGAGATGAACCAAAATTGTAAAGACATAAATCTGCAAGATGCATGCCAGCGTGGTTGGTGGGATAAGACCAACAGGTATGCCCTACAGCCCTAATTTTGTTGGCTGCCCATTTCTGCTGCTCTATCTCTGCACTCATTACAACTGTGTACATGGCTTGTTGGGCAGCCCACTCCTCCAGCATGTCCTTGAGCTCTGTCTGGTAATCATACCTATCTGCAGTGTTTGATATTGCTGATTAATGATTGACACCCAATGGGGGAACTGCCAACAAAACCCTGACAAATTGATACAGGATTGGGCCGCTCTTGAAGATGTTAGATTGGATTTGCTTTTCCCCAAAGTCTTGGATACTTGTCAAAACCTTGGCATACAACAAGAAGATGACATCTTTAAGCATCCTCATTGCCCTCTCTTTTATAAAATTAATAATAGTTGAATTTTAGGGGTTGGTATCTACCAAACTGGGACCACTGAGAACTTGATTGAACAAGATTCTAGCAGCAACCACAACTCCTTGTATCCACAAATTCGCCATTCTCTTATTGGTGAAAATGCTGTGGAGTCCCAGTTGGAGACAGACCTAGACCAAGGGCATTCATGGATCACGCTCCATGATAGCCATTGTGAGAGGGTGGGCTTTTTCACCTTCAGTTGAAGTACAGGCACCAGTTGGGGTCTTCTTGGGAGGAGAGCCACAGTTGGCATGGGCTTGCAGGGCTGAAGGGTTGCAGCCACAGTGGACTTTGCAAAACCCATTGCAGCCACAATTTTCACAAGGTACATAAGCATCCCTTGCTTTGCAACCATTTTGAGAACAATTTCTGGGGTAATTAGCTTTCTTCTGTGTCTTGCAGGCTGGTTGGCTGGAGGTGGGATGTTTCTGTCTTGGGAACTGGACATTGCCATCTGATTGGCTGTTTCTGGATTCTGGCTTCTTTGGGTGACCACTTGGCTCAATTGGCTGGTTCTGGATGCCAATGTTGATGTGTGACTTGGGTTTTCAGCTGCCTGCAATTGATGGGCAAAAAGGGCCATGCTTGAGGACGCAGGAGAAAAAACACACTCCTGGGTAGTGCTTGCAGAGGGGCTTGTGGGTTAGGAGTGGCCATAGACAGAGGCATCACCGTTAAGAGACCTGGAGTAGCCCTTCATGATTTTTTCAAGGCCAGGGAACAGCTTGTTCATTTGGTTGTTATTGAAAGAAGAAATAATAAATTTTTATTAAAAATTTTAAACCCAAAAAGAGAAGTGTATATTTTAATCAATTTTATTGTTAAGTATGTTAAGCCGGTAAATATTGTGCTTTAAATTTTAGTCATCCTAAAATGGAACAGGGTGATTTTTGAGAATGATATGATTCCTAAAAGAATTAGCGCAAATCCACTCTAGATCCTTTGGCATCCTTTTTGAGACACCCATAAATTGTATTTATTTCAAATTCACCTCATTTTTGATTTGGAATTTGGTTCTTGGATTTGACAATCCCGCAATTTCAGATTTTTTAATTTTTACATGATGTCTATGATTTGTTTGAAATACAGGAAATCTCAAATTGTACATTAGAATCCTGCATTTCCGATTCATGTATCCTGCATTTGTTTGCTGAGTTTTGTCTTTTGTTAGTTGAGTTATCTGCTCAAGTGATTCAAAATTTTCCAGTTTAAATAAACTAAAAAATTCAAATTAAATGGTTGATTTTATTAAATATTTTAATTTTAACTCAGCTGAGTTGCCCGCAAAAGTGATTCAAAATTTGGACCAAGGATTTGACAATCCCGCATTTTTACGTTCAGGTTCTGATTTTACAGTATACCAACACCCATGGATTCTTTCTTCAATTTATCCCTGAAAATTATTTGCACATAGACAATTTTCACCTCCCTCTTCTGTTAAACAACCCATGGTGCCTATGGTGTTCCAGCTCTTTGGTCACCATGACATGTCCTGGGCTAAAGCCAGGTGCTGACTGGAGGGGGTTGTCATTCTCCAGATGAGACAAATTCTTAGATTAAGACTTGTACCTGGTCTGAATAGCTGCAAATTCTTTGAGTACCTTCCATATGACAAGGCAAGCATTATCTCCATAAATTTTGACCTCAGCTGGATTAAGACCATTAATGGGCTGATACCAGTCTTAGAAAAGTCTCTTGAGCTCATCCTCTATGAGCTTCTTGCCTCTGGTACCCATCTCTAGGTGTTTGGACAATTTTCCCCACTTTTTGTCTGATGTTTTGCTGGTTGAAAATCTCTGGCAGCTCTGAAAATAGACATCTTCTTTACCTAAGCTAGGGTAGAAAATGTTATTTGGTTTACTTATTGAGAGCTATGCACAACCAGGGATAAAAAATGGGGGTTGAGAGTGGCATTTATTGAATTGAGAATGAAGATTCCTTTAGAAACCTTTTGTGAGATAGCCTGTTTTTGGGAGGATAAAATTTGGGTTACCAAGTCTTGAAGACCTTTCTTTTCCTCTTGGACTCCTTGCACTTGGTCTTGGGCTCTTTGTCCTTTGTCTTGTGGTGCTGCTCCACGCCTTGGAGTCCTTGCACTGTGCTTTGTGTCTCACTTCTTGGCATGTAATCCTTGTGCTACCCTGCTCTTGGCCTTGTTCTCCTTCCTGGTTATCATGGGCTCCTTGTCTTGGCTTATAACTTTGGAAACCCACTATATCCCCTTTGTTTCAGGCTGTTTTCCCTTAAATATCTCCTTGTTTCCTATGGTTTTCCTTTCTGACAACCTGATTTCCAAAGCTTAAACTAACATGTTTTTCCTGCTCTATAATATATTGAATTTATGTTCTTACTTTGGCTAATTAGAGAGGACTTTTCCATGCCAATCCCCTTATTTTTTAGGCTTTTTTTCCTTCAGTTTCACCAATGGAAAACAATGATCAAACAGGCTTCAGCCTGCAGCCAATCAGGCGTCTGGATTGGCCTGTTTTGCCAAAAAGTTCTCCAAATGACCCACTCCTGACCCTGGTTCAAACCTGTTGTCCTCTTGCTCTGGAAAAACTATGGCTCTGTGTTTCAAACAGATTACCCCTAATTCTTGCCACGTTTTGCTAGGTCAATTCTAAAATTTCTGCCTATGTGTTACTTAATAAATATTTGCACCTTGATTTCTTCAATGTTTCTCTGTGTTTTCCACGTTCTTTCCCTCTCAGCAAAGCTTGAAACTGTCTGTTGATTGCTTTACACTCCTCTTAATGCCCTGGTAAAATCACAGCCTTTGTCATCAGAGTTTCCCTGTGCTGTTCTGCCTGCTTTCCCCTCTTTTTTACTTAATTAACTCTTTAATAAATTATTTATGAATTTTCTTATTTCTTTTAGTAATTTCTTTTATTTCTATTAATCATTCTATTATTTTATTTATCACTTTGTTTTAATTGTTACTTCTTTTTAATTCTTTTAATCCTCTTATTTCTTTTATTTTTATATCTTTAAATCTTTTCTGTTTCTTATCATTTTTTCTTTTCTGTTTCCAACCTCTTCTGATAGTCTTTACCTACTTCTTCTGCTCCTTCTTGTTGATTCTCACCACAATTATTTTTACTCTTTCCTCTATTCTCCATCAGTCACCACCTCAGACTCAGGCAATAAGTATCCACAAGTGAATCACTTAGACTTGACCCCCATCAGTGACCTACACCTTAGACTATTTGTAACATATGCTCCTCATGTCTTGCCACTATTTTTACTCACTAAAGTGGTTAGTTTGAGCTTTCAGTAGCAAATTAACCCACTTTACTTCTCAGAAACCTCTAAGTCATCATTTTTGCAGCTGTTTCTCCAGACAGAAACCTCAATGATGTTCTGTACATATCCAATCTTGCCTAGTATCTTCAGGCTTCCTCAAAGTTACTTGACAATAATGGGGAGAAACTTTACCCCTATAACTTAGGTAAAGTTGTTCAACTACACCTCCCTTAAGGTTGGTCCCAAGATTCCAGAACTCCTTGAGTGCGTCCCTTTTCATCTAGCCAGGCCCTTATCACCATTCATCACATGAACCCACAGCCTTTTTTCTCTCCTTTCCTGGCTTTGATCTCTCACCTCTCTTAGCTACAACTAACATACATCAACAAAATAATCAACATTTAATGTTTTTAGGCATTTAATCTTTATTGTGGCCAAATAAGCTCTCACTTGCAACAATGCTCCCATGTAGATTTTCACAGTGCCAAGATGTTTAAACTGTCCTCTCAATTTGGTCTCCTGATTCTCAAACAATTTATGTTTTGTTTATTGTATCCTCATTGTATGTATTTGAATCACATGGATGACCACTTTAATCTAACAGCGCCCCCAGGTGTACTTCTTGGTAGCTGTCTGATATGCTACTGATAAGGATGAATACATATTTCTTCAGCTGTCCTCTCTCTTGTCCTTATGAACACTTGTTTGGATTGCTATTCAAGTACTGCATTAGATGGTGTTCTGGTGGCTTGTACCCCTGGTATGAGGGCCAAACTTTGTTAGTTAAGCTCCCCTCTCTCACATAAAGATAGGGAGATCCAGATTTTTTAGGGTGATCTGAGCAGCTCCTGATTTCACCCATTTTTTATCAAGGACAACATTTAAATCATCCATCATATCCAAGGATTCAGTGGCAGTTTGTCACTGGTTCTGGGTTCTGAAGAGCTGTACTATGAATTTCATTTAGCATACTCCCATAATAAATTTGCATTGATTAGCAAAAATGTCCAGAGACATAATGAATGATATAAGCTTCAAACAAATCTATTGTAATTCAACAACAAATATTCCAATAAATAAAGCAAATTGATTTCATTATCAAAAAAGTTACTATCATTACTATGGTGTTAATAACAAAATAAACTCAGTTACTAAAGTAAAAAATTGATCTAAAAGAAACCCCATGGCAACTGAAACAGACAATGAAAACATCAAATATCAAAACAAATCAATAAATTTCTCACACTATTACAAGTACTGTCAGTAAGCTAGGTATAGGTAGAAGCATTAAATGACGTGGGTAGAGGGGCCACTGGGCCATTTGGGAGAGCCCACCATAATATAGGCGCTAACTTGATAACATAAGATAGGGATTGCCCAAGCAAGGACCAGGGACCAGAGTTTGGCACCATCAAGTCCACCAAGCCTGTGAGAGTAATGTAGAGTATTCCAAACATCTTGGTAGATGTGGTTTCATCATCAGTAAAATAATCTTGAGAGTGGTTGAGCCATGGTCTGATAAGTGGGGTCATTGGTACTAAGTAGGCAGGCAGATGATTGTATTTGTTCCTGAATGTTTGGGGCTGCACAGTGTAACATGCTCCTTCTTGGTCAAATTTTTCAGTCTTTCTAGTTCTTGCTAAAAAGTTGGCAAGAAAGATGCTTTATAAGATAAATTTGAAATAGGCTGGGTTTTCAGGGTATTTATAAAGCTACACCTCCCCCTAAGGTCTCCACTTTTATCCTCATCAAATACTCAGGGATCTATATAAAATTGTGCCTGGATATTTTCTCCAAAGAGTTGCCAAAAAAGCCCAGGAAAAGACCTCATACTATTATTTGTGGAAGTATTTTGACAAAGCCTCCACTCAAAACACCCAAGAGAGACTCCTGGTTAAATATCATATGCATGAGCAGCTGGGAGAAGTGTTATGTGCATCCAGGACAGGTTTCTGAATTTTAGTTGAGTCAGTTTTCTCTTTTGATTTTGTCATTCAATTTTTTTTTCAAATTTCCCTATCTCAAAAATTAAACTCATGTCCCCATATCATTGGTTGATTTGCTTTGGGACACTTTACCTCTCACTCCAACCCCATTTCATTCTTTAAATTTGCACAAGAGCTGTACAAGACTCTAATTAATTATTTTCTAACCTAATAAAGCTCAAAATTTGTTAGTAACTTTGCTAATTAAAGTTTTACCTGTTTCTTTAGGGGTTCAGTGAATTTTCTTCCTCCTGTGGTCTTCATGAAATTTTTGGAAAAAATCTTTTGGGTTGCTGCTAAAATCATAATTTTAAATTATTATTGAGAGAAAGGGTTTGTTTCTTCCTAATCTTCCCCAAATTATCACAGTATTCAGTAAAATGTACTGGGTCAAAGAAAGCACCAGGGGAAAAGAATAGTTTGGGCAAGGAATCTGTGGGATTTGAGAGTGGACTAGCAGGAGCAGCAAGCCTGAGAGTGTATGTCAGGAATATTCCTGACATAAACAAGATTTCTACTGAGGTACCATGTTAGGGGAAAATAGGAAATTCCATTGTCAAGAATTCACAATTTGATGTGGATTTCCCCCTTTAATTGGGGAAAATAAAAATAAAAAAGTCAAAACAGAACTTGCCCAACACCAGATTAATTTATCATCCAGGCAGGCGCCTGCCAGCACCCTCTGCCAACCCCCCAGCACCCAGCCAGCCCCAAGTGGGCCCGTTGCCAGCCCCCTGCCACCCAGCCAGTTGCCAGCGGGCCTTCTGCCAGCCTCTGACCCACCTGCCAGTCCCCTGCTTTCCCAGCTGGCTGCCCACCTGCTTGCTCCCCCGGTTCCAGCTGGCTGCCAGCCACCCACCTGGGTCCTAGTCCCCACTCCCCAGCCAATCAGAAACACTCACCCAATGCAAGCAGTCAAAAAGGTCCCTGATAAAAGGGCATGATTTTAAGAATAAGTCCTGCCCACCAGAAGAAAGCCAAACCCAAGTTCTACATGTGAGCAATAATTCTACCTATAGCCAATGAGGTTCTGATTCCCAGGTCACAAGGATGAGTCCAGACTCCAACCAAACCATGTTTCCCAAGACAAAAATAGATCTTGGAGACCTCATGAATTTCCACCACCACATGACCCCATGCCCAGGAAAGATCATTGGTCCCAGTCAAGAATGGCAAAACCCAAAACAGATAACAGAAGAACAAGAGTTTGGACGTCTTCCCAAAAACCAACTGCCATCCCTAACTTCTAAACTTTTGGGATCCCCCATATCCTTCTTTCCACTCCCATTTGCAAATCTTTGCACAATGGGAAGCACTATAAATAATGGATCTCTCCTCAGTAATAGCTTGTGCTATTGTTGAGTTTAATACCCTCAATAAAGCTAATTTCAACTCTCAACTTGCAAGTCAACTCTTAGTTAGTTTGCCCCAGCCTACAACCTCCAATCCAAGGAAGATAAATCACCTCATCTTCACAGCTGTGCTTACAGCTTGCCTTGGAATTTGGGGATATCAACAGGGACCAGAGTTCTTTGGGCCTTCACCAGAAGGGTTAGGTCATGACTACCACTATGACCCTGGACAACTCAACTCTTCAAATACTGGCTCCTTCCCCCTTGTTACCACACTCTACCCTGTACATTGCAGTGTATACCTCACTGCACTACGTGCTGACCTACTTTGTGGGAGCTTTGGAAGGTACAACATCCACGCTAAAGTCTTCCAGTGGTTGATGACCATCTATCCAATTGTCACTGCTTTGACTGGCTTCCAGCTCTCCAATCTCCAGCCATACCTTCTTAAAGTGTCTTGACTTTGGAAAGAGGAATTTGGTTGGTTTTCTTTAGGGAAGAGAGTATTGGTTCCTTGTTGAAGACTAAGGACGTTAATACACAGTTACTAACTTCAGAATACCTTTTTCTTATCTAGGCAGACCAAAACACAGTCTTAATATCTATAAACGCAGATAAACCTTAAGGAAAAGTATAATTGAAGAGAGCAAGAGTTGAAACTTTATTATTGTTAGGAAAATATCCTTTTATAGGATTGTCATCTCATGGGTAATTGACCCAAGAATTCTAGAGGCTGGACCAGCCTAAGTGTTGGGGGTTTACTGAATAGTTTTTCAAAAGGCATCTTGCCTAATCTCCATTGCAGAGCATTTGTTATTGCATCTTTTCTGCTCCTGACCTTATCCCAAGGTGAGTCTGATGTCAGCTCTAATGCTGAGCTTCTATTGTGCTTTCTTCCTGAAAACCAGTCCATCCATCACATGTTCTATGGGTGGGATCTACTTCATTGCAGAGTATAATAAAATAACATATGAAAATATATAAAGGAGTTCTGGGGGTTCAATCCCGGTCAATGTAGGCAGAACTAGTTTGAACCATAGACTAACCACTATTGTGGCTATTATTTTTGGATTAAGCACCTAAAAGTGCATTACCAACCAAGTTGTTAGCTCCTATGGAGCACTTAGATATTTTAGGGTTGTGCTGCCGCACTTCTGGATTGATCAAAGGTGGATACTTGATTTGGATTGGATTAAGGGCAGATCAGTCTATTGAGTTTGGGTCAATAAAGATCATTCTTAATTCTAGAAACAGTTTGGCCTTAGTATCACTAAATATTGCCGGGGATCAGTGTCTGAGCCAAACATCAATTTATTCTGAGTATCTTTCCAGATTCCAATCAATAATATTGATGGCTGAAGTGTCAAGTCAAAAAGCCAGGGAGTTAAATTTCCCCCCACTTGACTTGACAATACAGCAAGAAGAAAAAATGGCAGACAATTTCAGTGTTATTAGCAAGACAGAAAGCACTACTTCAGATTCCAGAGCGCTCAAAAAGAGTATATGAAGACTTTGGATGATGTTCAGCTAAGGAAATACTTGGCGTGGAATTCCTCTACTTGCAGAAAAATAATCACCCAATATTTTGGCAAGCGAGAGGAAACCATGTCTAGAAATCTGTTGCCCCTACGTTTGACGTTGGGTTGGTTGATACAGTGGAGTCCTTAGATATTGACACTGCAGTGGGTCAGTCTTATATGCAGGGTCTGGGCCTTAAGCTAGGTGAACACATGAATGTGATTCAAGAGCCAGAAAATTCCAGTTGGTCTTTCTTTGAGGTCATCTCTGAAGTTTTGGCTTCTGACATTGATTTGCGGCGGCAGTTCAATTTCAAGAAATTGGCTGTACTGGCACAATCTTTTTGAAATATGGCAGGTATCCTACAGGAGCTATTTTTTGGATTTTGAAATTGCATTGAGAAATCAATGTACCAGATTGATTAAGAAAATTTTCTACTTATTGTCATGGTTATGACTATGCTTGTCTATCTGACTATGTAGTTAGTGAGTTAGTGTCAGGAACCCTTTTCCTGACTCCTTTCTAAATTTGATTGAAGGGCCATTAGTTTATAACTCAAAAACATCAAACAACAACATTTTCAACATTTGTGAGCCTTTCAGCTCTTCCCACACCGGGGATCAAACCCAGGACTCTAATCTGGAAGAGAATGTTAGTACAAAACCAGGCAATTCCTTTAAATTACCTATTTATTATTCACCTATTCAATCTGCTTTTGAATTTGTAAACCACTTTGAAAGCAAAAAGGTTAATATTGAGAGTGATAATGTCACCTCCCACTTTGATTCTGATTGGCTGCGTCAAGCCAGCTTGACCATCAGTGACCCACTCTCTATGCTTTTGGATATGGCTCCGTACATTAAGATATTTAATCTTCTGGCCTTACACCGCTTAATTAGCTTTAACCTTGTGGCATATTTATGGCTCCTCTTATTACACCAAATATGTATGTCAATTATTAAGCAACAATTTATCCTCCACTTGAAACAGGTATGCTTTAAATGATATACTCATGAAAATCCCCATCATTTCCCAAACTCCACTCAAATATTTCAGCCTTGATTTTAAGGCTATTTAAGTGCCCAATTCTTATTCATTCCAATTGTTCCAACAATAAAGACTATCCTATTTTCTGATACTTCTACCTTTTCTGACACAACTCCATTTCTGAAGCCATGAAAGGAATCCTTTTCCTATCCTGGTTTCTAGGTTACTTCTTGCCAGTGGTTTTGGCCTTGGAAAATCCAACTCCTACAACTGACTGGTACAACTCCTCTCCTGATGATGCCCACCAAAAGGAATCCCTTTCCAATGGATGGTTCAAATACCTGTCTGGACATTGGGGACGTAAGTTCAACTATGGTTGCTCATTTACTTCCCCTCCTGTTGAACCAACCCTTGTTAGAACTTATGCTTTCTTTTACCTCTTAGTGTATTTGGTGGGCTACTATCTACTAGGGTGATTCAGCTCTATGTTTGGAAGGTTTGCCTATCTAGGACAGCTTGGGCATCTTGCAATGGTCACGGTTCCTATTGGTTTGGTCATAGCAGGATTGAATGTAGGGGCCTTGGCCCATCAGCTGGGAAGTTTATTCCCTGCAAAGTGGGTCCCTGATAGTTAGACGCCGCAATGGTCTTGGCAGATTTTATGACTGACATTCCGGAAAAACTTATCATCTTCCAATTTTGTAAGTTGGTGATTATGAGCTAGAGTGTGGAAGTTTTCACTATCCCTGATTTTGAGCATACCCTGCAGGTAAGTTCTGAGGATAATTGAGAACATTGGGTTAGTGTGACATATGGCAATGTAAGTTCAAATCTTCATCTTGGTGATTATGGTGTTGTGGTGGCCCAGATGGCATTGATGGGAGCTCTTGTAATGTTTCCTAAGGATAGTGTTCCTTGTTTTTCTTTATCTGACATGAATTGGTGTCTTGATGAGGCTTGTTGTCAACTTTTCATAGATAGAGTAGATTTTCCCCAAATTTATGACAATATGGAAGATTTTCTGGCAGATTGCCTTATTCTGGATGTGTGCTATACTCCCATCTCTGGATTGAATTGTCTTTTGGATACTTGTTTTCAGATTGAACTCCCTATAATGTGTTGGAGCTCTTTGAACCATTACAATCAGCGTACATGGGCTCACTGTATCTTGGTCATGGCAACTATTTGGAGTGAGCTTGACACCAGTTTGGCCATTGGGTCAGGTCAGTGTAGAGGGAATGCTCCTGTAGACATGGTTAAAAAAGACAAAGAGTACATACCACGCCAGACACATCCCATAGCAACAAGCAAACATTCACCTGTAGTTCTGGTCAGAGCCATGCCTGTTATGGCAAGAGAATTTCTGTAGAGGTTTCTCTCAGACGTATTCCTCAAACTGAGACTAAGGATATCAGTTATCACAACTTGACAAGCAAGGAAGAAGAAGGGGAGGATAAAGAGGACAATGAGGCAGATGAAGGTAGTCCTTCAGCCAATTTGGATCAGTAGCACAACTGTTGGGTAAAATCCTTGTTGTTCCATGCTTATTTGTAATAAACAGAATTTTTAAAAATATATAAATGTATGATAGATATGAACTTTAATTAAATCAGGAAAAGTGGTCTCAAGTACTTAGCATGTACTCTGTTGACTGTTGCCTTTGTGTCTTCATTCTTAATTGTGAAAGCCTGTGTGGATGTCTTCTCAATAATCTCAAAAGGACCCGTCCACAACGCTGTTAACTTGTGGGTTCTTCTAAACCCATGAGTATCACAGTATGCTACAATGTTGCCAACATTATACTTGATTGGTGCTAGCCTGGAAGTATCTGCACTGTCTTTGCTTGCAATTTTTTTGCAACAGTATTAGAATACACTAGGGCCTGTAACTTCACAAGTATATCAACTAATTGCGTCATATGCATTGTGGGATCCAACTTGCTGCTACCATATACAAGGGAATACAGAATGGGTGGCAAGGCAGGCTGGCGGCTGTACAGAAGGCTAAAAGGAGAATGCCCTGTACTTGAGTGTTTTGAGATGTTGTAGGCAAAAGAAGCTTCCCCCAAGAAAGAAGACCATTGCAAGGCTTTATGGGTAGCCAGCTTTTGGATTATTTGCACCAATGTGCCGTTAACTTGTTTCACCAATCCATTAGTTTCTGGATGATAGGTTGTCAATAATACTCCTCTGATTGCCATGAGTTAATTAAGCCTTGGAATGACGTGAGAAGTGAAATTTGTCCCATTATTGGTTAGGATAAATTGAGGACAACCATGCCGGTGAATAATGTGCTCCAAAATGAATTTTGACAGTAGACAAGGTGCCAAGATCTTGGAGAGCTTTGGTTTACACCCATCTGGTTAGGTGATTAATTGCAGCAATAATGTATTGGGTATTAAGGCTGCTTGCTGGAAGAGGGCCCACTATGTCAATTGAGACAGTGTGCCAAGCAAAGTTTGGCTTCACCAATTTTTAGTGAAGCTTCTTGTTGAGGGGTTTGTTGAGTTGGCATTCTATGCAAGCGCCAAGGATATTGTGTGTGTCAAACTACATTGACTCCCAGAAGTGTGATTCCTTGAGCTGCAACAGAGTCTTCATCAGGCCAGTGTGGCCTACTTCCCAATGCGCTTGAACAATAAGGTCTGTTCTTTTGGAGGGCTCTGGAAAGATAAGCTTCTTGCCATCCTTAATTTTGAACAATTTACTGTCATCTGTAATACAGTCTTGGATGAGAATTTCAAGATGTTTTTGTACTTTGGGTGGTTTGTCCTTAAAATATTTGAGTCATATCTTATTAAACAGTTGGCCAGCCATTGGAAGCACAGCATTAATCATTGGTAAGTGTGACAGTCCATCAGTGTTTTGATGTGTCACACTGGCTCTATGATGTATCTTGTAATCATAAGCTTGAAGTTTCAAGTCCCATCTGGCAAGGCAACCCTCAGGCTCTTTGAGGTTGTGTAACCATTGCAAAGAGGAGTGATCTGTTATGACCTTGAAATGTGTTCCATGAAGATAAACACGGAATTGTTTGCATGCATGAATAACTGCAAGGTACTCCTTTTATGTTACGGTGTAATTGCATCCATGAATATCCATGGTTCTGCTAGTATAGGCCACCGGGTGATCATCACCATTTTCATCAAGTTGTGAGAGAATAGCTCCTACTGCAGCAAGAGATGCATCTGTTTGGACAATAAACTTTTTACCAAAGTCTGGATAATGCAATACTGGTGCAGTTGCTAGTAATTGTTTAAGTTTTTCAAAACCTATCTGGCACCCCTCTGCCCAGACAAACTTAGAATCAGTCTTGAGTAAGTGAAAGAGCGGTCTGGCAGTCTTAGAGAAATTTGGAATAAATTACCAGTAGTATCCAACTGTTCCAAGGAAAACTTGCACATCTCTCATGCTTTTGGATGGTGGCATCTTTACCATGGCATCTACCTTGGGCTTCTGAGGGCTTAGACATTTGGCATCTATTATAAATTAAATATACTTCAGCTGCTCTTTAAAGAACTGGCATTTATGTGGCTTGATTTTCAGATTGGCTTCAGCAAGGCGTTTGAATACTGATTCCAAGTGCTCAAGGTGTTGACTAAATGTTTTCAAGCAAATATTGATATAATCAAGATAAACTAGCACTCATGATAACTTGAGATTGCTAAGTATAGAATCCATTGCCCATTGAAAAGTAGCCAAGTGTGTTGCATAGTCCTTGCAACATTCTGGTGGGCTGATATAATCCTTGTGAAGTTATAATAGCACACTTTTCCTGGTCTTCGGGAGGGAGATTGATCTGCTAGTATCCGCTGATGATATCCATTGAAGAAAATTACTTTTCACCACCAAGTTGGTCTAACACGTCATCAATACAAGGCAAGTGATATGAATCCTTCTTGTTAATAAGGTTTAATCTCCTATAGCCAATGATCACTCTGTTGGAGCCGTCTTTCTTTTTTTACAATAAGTATTGGTGATGTCAAAGGGCTGCAGCTGGGTAGTAACATGCCTGTTTTCAAGAGCTTTGTTACTTTGTCTATAACCACTTTTTTGGCTGCTTTAGATCTTCTTATGGGTCTCATCTGTATGGGTGGCGTGTTACAAAAGTAACAGTTTTGAGGCCCTGGGCAGGAATCAAACCCGCTCCTAGTCACCAGGTGGGGCTAGCAGGCAGGAGAGATTTTCCTGTACCTGGATTTTTGTTTTTTAAAGCAAATCCAGGTGCAGGAATTATTACTGCCCTGGTGGCAGCTGCAAAGCCTGTTCTGGGCCCCAAAAGCTATGCCCAAGCCTTGGTGGGTTTGACTGGGCCTGGGCAAGCTATTTTTAGCTGCCCAGTAAACCCAGATCAAGCCCACCCTCTATTAAGTAATTTGGGTCCCAATTGAGGACCCCTTTTTTAATCAAGTTTTTTGGGCTCAGGAAAGCCTGTCAATCCAGTCCAAAAATTGTGATCAATTTAGGAAAAACCCCATAACCCAAGAAGCCAAACCTGCCAGAACCAATGACCATACAAGCCAAGATGGACCACCAAAAAGCCAAACAACTGTTCCAGAAACCCCCAAAAATGATCATGAAGCAGCCAACCAAACAGCAGAGCCTGAAATGCCAAGCCTTGCCACACATATAGCATCAGAAGAATGCCCAGAGGCACTTGAATGTGAGTAAGTATAAAAATCAGAAGCACTTGAAAAAGTTCTGTATTGTCATCCTTACCAAATAAAGTTGTTATGAACCTTTGGTTCACCAATCTGTTCCCATACATATTTTTATACTCTTCTATCTGCATACACCTAAGTGTCAGCACCCATCTACTGGGATAGATAGCCAGACTCCAGCTGATAAAATCAAAGCCTTTGACTACTACTGTCCCCCAACGCACCATTTGGCCCTGTGCATTTCACTGAGTATCCCCCAAATCCTGATCACAACCCCTGGTTTTGGAAGACTTGCAGTGGGACACCAGCCCAAACGCACCCAAGGAACCCTACCAAATTGTCTGTGACGGCAAAGCAATCACCATCTACCCTTTGATCTTCAATGGGATGTACAACAATCCTGCTGCCTACCTGGTTCCCATGGAACCACCCCCAACACCCAAACCAACCATCTTGGCCCCACCCACTTCTGATGCCACTGGCCAGAGTAGTCAATTCCTGGGAGTGCTTTACCTGGTGCTCACAGTATTGATTGACTCTGTCTTGCCAGCAGCTGGGCCCTGGGCTGTGGCTGGGAAGGTTCTTTCTTACCTGGTAAATTTAGGTCCCATCATCTGGTGGGCCATGCCAGTACCCGCTTTAAATCCTCCCTCACCTGCTGGAGCCCCACAGTACTCCTGGTATCCTGACATTATGACAATCCACCCCAAACTTGGTAACCTGGGCCCCAAGATGTTATTAGCACTTGGGGCTACTTGTATGTTTGTTTTTATGATCATCACTTATTACTGTTATTTGTGGCTATCATACTGAATCTCCTCCATGTGGAAGAGAACAACCTGGACCTTGGATGATTCTAAGGATGCTCCAGAGAGCAAAGACCCGACCACAGCAACCTCCTCCCAAGTACAGAACGTCATTTTGAACCAAACCACCTCCAATAGACCATGCCCCAGATGGGCAAGCTCAGCCTAGAGGAAGCTAGAAGAGCTATGCCAGTACTACAGCTGCACTTCCTAGCCAATGCTGCCGCCTATCCCAACAACACAGTCAAAGTCTTGGGAGTAGCATACATGCTAACAGGGGACGCCCTAGACTGGTTCAGCAAAGCCACCTCCAACAATGTAGAGTTTTGCTTAGACTATTGTCATGGCCCGCCATGACATAGTAGCTTTGAAAAATTGCGTTTTAAAAAGCTTGGATCAATAAAGCTACTTCTTGCCGTCAGAAAGCTACCTTGATGATCTCCCTAGGTACCCTAGATCAAAAGTTATGGCAATTTAAAGAGCCAAGTTCAAAAACCCTGTCAGCATGTCCCAAAATGGTCGCAAGATTGGATTTCAAATCAAGACAAGCAACAATTAGTAAGCGGGCAAATCCAACCATATCTCAGCTTCCAGTGATCAGTTTTGGACGTTCTTACGCTCTAATGAAAGCCCCAAGATGAGGAGAATCCATCCAAAGTATTTTTAGATGACCAACTAAGGCAAACCGCAAAGTTCAAATCTGACCAAAAGAATATGACTAGAATTAGTCAGCTGATGTTTCAAACTTTTAGCATGACCCTCCAGATAGAGAGACAAGGACCTTCAGGAAGAATCTAGAAGAATCTCAAAGACCAATGTAAATGGTACAAAAAGAACCTAGTTCTCCTTTTCCCCATTGTGATCACTCTTGGTCTGAATAATAAATAAATGACTTCTCTTAGACTATAGTTTAAATGGATCAGAGTTGGGAGCCCTTGGGCCCTGACAACTATTCTTGATTTTGAGGCTGAACTAATGGCCACAGGAGAGGACCAGAATACCTGAAACTTTGCCTTCATGACTCTGTTAGAGTTCAAGCAAAATGGCCGCCCACTTCAGACCTATGTAGAATAGTTCACCAAACTACATACTTGTGCTATGCTGGACAACAAATTGGCTGCCCTCCTATTCAGAAAAGATGTGAACCCAGGGTTAAATGACCTCCTCAAGCACCACCACCCCAAAATTGGATTAGAAGAACTGATTGTGCTCTGCTGAGGACTAAGCTTAAACCAAGAAACCCATGGCACTGCCCCCATGGACCCTGAGTGGCCAGAAGCCTCACTGCAGCCAGACCAGCTGTGACACCCAAGGAGTTGCAACAACATTACAGAGACGGGTTGTGTTTCCACTGCTATGAAGCAGGGCACCAGACCAGGGCCTGTCACAGAAGAAACCAAACTTCAGGCTCCCTTGCCCAATTAAACACTACCTCCCAGTCTTATAAGTATATCATAGTGACCCTAGAATTAGGAGATGAAGTATTTCATGAAAAGACTTTCTTAGACACAGGGGCTGACAAAAGTTTCATTAACCCGCATTGGCATCCAAGCTAGGGTCATCCCCTTGGATACTCAATTCCAAGTCACTATGGGAAACAGTTCAACCGACATTGGCCAAGAATGTATTCAACACCTTGAACTGAAGATTGGGCAAAACACTTACCCTTCATCTGTTATCTTGTTGAAAGGATTACCACACCCATTGATACTTGGAGACTCCTGGGCTGACAAGCATGGTGCAATCCTGAACTATTGTGACCAAACTGTAACCCTGGGAAAGGGACCTAACCCTGACACTGTACCCATTCAGCCAACCCTGCATGTAGTACCCCCACCAAACTCATGACCATGCAATTGGACCCTTGCTCTGGGAAGCTGCCCTCAGCCCTCAAGAAATGGGCCAGTGTCTTCAGCAAAGAGGCAGCAACTCAACTACCTGAACACTCTATCTACAACCACACCATTGACTTACTCCCTGATACGCAACCCAGCCACGGCCCCATCTATAGTTGCAACCACAAAGAACAGGTGGCCTTGAAATCATACATTAAAGACATGGCCAAGAAAGGATTTATCTGAGTCTCAAAGGCCCCATGCTCTTCCCCCTTACTATTTGTTGGGAAGAAAGATGGGAGAATGAGACCTTGTGTAAAATACCAGAAGCTGAACAAAATCACAGTAAAAAATACCCCATACCTAATTCCAATGACCTATGTGATGTCTTGACTGGGGCACAAGTATACTCTAAGATTGTCCTCCAAGACACTTTTAACCAAATCTGAATCAAAGAAGGCAATGAATACAAAACAGCTTTCAAAACTTGATATGGACTCTATGAATACCTGGTCAAGTCTTTTGGGATATGCAACGCCCCTAGCACCTTCCAGAGGATGATAGACCCAGTCCTTGGAGAATACCTTGGCCAATTCTGCGTGGTATACCTCAACAACATCCTGATATATAGCAAAACAGATGAAGACCACCTCCACCACCTGGACCTCATATTGGAGAAACTAGCAGCGGCCAACCTCCACGTCAAACTCAAGAAGTGTGAGTTCTTTCAACATGAAGTAGAATTCTTGGGCTACATAGTAAAAACTGGTGGATTTGCCATGGCCCAAGATAAAGTGGACGCGGTCACAGCTTTGCCCACCCCACCTGTTGGAAAGATGTTAGGAGTTTCTTGGGGATAACAAACTACTGTAGAGATTTCATAAAAATATTTTCTCAGATTACCCTGCCCCTGAGCAGTCTTTGCTCAGAAAAAGTTCAGTTTGAGTGAACCCCTGACTGTGTTGTTGATTTTGAAGCCCTGAAGTTGGCCTTCACCTTGGCGCCTGTGTTGGCCATTCCTGACCACACAAAGCTGTTCATCCTGGAAACTGACACTTCCGGCTTTTACCTGGGAGGGGTGCTTCTTCAGGAAGGAGGAGATGGTATGCTACATCCTGTAGCATATTACTCCAAGAAGATTCTGTCTGCTGAAGAAACTACCCAATATATGACAAATAAATGCTTGCAATAATGAAGACCCTGAAACATTGGTGTCAGTACCTATGTGGCACCAAATTTCCAGTAAAGGTCTTGACAGACCACAAGAACTTGGTTTAATTCTTCAAACCACACCAGCTTAACCAATGACAAGCAAGATGGGCCTTAGAACTAGCTGACTACACCCTGAACATAGACTAAAAGCCAGGAAAGGTGAATGTGGTACCCAACGCCCTAAGTAGAAGAACTGACCTGGTGCCTACCCACCTGGAAACCTGCGACCACAACACCCAAGTCCTCTTAGACCCAGTGAGCTTAGGCATCCACCTGGGATTGATGAAAATCAGATCCAGCAAACCAGAAGTACTAAAGGCCCAAGCACTCAATGAATTCACCAAAATCATGATCTCTGACTTGTCCAAATCCTTGGATAGCGCCCACTATCAAAAAGACTACTCATTGAAAGGAACAAAATTAATGCTCCACAACAGGATCTTTGTACCAGAAGGAAATATCAGGACCAAAATCTTGAGAGACTACCACAATTACAAGATGGCTGGACACCCAGGGAGACTCAAGACCCTCTGGGGCATCAGAAGGAACTTTGCTTGGCCAGAAATGGATCAAGAAGTAAGCACGTACCTGAAGGGATGTGAGACCTGTGGGCAGATCAAAACTTGCAGAAACAAACCTGAATGACTGCTGAGACCCTTGGATATACCTCATGGACCCTGGAGATCTGTTTTCATGTACTACATTGTTGAATTGCCCCCATCCCTCTCCTTTAATGCAATCCAGGTCATGGTAGACTGCTTCACCAAGATGGCTTACTTTTTGCCAACCAACATCCATTGCACAGCAGCAGAGACAGCCCAACACTTCCATGACCTCATCCTCACGCAACATGGAAGACCTGAGGAAATCATCACAGACAGAGGACCACAATTCACGTCAAACTACTATACACAGGTGATGAAAAACTTGGGAATAAAGCAATTTGCATCTACCTCTTACCACCCAAAGATGGATGGCCAAACTGAAAGAGTGAACCAGATTCTTGAACAATACCTTTGATGCTATGCCAACTCTGATCAGGAAAATTGGGCCAAATGCTCCCCATGGCCTAGTTTGCCTATAAAAGTAAAGACCACATTTCCACTGGTATGTCCCTGTTCAAAGCCAACTATGGGTTTGATCCCACCTGGGACCCCCAGATTGGCGAGAATGAATTGAACACCACTGGGCGTTCCTGGATTAAGCAGATCCACGACACACACAAAACATGATTAACCAATCTGAACTGTACAGTGCAAACCTACAAAGCCTTTGCTGACCTCAAACAAATCCCAGGCTAACCCTTACAAGTTGGAGACAAAGTATACATAGACTCCTGGAACGTACCCCTGCACATGCTATGCAGGAAATTAGCTCACAGAAGAAGCGGCCCCCAAAAAATCACCAAACTAGTTGGTGAGGTCACCTTTAAGCTAGACCTATAGCCCTCCTGGAAGATTCATGATGTGTTCCACTGTTGTTAAAAAAAGATGGGAATTTTCTCCCCCACCAACAGATTAAGACAGCCCCCCTCCCACTCATTCAAACAGGCCGCGCAGAGGAATATGAAGTTGAATACATACACGTCAACCAAACTCACTACCAAAAACCCCAGTATTACGTCAAGTGGAAAGAATACCCACTAGAAGAAAGTACTTGGGAGCCACTGAGCAATCTGACTAATGCCCAAGAAGCCGTTGGACTCTACCTGAACAAGAAGAATTGGAAGGGAGGGCCCTCAGGGAAAGAAGGGGATGGTGTCAGGATTGATAATTCTTCCTCCCTAGAAACCTGGGCCCAGGAGCCGGATTCAAACCCTGACCCTAGAATCCCTTGGGCCGCTGGCCCTATGAACCAAGGGGCGGCCTGCCTGCATTTTCCTGAAGACAAGCAAACAAAAAGCTGATACCAAAAATGCTGGCCCAAATGGAAAAGCAAGCCAAACCAAAGAAATCAGTGCACCAAATGGAGGACCAATCAAAGCGCCTAATAGAGGAAGCAAAATTTCAACTATTAGCTTCATGAGCTTAAAGTCTACAAAGCGGCAAATCAAGAGCTATCTCCAGAAGGAGGCACAGGCCTGCAGCCCACCCTCATGACCACAACACTAGAGCAAGATAATCAAGTAGCCAATTCAAGATTTTTGACCAATGAAAGAACTCCTGGCCCAAGTGTCATTTTGCTGCCTTTGAACCCAAGCACCCAGATCTCCCAGACCCATCTTTCCCAATGCCCTGATGAACCCCCATGAAAAATATTAAGTTTGGAAGTGGTGTGCTATACAAACCAAAGGACCTTACACTCCAAACTTATTGCCATTTTCAAATAAAGGTTATGTTATTTGGCTTACACAGCTACTGCCTTATTTTGTATTTGCCATATGCCAAACCAGTACAAGATCTCCCGGTCCTCCTGTCCCTCTGCCTGCAGTTTTCTGCTCTCCAGGTGAACCCTTTTGGCCCCTTCCACTTCACCAATTACCCTTTGAAAACTGAATACAAGGACTATACCCTGGAAAAGATACTTGAACTCAATTCTTTGGCCCGCATACAATCAGCAGTTAGATACAACTGCCAAGGCTTGTGGATATTCTCAACACCCAAATTGTTTAGAGGAAAATTCAACTGCCTTCCTGCTTACAATATCCACATGAAACTGCCTGTGAACCCAAGCCTATGCCCACTTCCTTACCTGACCTCCCAACTGACCACACTGGCAAGCTATTCAGTATTGTGTACATCACTCTCACAGGGGTGATTGACACTATAATCCTGGCCGCTGGCCCATGTTATTGGGTGGGAAAGTCTGTCTCCTACCTTTTTAAGTTAGCTTCTCTCTTGTAGTGGGCTTTGCCTGCTAAAACACCGGCCCAAGTTACCCCTGAAAATGACGGGCCAGCCGCCTGAGACTGGATCCCTGACAGTATTAGTACTTCTAACTAAGCCATGAGAAACTTTGTAGATTTTGACTTAAAAGTAAAATATCAGATTGCTTCATAATATGAATTACTTTTAATAGAAAGGTAGTCATAATTAATAATTTTTTAAAACATTTGGTAGAATCTTGTCATAAAATTGCAGACCATGGTATTTTATCATCTGCCAGATGATATCCTAAGTCTTCTAACATTAGGAAAGTACAGAGAACCGGTGACTTTGGCGTAACCTTTGGCCCAGAATATTTTGTTGCCATCAGAAGTAGCAAGTCTGACAGGTCCCAAGGCCCAAAGGATTTGGGATGGTTCTTCCTACTTCTGAATATAGGTTCATAACTAGTTATCTCTATATGTTACTATAGATAATTATACTGTATGACAACAGGTTTATCTTTTGTTCTCCACTAATAAAGCCTAAGAGAGGATCACGTTGAGGAAATAAGACTTGGATCAATCATCAAGTTGTTAAGAAATCATCAGTCTTTTATTCTGATGGACTGGCTTTAAGGCGGCCTGCCTGCCCGTGTTTCATCTGAGTTAGCTCACAACACTAAAAGAGACTGAAGTAGCATTAGGTCAACACGGCAGGAGGCCCATCCTTTTTGGGGTGGTTTTAACAGAAGGCTAACTTGAGATCTTCCACATATTTGTATTCTTTCTACTTCCTGGGCCACTTCCAGGGCTAGATAGCCAGTGTTTGGCTCCTAGTTCACGGAGATGACTGTTTCACTAAATCAGAGCTACTCTAATACAATAGGCTCAAAGCCTTTTATCTTAGAGTGGTTGGCCTGACAGCCCAGTCCTTGTTGGACTCTTCTAGATGTAATGCATATGACAGTTCATATGACAGCCCTCTTGTTCTAGGATTCATTTAAAGTTTTAGAATAGTAATTATTATGGGAAGCATGTTTGAGATGGTGGTTTGAGGTGGATTAATTAATGAGCAGTAATTGCATATACCATTAATTAACTGTAATGCATGAGTACGTTGATGCCAGAATATGATTTGATCACTGATCTCACAACCCGCGGCCTGCATTATTTTGTTGAAACCCTTCCTAAGAGCAATTAACTGCTGGCCCGCGTTATTTTGTTGAAACTGTTAATTAGTCAATATCCAGAAATCCCAACAAAGCTGATAGTTAAAATGAATAATAATTTTACATAGATTTCATTTTGACTGGTAATTTTTAAAAACAATTACATTAGTTTTCAAACCTGTTGAGATAAATGTATATTATTTAGTTTAAAGCGCATGAACTCAGTCTAAAAACAAAATCAAAAATCAGGGAATTTATGTTAAATTACAATAGATAGGGATCCACTCTGATTTTGTTTTTAGCTGAGTTCATGCGCTTTAAACTAAATAATATACATTTATCTCAACAGGTTTGAAAACTACTGTACTATAATCTATATAAATTGTGCAATTTTATATTTGAGTAATAGTTTGTATTGGGTGATAGTTTGAAACTGGGGGTGTGGTAAAACTATAAAATATAACTATAACTGCTACATGTGAATCAATTGCAAAGGCTATAAATTACTTCCCTCTTAATTGTTGCCAACACTGGCTTCTTTATAAGAGCATTTTTAAAAGTTTACATCAATGCACATAAGTTTGAACTAATATAGCAATTCCAAAAAATTTCTTTGCAAACAAACCCTAATTTTAGAATGAAAATAAAAATATTAAAATTCTCTTTTTGATTTAAAAAAGTGATTGTTAAGACATTTTCAGTGTCATTTGTACTTTTTGTAATATCATAAGCTAAGCATTTTTGACTTTACTACAGTCATGTTGGGCTGTGATTACACAGAATGGTTGGGTTGTGAGAAATTTCATAAATTGAAGCTTAAAACAATACAATTGATCTTGGAGAGTTTTTCAGCGTAGTGATGGAGTACCCAGAAATCAATTAGGTAGTACTAATTAAGGGACTAAATGAATATTCTGAATGATTCAGATTATGAGACTAGGTGTCTCAAATCAATCAATTAACTGGGAAGATTTATTAATACCCAGGAATATGATTAATAAGGATTTAATCATAGGGTCAAAATGGACTTGACTGTGTCAAGTAAAGACTTGGTGTCTTGTAAATTGGTTAATTAACTGGAAAGATTAATTGATATATGCCCTGTAATAAATTAATGAGGATTTAATCATAGTGCTTAATGATATTGAATATGTCAAGAAGATTGATTAAGGTTAACCAAAATTAAACCCCCAAAGTGAGGGTTAAAAGTGCTGTTTCAGCAAATTTATTAGGTTTAAAATCACTGCCTAATGAATTTTTGAAGTGCCGAGACGCTGCCCAGTGAATGTTTCATGCGCTGAGGCGCTAGGGTGCTGTGGCGCTGCCCAGGAAAGCTTCTGGGCACCATGGTGGCACCTGGTTCAAGTCTCAAAATATTTTAATTAGTTTTAATTGCAATAATCAATTACTTTAAAAACTACTAACTAAAGGGAATGTTGTCTATTTATTCAGGATTGATCAGCTGTTTCCCAGGTAAAAAATGAAATCTTGGATCAGGAATATGTATGACCACAGGATTTTGGTGCCAGAAGTCTGAAATTCTTCAAGCCATGGTAGTGCATGTCTACAGAAGGAATCAGGTGATTCTGGAATGTACCAGGGCAAATTCTTGTAGGTTAAGAGTGTGAAGATATTTCTTGGTAAAAGCCTTGATTTAATGATGCTGTTATCTCATAGATCACATGATATAAATTCAGGTGTAATTCTGGAACTGGAGGGGTTTTTAGCCAATTATACCCCAATTGGTATATAATAGAAATATGATAATAATAAATAAATATATTTATATTTGAGACAATGGTTGCTTTTCCCTCAATCATTTTTATGCTTTATATTTTTTGCTTTCAACTTAAAAAAGACTACGTGTAATGAAACAAATGGTCTGCAGCTACAACTATTGGAAGTGGAAAGTGTGTAAATAATGTAATGATGATTGTGAGAATAGAGTTAAAACCAGCAATCAGGCAGAAATTATTAATAATAATTTCCGTGCTGATCCCAAAGGACCATCCTCCCCCTAAGCCTGAAACAGGGAATTGTTACAGACAAGACAAGTCTATAAAACCTATCAACTTTGAAATAAAGAACTTACCTTTTTGAATAGCAATTAAAGTTACTTTGCTTTGATTTAAACAATTTGATTGCTTATCAACAGCTCCCAAAGACATCAATTACAGAATACCTAATAAAAGGTATTTTATGGTGATCCTGCCAACCTTTGAATAAACAATTGAATTAAAGAGACAGTATTTGTCATGGCCTGGGAAACTCCCAGGGGAACCTTTGGTTGAGGGGAAGGGTCAAGCCTGGAAGGCCCAGTAGATGACGGGGGCCATCTGCATCACATAATTGGCAGCAGTAGCCCAAGGACGCCACACTCCCATGTGGGGTATCACTTGCTCAGTGAGCCCCAGCATGGTCAAATAGGCAAATCCAAGCTTACTGTAGTCATACAATGAAGCAGAAGGAATGAGAGGAAGTTCTCCTGTGGCGGCGCTCATGGTCAGGCTTGGCTGGGCAAGTTGTTGGAGCAGAGGAACACCAGGAAAGGAGGGGCGCAGTGCAGGAGCAGGAATTAATTCTTGGTCCAGCACTTTAGAAGATGGGGTAAGGGCTGGTGGTGGTTGGTTGGAAGCAGCTAAAAGTTGCTCCATTTCTCAGTGCTGGCGTTGGTACTGGAGGTACACTCTGTTTGAAAGCACCAGCAGTATAAAATTTGTAATAATGTAATAAACTTCTGCAAAATATAAATGCTCAGTGTGCATTAACCAACAAAGTTTATTAGATTAAGATGTCAACAAAGAAAGGGGATGCTAGTGTTCCCAGCTATATCCTGCTGGGAAACTGCAATTGGACTTACTGGCAACTTCTTATTGGTTGCCAATGGGTTGTTCCCAAGCTGGGCCTCATTGGTGACTCCTGATTTGTCAGTTAGATGAATCCTTTCCTTATTTTTGCCCTGGGGAAGCTGGTAGGGGAATTTGGAAACCCAAGTCTTCAATTCTGGGTTTCAGAGGGTGTAGGCCAATTAAAATCTTTTTTGAATGTCTTTTGGACGGTTTCCAATTGCCCCAGGCTTGGCCTTGACCAGGGTTTGGTTCCTCACTTGGACTTAAAGTTTCCTTTGGGTAAATCTGTGTAATTGAAAATGCAATTGATCAGTTGCGCAATTGCTCAATTGCGGGCAGTGAACCTATGTAACATAGGGTTGTTTCTGGCCCATTCTGGGCCCTGACAGTATTAAACAATTGCTTTTCAGATGTCTGGTTCCAGCATGACTGCGCTCTTTGACTTGGGTTGCTTGCTGGCAGCACAACAGGTTCCCCTGTTTAAAGGACCTGGCTATAAGGAATGGCTTCAAGCCTATGAGAATTTTGGTAAAAAGTTTAACTTAGACAACCACACCAGCCTCCTCAAAGTGGGCTTTTACTTGTGCGGAGACACAGGCAAATGGCACAACTCCTTGGTTTTTGGTTTTTGGGATGAGTGGAAAGCCCTTGCAAGCAATCACTGGGATAAGCGTGGGGGGATCTTCTGGACCAGCTCAACGCTCTCCAAATGGTGGACTTCCCGGATATGCATGAGTTTTTAACTTGCTTTTGCACTTTAGCCACCAGTGCTATACTTAGTCAATCATCAAAGTTTTTTGGCAACGCGCGCAACGCCGTAGAGTCATCTTTTCAGCTACACTGTGTTAAGATCTTAACCTTGGCCTCAGCCCCTGACTACGCCACCCTCTTACACTTAGGAAAATTTGAAAATTACATTGCCACCTGCAATGAAGTATTAACACAATATATGGCAGCCCTGGAGCAAGAACAGGATGAAACTGTGCGTCACAACTCCAAATGGAATTCTTTTGGTAAAAAGGTTACAAATACAACAAAACCATCTTTGCAAGAGAGATGGCCCAGTATGTTAAAGCCTTTTTGGCTCAGGATGCACCCCCCCAATCCTTCTGGGATCTCCTCCCCTTCTAATAGTGTGAATGCCTTTCTGGTTCAACAAACTGGAGCACCTGTAAGACGTGGCCCAGTCACTTGCTATAATTGCAACAAGCTTGGACACATTGCTATGTTCTTCCAGGCTGAGTGTGTAGAATGCAGTGATACCCATGCTGGTGCTTGTTGTCAGGTTTGCCAGGATTGCATGGAAAGACATCAATGTCAGCAACAGGCTTGCTCTAGACAGGAGCAACCTGAATCTATGCTGATGGAAATGATGGTTGTTGAAAAGCATTCCATTACGCCTCCAGTCTACCCTAAGCCTAAAATGGCTCATTCAGTTTCCTTGGTGGAGGTAACTCACACCCCAGAAAAGGTGTTCCCTGACCCAAGTTGTCATTGACATGAAAAAAAACCTGTCACCTATGCTCAGGCAGCTGTGGCTGCGCCTTTGGACCCTGTATCAACTGCTCTCAATCCAATTTTCCAAAGTAAACAAGACCTTTCTTTGCAAGTCTCCCGCGGTGAGTATAAGAAACCTTGTGATTTGGAACCCACACCTACCAGAGTACCTTCTCCAATTGTGTTAACACATAATGATCACGCTGTAGCACCATCATCAGATTTGTTACAGGTAATGTTATACCAAAGAAGAAACTCCTCTCCCCAAGAACAAAATGCCAGAGAAATCCCCTGTGATTACCCCCATGGTTCAAAGTGTTTCCCCAGCTTCTGAACTCACACCTTCTCCCACACACATGCTCCCGGAGTTGGATGAACTTACCCCACCACCTAGAAACTTATTTCAGGAAGATGAACCTAAACAATGCATGGATGACATTATTGACAATATAACTAAGGACTTTGTTTTCAATCCTGCCCCAAGTCTGGATATTACTGGGGGAAATTGGTCCCTTTATATTCACCTGATGTTGAGCAATATATTGATCTTTTCAAACCATTGGCCCATGATAAAGTCACTGTGGAAACAGTTCCGGAAACTCCAGTTTAACATCAACCTGGGAGCATTCATTCTCCACTTCTACAGGAAAACACATTGTCAGTAAGCCATATCAATAGTGAACCCAATAACATGCAAGTACCCATGGAGGTGGATGAGGAACTTCCTTAATGAGAGACCATGGCCACCCCTAAAAAGCTTACTCAGTTTACTAAACTCTCCACCGTGCTAGATAACAAAGCAAAGAGAATTAGACTCCCAGGTGAAGCCACAGTAACCAACTGGTTCAGCGCCATCACCCAGGATGCACGGAACCTTCTAAAAGACACCCCTATCAAGATGACTCTTGAGGAGTTTTGCAGATTTTGCCTGCAGTTTTGCACTGCAATTACTAGAGCTATCACTGGCATCATTCCAAAACGTCAAGCCAATTCCTTGTTAAGAGATGTTAAAGCACTCAGAGTCATTGGCATGGTGGAAGTAATACCAACTGCAATTATACTGGATGGTGGATCCTTTACAAACATTGTCACAAAAGACTTCTTGGAACACCTAGGGATTACCAATATTGCACCTAGTGTGATGCAATATATTTTAGCTGACGGGCGCCAGGATTCCTGTATTGGTACAGTCCAAGGTATCCAGGTCACAATCCATGGGGTCAGTCAGGTTATTGAAGCAACTGTCTTTGCCCACTCACAGTTCAACTTACTGTTGGGCCGTAAGACTATGTGTGATTTCCACATCACTACGCACTATGGGACAGACGTATGGACTATATACCATTGCAGTATCACAAAGGAGATTGAGGTGGCCTACTCAAAGGAGATTGACATGTATTGCACCAGCTTTAATTTGGACCCCTTCTTGGAGGCATTCTTGGCAATGGACGTAGCTCACAATATTGAATCAAACCAGTCACTGTCAAAGGTACAGAAGACTTGCCTAAACAAGCTTATGGACCAGTTTGAGTCCTGTATTGTAGAAAATATGGACCAACTATCCCTGGCAAAGGAATTCAAACATTGTATAGTTACAAAGAAGGTATCCCACATTGCTTGCCTATCATATCCTATACCTCACTCCAGGGAAGAATTTGTACAGAAGGAAATTGCTTGCATGCTTTGCTTGGGACTTATTGTTCACAGTACTTCTCCTTGGGTGTCGCCCATTGTGGTAGTTTCCAAAAAGAACAGAAATCTGCACCTTTGCATAAACTATATCCCCTTGAATGCAGTGACCAAAAGCCTACAGCATCCATTACTAATGGTAAAGGAAATCCTAGCACAGTTCAACAGCGCAAGTTGGTTTTCTAACATTGATTTGTTTTTGGGATATCACCAGATTGCCATGTAAAAAGAAGATCAGCCAAAAATGACATTTTTTACTAATTTTGGTCAATTTGAGTATACCTGTATGCCTTTAAGTCTCACAGGTGCCCCCCGCACATTTCAGAAGTGCATAAATCACGTTTTTTGGGCCTTCTGGATAAATTTGTGTCAGTCTACCTGGACAACATCACAGTTTTCTCTACCTTTTTTGATGAGCATATTCTCTAGTTGGGTACGGTATTGGAATGTATTAAGAAATTCAAACTTGGGATTAACGCAGAAAAGTCTATCTTGGCTGTCAAAGAACTCAAGCTATTGGGCTGTGTTATTACAGAAGATAGACGCAAACCTGACCCTGAGAAAGTTAGCGCCATTACCAACTGGCCCATCCTACGCAGTGTTTCTGCAGTCCAGTCATTCCTAGGAACTTTGGGATACTATCAGAACTTTATCCACAACTTTGGCCTAGTGGCCGCACCACTTTATACTCTCACCACTAGAAAAGGAAGAGATTTTGTGTGGGACAAATCCCACCAGTCAGCATTTGACCATCTATGCAGCGCCCTTACTGAAGGCACCCTCCTGGTGCATCCTGACTTTACCAATCCCTTTCACATCTTCACAGATGCATGTGATATTACTACAGGTGCTGTGCTTGGTCAATTAGTTTGCACCTTCATGCGCCTGGTCAAGTTCATGGATAAAAAGTTGACTACAACAGAACAAGCATACTGCATCTACGACAAAGAGTTCTTGGAAATCCTCCACACCCTGCGGAAGTTCCGTTATTATGACACCAGATATGACCTCATCATTCATACAGACAATGTGGCAATTAAGTACATTGCTAAGAATCTTAATTATAATGGAAGACGACTTCACTGGCTGGTAGAATTCATGGAGTTCAACGCTAAGATTATTCACATCTCTGGAAAACAAAACATTGTTGCAGACATTATCTCCAGACAACATTGCCTACTGAATGATGAGTACAAGTCCTTTGAGCCCAAGTTAGAGGAAGTGTTCCAATTTTCGGAATATTTGCAGATACCTGAAACAAAAAAGTTTAAAGACTTTCTTATGTTTTGCAGACAATTCACAGTTATTAGTGGCAAGCTTTATTTAAAGCAGAATGACATCCTCCAACTGGTACCACAGCCATCTATGTGTAAAAAGGTGCTAGCAGAAGGACATGATGGGTCAGGACACTTTGGTCAGCAGGCCACACTGACACAGATCAAACCTTCTTATTGGTGGCCCAGTTTGAACTCAGATACCATCAAGTATTGTAAGGTTTGCATTGAGTGTAGCCTCTTTGATAAACAAAGAAGACATTCCAAACTCATCAACCCTATTGTGGTGGAATCTCTGTTTGAGTTGTAGGGTATTGACTTCATTATACCTCTTCCTGCATTGTGTGAGGGAAATAGATACATCTTGGTTGCTACAGAATACTTCTCCTGCTGGCCAGTTGCCAAAGCATACAAGGACGCAACAGCAGCCACAGCAACACAGTTCATGTACAAGGAAATCTTCACAGTTTATGGGTCCCCCAAAAAAATCTTGACCGACCAGGGCTCACACTTTAGAAACAAATTCATGAGACAGTTAACAAGCCAGGTGAACCTAATAAATTAATTTGCCACAGCATACAACCCTTAATGCAATGGTCTCACAGAACAATTCAATAAAACCCTGATTGAGAGTTTAGAAAAATGCTGCAATATCAACCCTGGAGACTAGGATCAAACCCTAGCTAGTGTTATTTGGAACTACAGATCCAAGGTACACACAGTAACTAAGCAAATACCATATGAGGTATTATTTTGAGTTAAAATTATGAACCCCAAAATACCAACCACAGAGGCAACATCAGAAAACTATGGGACTATTGCTAGACAGGAAAACCTTCAAGCTCTCAAGCAGAGAGCCCAAGATGTGATAAATCAACAAGCCAACTTAAAGTTTCTCCTTCCTGAGTTTGAAGTGGGAGACTATGTGCTTCTATTCAAGAACTCCCTCCAGAACTCCCAATCTAAGAATTTTCTCCACAAATGGAAAGGACCCTATCAGATAGTTAAAGCAGAACCTTTCTACAATTATTGAATTGCCTACTTGGAGGAAAAGGATCTATCACTCCCTTTAAATGGCAGACGCCTTAAGAAATGCCACCACCTCATGTATGACAGGAATTGTAATGATAATTGTGAGAATGGAGTTGAAACCAGCAATCAGGCGGAAATTATTAATAATAATTTCCGTGCTGATCCCGTTGGATTATCCTCCCCCTAAGCCTGAAACAGGGAATTGTTACAGACAAGACAAGTCTATAAAACCTATTAACTTTGAAATAAAGAACTGTCAGGGACCCACTTGGCAGGGAATAAGCTCCCTAGCTGATGGGCCAAAGCCCCTACATTAAAACCTGCTATTACCGAGCCAATAGGGACCGTGATCATTGTGAGGTGTCCAAGGTGCCCTAGGTAAGCAAATCTTCCAAACATAGAACTAAAACAACCAAGTAGATAGTACCCTATCAAATACGTCAAGAGGTAAAAGGAGGCGTAAGGTCTAACCAGAGTAGGTTCAGTAGGTGGTGTAGTAAACAAACAACCATATTAGAATTTACGTCCTCAATGTCCAGAAGGATTTTTGAACCATCCATTGGCAAGGGATTCCTTTTGGTGGGCGTCATCTGGAGAAGAGTTATAGCGGTCAGTTTGAGGAGTTGGTCTTTCCAAGGCTGAAACCACTGGCAAGAAGTAAGCTAGAAACCAGGATAGGAATAGAATTCCTTTCATGGCTTCAAAAATGTGTTTATCAGAAAAGGAAGGAGTAGCAGGAATAGTAAAAATCTTTATTGTTGGAACAATTGGAATGAATAAAAATTGGGCACTTAAATAGCCTTAAATTCAAGGCTGAAATATTTGAATGGAGTTTGGGAAATGAAGGGGATTTGCATAAGTGTATCATTTAAAACATACCTGTTTCAAGTGGAAGATAACCTGCTGCTTAATGTTTGTCAAACATATTTGGTGCAGAAAGAGAAGCCACAAAGTTGCCACAAGATTAGTGTTAATTAACCGCTGTAGAGCCAGAAGATCAAATATCTTATTGTATGGAGCTTGGTCCATATACTTATAGAGTGGGTCATTAATCAGACAATAGGCAGCAAGCAGCCAATCAGAATCAAAGCAGGAGGTGACATTATCACTTTTAATACTGTTGTAACTGTGCTGTTTTAGCAGAGTTACACGGGTAAAAGTATTTAGAAACTAGATAATAATATTTACTGGGAGATAGTGATTATATAGTTCATGTGAATCAAGGATAGTAGGAACAAGATTGGTGATCACATGGTTGGATGGAAAAAGGGGGTGGCTTGATCCTGATAATGAGTCAAGCGCCAAATTGAGGTATCCACCGTGAAGTATCATCATCTGTTCATGTTGTTGGATTTGATAATTTGAGTTGACTTCCTAGTCTGGCTTTGGGTGACCGGATAATTGGATTGCAGGTCACAAACCTGCTTGGTTGGAACCTTGTTGGAAGGTCAAGCCTGCAGCTTTGTCACCCCCCCCCAGCTGAAAGTTGGCCTCCTCTGGGGGCAGGTTGTCAAGGAAGTTGTCAGGAGCCTGGGCGCTGTATTGAATCAGTTGTTGTTTGGTGGCAGGCAGGGCAGTTTCTTGTTATTTCTGTCTTGCTTTGCAGGGTTGTAGGCAATTGTGGTGTAAGGTCTTGTCTTGCTTGTGTTTCCCAAGCTCTTGCACAAGATAAGTGTTAGTTTTGTTTACCTTTAGAATGATTACTGGCCCTACTTTCTTGGGTTGTATTTTGCTCTTGTCATCATTAATGACCCAAAATTTGTCCCTGACTTCATGTCTATTGCAAATGGGGACAAATGTCTTTTGCAGATGTTCATTTTCTTTTTCTGTTTGCTTGCTGTTAGCCTCTATTACTTGAGAGTCTGAGCGTGGAGGTACTTCACTTGGAATTTCCAGTTTAGGTCCTGTCAATGCTTGAATTATATTTGGCTGTGTGCTGTATACCAGTTCAAACGGGCTTTTTCTGGTAGATCTGTTCACTTGGGTTTTTGCACACAAGTAATGCAGTTGGTAGCTGCTTATACCAGTCTTCAGGTCTCCCAGCGGTGAGTTTGGCTAGGGCTTGCACAAGGCTACCATTAAGCCACTCTATGCGTCCATTGGGCTGTGGGTGGTATGGTGTTATGACAGTGTGCTTAACCCCATTCTTGGTGAGGTACACATTGGTATCTTTGTAGATCAATTCTTTGCCTCGTTGGTTATCAGGGCTTCTTGCTTTCCAAACCTGCTGATTACTTCCTTGCCAATAAATTGTTGTACGTTGTTACCGGTGTGCGTTTTCACCGCTTGGACTACTGGCCACCTTGTTGCAAAATTGATGGCTGTGATGATGTATTTTTGTCATTGTGCTTTCCTGGTATGAGGCCCACAATGTCAAGAGCCCATACCTTGGACAGTAGTCGGGTTTGAATGGGGAGTACAGACTTAGGCGGGGTTTTGCTCTTGGCAAATTTTTTGCAGACCTCGCACTGTTCTAACACTTCCTGGACATTGCGGTATAGGGTTGGCCACCAGGCTTTATGTTTTAGGAATTTGTATAGATTTTGGCTCTTAGTATGTCCAAGATCTCTGTGGTAGCAAAGAATGGTATCAACTTGTTGATGTGTGGGAATGTAGGGAATGGTTGTGCCATCCAACATTTTTCTGTGAAGAGTCCCGTATACGTCAGCAAAGAGGTGCTCATTCTTGATGACCGTTTCTTTGGTGATATCAGTTATGCCTGAGGGGAACCCTTTGTCTTTTGTACAGAGCACTAGGAGAGGCCAGTCTGGGTCAAGCCCATTCTCTCCCCTAGAAGTGCGGACATACAGGCGGGACAGGGTGTCTGCCATGGCAAGTTTGGCCCCGGGCTTATATTGGATGAGCATGTTAAACCTTTCTAAGACTTCCATCCACCGCGCTTGGTGACGTGACAGGTTTGCTTGTGTCTTGAAATAGTTGAGCAACTTATGATTGGTTAGTGCTGTGAATTACTCCTGCCGTTCCAGGTAACAGTGCCATTTGACTAGGCTGTGTACAATGGCCAACAGTTCCTTGTTGTGGATTGGGTATCAACACTTGACATCTGTCAGTTTGCGCAACTTGTAGGCTATGGGCAGGAAATCACCATCACTATTCTTGATTCACAGTACTCCCCCAATGGATGCATCTGAAGCATCAGTTTCCATCTGGTATTCTCTGTCTTGTTTGGGGTATTGTAAGATGGGTGCTGTTGTGAGTTTTTCCTTGAGACGTCTGAAACAGAGGTTGCGTTGGGGGTCCATACAAACTTGGACTTGGCGCCTGTTATGGAGGACAAGGGGGCAGTCAAGATGCCACAGTTGGGTATGAAGCGTTGTACATAGGCCACCATTCCCAAGAAGGTGTGAAGTTCTGATTTATTCTTGGGAGGTGGCATCTTGCAGATGACTTGTGTCTTCTGACTGTTGGGTTTGATGCCGTCTTTTGAGACTATATGTCACAAGAAGGGTAGTTGCTTTTGGAAGAACTGGCATTTGGAGGGCTTGGCCAACAGTTTATGTTGTGCCAGGGTTGCAAAGACTTCCTCTAGGTCTTTGTGATGCTGTTCCACCAAGGGGCTGTAGATAATGATATTGTCCAGGTACATGAGGGTGTGTTTGCCTATGTGTGGCACAAACACCTTGTTCATGAAGGTTACAAAGGTGGACGGGGCATTGGTCATGCCAAAGTTGAGTACCACACATTAGTAGGAACCATACTTAGTGCAGAAGGCTGTCTTGGGGATGTCTTCCTCTTTGATGTGAATCTGGTTGTAGCCCACTGTTAGATTGATCTTGGAGAAGACAGAGGCTCCTCCCAAGGAGTCAAAGTGATTGTCAATCAGTGGTAATGGGTAGTGATTCTTAATGGTGACTTTGTTCAAGGCGCAGTAGTCCGTGACCAGGTGTAAGGTACTATCCTTTTTAGCCACAAAGAATATGGCGGCCCCAAAGGGAGACTGTGAGGGGCAGATAAGTCCTTTTTCCAGTGCCTCCTTGAGATAGGCGTGCAGGGTGTTGTCCTTGTTTGGGGTCAGCCTGTAAATGGGGTGTGCCTTGGGTACAGCCCCCTTGAGTTGGATAGAGTTTTGGATGTGCTTCTCAGGGGGTAGCCCAGGTAACACTTCCTTAAAGATTTCTGGGTGTCGGGCCACAATGATGCGGTCTTGCGGCGTGGAGGTATCCTGATGATCCTTGAAGTGTATGATTTCATAATGGCAAGAATCCCAGTCAATTGCCTTCAGGTTTTCCTTCTTGTCCAAGGTCTCTGTGATGCGTACAAAGACGTGGTCTCATAGGAGTTGGTCTACAGAGTCTGGGTAGATTTGGTGGTTGACATCTTCACGCTTGATGGTCAGCACTGAGATTGCCCAATCCATGTGAGGGTTGTTTCTCTGTAACCAGTCTAGTCCCAGTACAATGTCAAACTTAGGGAAGTCAATGACAGGACCTTGGATGGTGGAGTGGAGGTTCTCAAGCATGACAGAGAAGGGAGCAGTTTCTTTTGTCACAGCAATGTGATGTTCATCAGCCAGGACCACGTTTTTAATCTGCAAAGGATTAGTGGCTATCTTAAACTTATCCACAAAGCTTCTGTTGACTAAAGTTCAATCTGCGCCTGAGTCCAAGAGTGCTGAGCCTGTGTAACTGCAAAAGCAGAAAGGGTAAGACATCAATTTATTGGGATGTCTGGCAATGGTGTATAGTACCGGGTCTTCCAAGGGTACTTGGATCATTGTACATTGATCCACATCCTTGGTTTGGTATTCATTGTTGGGCAAGTCAGGAGTTGAGTGGGAAGAGCTTGGCTTGCTTAGTGCTCTCCCTGGGCTTTTCCCTCATCTTGGTTGCCTTGGGTGGCGGTGACACGGAAATGGGTATAATTTAATTGGCCGTTGTTCCCATTCCAATTTCCATTCAAGTTTGTGGGCTTGTGGTTGTTGTTGTTATTGTTGCCTCCAGGAGTTGGTTGAGAGGAGTGCCCGCTTGAATGTGAGTCCTTGGGTCTTTCTTGCTTCCCAGTCTGTGCCTTGTGTAGAGCGTTGGACATTTGTTCCGCTTTTTCCGCTTCACAGTAAAGGCTTTGCAGGTTGGTAACCTGGTCCAGGTTCACATGTCTCATCATGTGCGGCTTGAGAGCGTCATAGTACATGAGGTGTGTTGCTGGAGTGTCAAAGGCCATATTGAAAGGGGCGCAGAGATAGAGTTCCTTGTAGGCGCGGGTAAGTTCCTTCACAGTGCCTGTCTGGGTTAGGTTCTTTACTTAGCGGATGATCATGAGTGCTGTATCCTTAAGCACAAATTTGCCAAGAAGTCCTGTTTGAAGTTATCACATTTCTTGTCAGTGTGCTCTTTGTGCCACTTGTCACACCAGGTGACAGCATCATGGTTCAGACAAATGAAAATCTCCGCAATTCAAAATTGCTGTGGTCATTCCATCTGAGCCAGCTTGCTTTGGGCGGACTGGATCCATGTGGCAGCATTGTTGTTGTTGGCCCCTGCAAAGGGCTCCAAGGCGGCGCTGTGGAGTCTTTGTGCAACATAGGCGGGCATGGTGTTTTGTCCGCTGGTTGTGGCACTAAAGAGGGCGCCTAGAAGAACTCTTGGGCAGACAGGGCGTTGAAGGCGGGTAGCGGGATCACTGTGTTTTGGTAGAGGACAAAGCCATCAGGTATCTTGGTACCAGGAGCATACGGCGTCCAGCCGGGCGGGAGGCCAGACATAATTCTGTCAAAGATTTGTTGGCCGCAGCGTGTGTGGGCAACCGGCAGAATTTTTTCAAGATAAGGTAGGATGGAGAGCCTACCTGTGCTACAATGTTGTAACTGTGCTGTTTTAGCAGAGTTACACGGAAAAGATATAGATGATAGATAATAATCTTTATTTTGAGATAGTGATTATATAGCTATTGTGAATTCATGAATAGCAGGAACATGATTGGTGATCACATGTCTGGATGAAAGAGGGGGTGGCTTGATCCTGCTAATGAGTCAAGCGCCAAATCAAGGTATCCACTGTGAAGGATCATTGTCTGTTCATGTTGATGGATTTGGTAATCCAAGTTGACTTCCTAGTCTGGCTTTGAGTGACTGGGTAATTGGATTGCGGGTCACAAACCCGCTTGGTTGGAACCTTGCTGGCAGGTCAAGCCTGAGGTTTTGACAAATGCGGTCAACTAGATCTGACAGTAGGTTTTGTTCCATAGCCGCTTGGGCAATGTCATTTGACATGAACAGTATACCAAGATGTCTAAAAGGAAGATATGGGTCTATTGATTTCATCCCCACTGGTGGTTGGAAGTCTGGTAAGCCAATCCTTACTGTTACAGTTTTGTCTACATTAACCTTTACATTAGATCCCCGCTGGTAAAGATCAAGAAGCTCCATAAACAACAGTACATCCTCCTGATCTGCAATCTTACACAAAGTGTTGTCTGCAAAGGCAGATGCTTTCAATGGATTTTGGCCAGGGTGAGCTATTCCTTTTAACCTTACTTGGCATGCTGTCAGTAGGATGTTTGCCATAAAGTTGAAGTGCAAGGGTGACATTGGGTCACCCTGGTGTAGCCCTTGACCAATTGGTAATGTGTTTGTGGTACCATCATTTACTATGACTTCCGCCTTTAGATCAATGTATTATGTGCTGATCCAGTTGCAGAACTTGATTGGGATGCCCACTGTTTCCAGGGACAACTTCAGGTAATCCCATGACACTCTGTCATATACTTTTTCCATATCTAAAAAAGTAGGTGGCCTTCTGTGACTCCCTGTCTTCCCTGTACAATATTCTGAACTGCCTCAATGTTATTCTGAATGGACCAGCCGTGCACAAAGCCATGTTGACACAAGTGGAGCGTCTTTGCCAAAATAGGCATAATCCTGTTGGACAGGATCCTGGTAAGCACCTTGTAGTCTTCATTAGAAAGACTAAGGGGCACCAGTTTTTCAGTTGTTGGGCTGCGCCTTTCTTCTTAAAGATCATGCAGATCTTCACTTTGTTGCCTCCTGGGAACTGACGTCCTTCTGTCAGGCACCAATTAAAGAGGTTGACAATTTTGGTAGCCAGCAGAGCCTGCAGTAAGCGGTATACTTCCACTGGGAGGTTGTCTGGGCCTGGTGCCTACCCTTTGGGCGCCTTCTTTGGAGTGACCTTGACCTCCTTTAGAGTAATTTGTGCCACCAAGTCCTTCTTGTCTTCCTCACCACATTTTATGATGGCAGGAGCTGCAATATTGCGAAGAGTTTCAGCAGCATGCATGTCCACTGTGTACAGGGAGTAAAGTGAGGTATAGAAATCTTCTACCTCTCTTTTAATATCCTCTTCCTCTGTAGCTATGAACCTGTTGTCTCTCCTTACCTCAGTCATGGCTGTGCGAGAGCAGGTGACCTTAAGATGGTCTAGTGCCTTGTGTGATGAAGTACCCATCATGCATTGGAAACAATATGTTGCATTGACTCTTGTCCCTGCATCCTCCTTTCTCTTCTCCTTCCTTATCTTGTTGTGAGTTTTGGAGTACTCATAAAACCATATCTTTTCTGGCATCTTGTGCCTCTTTTCCATAAGATCTTTCATTTCTTTTTTCAATCTTAGTTTTTCTTTAAATATACTTTTTATCTTTTCTTTTTCATATTTTTTACTTTCTTTTTTAATTACCTCTTTTATCTCCTCTCATCTCTGTTCTGGATCCATGTTTGGTCAAAGATCCAGTACTTTGATAAGTTGTGTGAGTATAATGGATAGTTGGAGCCTCCACTCTGGGTCCCTAAGTGTAGTTGGCCTGATGCGCCACTCATGTGGCCGTGGTTTCTTCTTACAAATCACCACATCCACCTGTATGTGGTTGTTTATTGGGGACACACTTGTGTTTGATCTTGATGTGATCTTGGCCAGCAGCCCTGTGACTAGAATAAAGTTCAGTCTGGATCCATTGACTAGCTCACCTCTTGTGTTAGGTCTTGATCATAATAGTGCAAGGCTATAAACTAAAGCGTGCAAAGCATTGGGATTCAAATTTAAAAGATATAAAAATGTAGGTACTGTCTGTAAGATGATCTTACAGAAACCCGCTAAAAACCTATATTGTGTCACAAATGGAGTAATAGAGTTTAAAACCCCTAAGCAAAGAAGATAAAATAAGGTGTTCAATAGTGAACAATTTGTAACTAAAGGAATATCAATATTAGGATATTCTCCATCCGCAAATTGGTACATATAACTATTGAAAGCTTCTTTAAGGGGAAAAATGGATGCAACAAGCCTAAGGCTTGTTGTTTTACAAGTTCCATTTGGATTTAAGGAAAAAGCTAAACTAAAAAAATGAATTTAAAAACAAAATCCTAAAATTACAAGTTTGAAGTTAAAATTTTAAAAGTTGAAGGGGAAGAAATCACTTAGAGTTTTGGCTTAAAGCCTACTCTTCAAAAGCTCTTTATTTATAGAAGAGAAAGCCCTTTCATTTTGATTATGATCAGCAGGAGGAAGCAGCCAAGAGGAGGAGCAACTGGAGAAGTTGGAGACAATAAGGTGCAGAAAAGAAGAAAACAAAAGACCAGTTCAAGTTTGATAGGCAGAATAGGCTGGGGAGAGCGGCAACAACGTGAAAAAGGAGTTTCAAAAGGTAAGCAAAAAATTAGAATTAATCTAACTTAAAGTAGAAAATATAAACTATTTGAATAGCTGGAAGACAGTGGATGACAACCACATCAATTTGAACACAAATCAAAGAGAAAAACAAGGTAATTAACTTAAAATACTTAAATATTAACTTCTAATTCAAAATTCTAATATTAAAAATACTGAAAGATTAAAATCAAATTTAAACATCAAAATATGATAAATTTAAAGAGCCTGCCCTTTGGGGCAGGACATGACATCTTGGACCAAACTCCCATTGTGTGAGGGTGGCTGGACCTTTTGCTTTGTCATCAAGGGTGAAGACCAGTCCCTTCTCAGTCATGAAGGAGAGAATTCTGGTGCTTCTTGAGTGAATTTTGGTTCTGGTTGGGAAGGTGTTCCTGATTGGGTCTGTCCAGGTATTGAAATCCCCTATCACTACTGTGTATTTGGGGAGAACAAGCAAGTCAAGGACATCCCATTGGTTGTTGCTTGTTGGATTAGATGAAAGGTAGACACCCACTACTCTCAGCTTGAGGTCAGTTCTGGTGTCTACTAAGTTCATCACAAGGATGCGCTCATCTGATAGCACTACTATTAGGAAAATATCAATGTGTGGGGAGAAGGCCACAACAGCCACATGTTTGCTCCAGAAGGACTTAAGTCCTATCTGTCTTGCATATGGGTGTTTCTCGGGGTCATAGTCTATGAGGGGATTGTGTTGTTGTTTAGTTGGCATTTGGTAATAATCATTAGGTCCATATTAGTTTTCTTAAGGTGGTGGATCTTATGCGCTCTGGTGTCCCAGTTGCACAAGCTCCTAGTGTTAATAGTACCTAGTCTCATTATTCTTGGCTGCCCAACCCACGGGTATGAGGTTTCTTTGATATCTTGGTAGGCTTTGGTTTCTGGGTGTTGTTGTCAGGGTGGCTGGTGGGCTTACAATTGTGGGGGTTCCAGGTGCTTTCCCTTACTCCCTTGCCCTCCTTCTGGAATGATGCCATCTCTTCAGGCGTGAAGTCCTGTGAGCTGTTGTCTAAGAAGTTGGAGGGGCTAGTTTGGGAGGGCATTGGGGTTAGTTTTGGGCAACTCTGGGTGGGTATCAGGATTGGATTGCCTCTGGCCTTAGGCAGGCAACCCCTCTTTGGCACTTTGAGTGTTGGTTCAAAGGGTGCCAATGGAGGGGGCGCAGTATGTGCCTGGCTGGTCTTAGCATTCCCTTGTGAGGGGGCCTGTTCAGTTTGTTTTGGCTGGGTCTGGCTCCCTTTAGGTCTAGGGGCTTTCTTACCGTCCATCTTACCTGTTGCCTCAATTCATTTGTGCTGCACAGGATGCTCTTGTACCTTTGGGGCCGCCTTTTCCTCCATTGGCTCATCTTGTGGACCTTTGGGGTCCTGGAAGTTGTCCACTGTCCCTCCCTTGGTCTGAGCTGCTTCTTGGGCCCAGTCTCTCTTGTGTCTCTCCTTCAGTTATTCCTGGAGAGCCTCCATGGCAAAGGAGTCCTTATCTAACGCTGGAAACCACCATACCGCTCTTGGGCAAAGGAACTCCTTGCCATTCACTCTAGACACTCCATTTTCTGGGTTGTAATCCACACTTCTGGGATGTACACCCTTCTTGTAAAGGCATTGACCAAAGCTGTGACCAGGACAGTAGCAGAACCTTCAGATCTGCCTCTTGTTCTTGGGTTTGGCATAGATCACTTGGTTACCTGCTTCTGGCAAGCATATTAATCTTAGGATCTTTATGTTCATGCGTGTAATTGAGGGTGCTATCTCTACCAGGGCATGGATGAGCGCCAGGCAGAGACACTTGGCCATATTAGCCATCTCTTCCTGTATCTTGATCACCACTCTGTAGTAGGACAGGCCTGTGGTGATTGCTGCATGAGTCCAATCCCTTGGCTTGGTAGTGGGGACGTCTGTAAAGGTGATCCATTTGGCCAACTGGTTGGTATACCTGGTGCTTTTCACTTTGAGGGGTATTCCTTCATGGAAGAATTCCGCACTCAGGGCTGCTTCCCTTTAACTATTGCTTGTGAAGCCCACGTTTACGCATCCATGTTCAGCTGATCACTTGTGTGCAAACTTCCTGTCAGGAAAGTGCTTGTCAAGTGTGGTGAAGATCATGGTAAATCATTCTTCCATACTGCCTTTAGACAGGTTGTTGAAGTGAATCCTCATGGCGTTGGGAAGTGTCAAGCGTGGTAAGGATTGGAAGAGGTTGCCTTGCATAAGCATTTCCCTTACTCTATTTGTAAATGGGAGGAATCCATCAGGGTTCAGGGTTTGGTCTAGGCCATTCTTTACCCTCTCACTGTAGGACATGTCCTTCTGGGTCTTCCCATTCTTAAGTGGTTTGGCCTCTGCCAGGGAAATCTTGCGTACTATGTTATCTAACCGCCTCCTCCATGGTATACCCTCACTCAGTAAAGCTCAAGATGACCTGGGGTAATTTGTCTGCTTTTGAAGTTGCAAGCCAGATCAATGTCTATCTCCAGTTGCATCCAAAGCTTTGCTTCAAGGGCTCCAAACTCTGTCTTTGACCATGCCATGATCCCCTCTGGGCTCTTTGAAAGGTGCATGTAGACATGGAAGGTCTTGTACGTAGACTTGTTTGTGTGAAGCTAGTTGGCTACTGTAAACAAGTTCCATTTACATCCCACAAAGTAGGTTGCTTCAGCTGCATTGGTTCCCATTGCCGTCCATTGGGCTGCTTTCTCTGGGGATATCTTCACCTTGAAGAATTCACCAGCTGTATGGGGGTCTGGGATTGCTGCCTTCCAGCAGGTGGGCAGCTTGGCAGGGATTCCTGTGTTAAGCCATTTGGCTGCTTCCTCTGGGTATAGGACCTCCTTGAGGATCATGGCATCCATGAGAAATATGCCATTGTCCATCCACTTGATCACCAATTCAGGAGTGAATCCTGCCTCAATTCAGTTGGCTGCTTTGGTGATGGAGGAAGTCTCCTGCCAGTTCCCTCACTGTTCAATGGAGATTGGGCGGTCTCCCAGGTTGCTATGAATGTGTGCCGTAATGCCCAGCATCTTTCATTTATATGCATCAGTGATAATGAAGCCCTTGTTAAACCAATACTTCATGTCTGCAGGGTTCCACCCCTAGACTCTCCACTCGGCCGCCGTTTCAGGAGATCATGTGGTAAATGGGCCCCACTTTGCTGCAATGTTGGGGTGCCATCCCACAACTCTCATTCTGCAGGCCAGTTTGGGGGAGCATTGGCAGTATGACCAGTTTCTTGCTTCCTGGGCACCAAACCCCGCCTCAATCCAGGGTTGTGCTTCCACCAGGCTGAACATAAGGACTGCCCAACCCTTAGTGTTGCTGGGCGTAACTCCAGCTCTGGCCCACCCAATGGCCCAATCAATGTCTTGAAAGGTGATAAAGTATTATGATAGTCTTTCAGATGCCATTGGAATGCTTTGGAGTTCCCTTGCTAGAGTAGCTGGGATGTATGCTTGGTAGAACTCCACCGCTTCAAATACAGTAAACTCACCAGTTCTTCAGAGCTTGACTTTGGCAATGGGGATCTTGTTTTCTAGGGCATATTTGATTTTCACTGTGGGCATCTTGGTTTTGTGCCATTTCTCAGCCAGTTGGAGCTTCTTGACTCTGCCTTGGAAGAAGAGCTGGGCCCATTTCAGGGTCATATCTTCTCCCAGCCATTTCATGGCCAGACCAGGTGAAAATCCAGTGTGTTTCTGTACCATTGCGGTGGTAGGGTTGACCCCCAAGCTGTGCCAACAAATGGTTTGGCTTACAGTGAATCCCATGCTTGCCCAGGTGTTTGCCTCTTCCTTGCTCACATTGTGCAGCTCAAGGAAATCCAAGTCCACTTGCAGAAAGGTGCTGTGGGGTTGTCCTGCTTACAGCGGGAGCCTTGGCCTTCTCTTGGTGGGCTTGCAGATTGTCTACTGTCCTTGGATCTTTTTTTCTGGTCCCAGTGGGGGGCCATCTACCCTATGACTTTGTTCACTTCCTGAGAAATTGTCAGTTTCCATTGGCTTGGGCTCAGGGCCGCCCGCCTCTGATTGGCTATTCCCAACCAATGTTCCCAAGTGAATTTTAGATTCCTCTCCCTTGTCAGGAGGAGGGTTTGGAGCTTCAGGTTTGGCAGCAGAGGGCTCCTCATTGTTGGTATGGAAGTCCGCCTGTCCTGCATCAGGGGAGATGCCCTGATCCACCTCTACACAGTGGGCTTGGTGTGAGATTAGGCTGATTGACCACAAATGATCAGGCTAATCATTGCGCACAGATCTTAACAGTTACACGCTGTATTATCACTGGTCATCATTATATTAATAGATATGGCAGTTATACGCTGTGTAATCACTAGTTTATTATAATAGATGTAACAATTATATGCTGTATTATCATTTGGTTATCACTTAATCAAGTGTAGTTATTATACGCTGTGTAATTTTTAGTTTATTATGATAGATGTAACAATTATACGCTGTATTATCACTGATCATCCCAATGTGATGTGTTTATACACCGTATATTGCTTGCTTTATTATAATTGCTGTAACTATTATACGCCGTATAAATGTTAGCCAATATAGTGAATATCACTGATTACACGGCGTGTAATCACTAAATCATCAATTGTATATCACCTATTCTACCCTACTGGATGTTGTATCAACTCAGCCCCACACAGCCTGATGGACGTTTATGTTCATATAAAACAAGTGATATACAAATGGCTAAGAAATACCAAGTTTGGATCAGTATTACACAGCATATAATTGGGTTCCTTATCAGTTTGGGTCAGCATTACACGGCAGATAATCCTCTGAGTCACTAATGGATTGAGTCTGCTATTATACAGTGTATAATACCTAATTCAACTTGTTGCATTAATAAGCAGAAGGTTTGCCAACCAGAAAAGGGTCACTGATTAAGCCCTGCAAATGGAATACCGGAATTCTACCTTCCAATGTAGGAGGGCTGAACAGGGACAATTTCTAAGCATCAACTAAATACAGCGTAGTTTCCTAGCGCAATAATAGGTGTGTAAGATACAGCCAATCAACAAATGACAGTAGGCTAGCTCAAGAAGAGCGTAGTCTGTAGCTGAAGTGCCATGTACGCCTGCTAAGGCCAGTAGCATATCATGTGCCAAGGACAGCCAATCAGGATAGGCGTAGCTAGCAAAGATGGACCTATTGCAAATGTAGCCACTGAGAACTTTCTGAAAGGACAAGAAAAAGGGTTGTTGCAGTATATATTGATATAGACACCTGAAAGGATGATAACAAGTTCATAGTTACACCTGGATAGATTGCAGCGCTGGCTAGATTGTACTCCATTATCAATAAACCTTTGAACATACCAGCAATATCACAAGTTGCTCAACATTGGTGCTCACTTGAAATCAAGCCTCTGCCAATGCCACAGGAAACTGCCCCTGCCCGCCAAGGATTGTCCTTGGCACCGCCTCCGCCCAGCTTTATCAACAAGCATGGGTACAAGATGGAATCATCAGACAGTGAGTGTGCTCCTGTCTTTTCCGTGAGCGACCCTGTTGTTGTTCACCCCCCCCTGCAACCGTCCCTTTGGTTATGGCCCTGTTGCCCTCTGTTCCTGAGGGTCCCACCTTGGTTGGTTCATACAATTGCACGCAGATTGTTGAGCTGGCCAAGACCTTACTTTGTGGATTCTGCCTCCGTCCCTCTGATTGCCCTGACCAGAATCTGAGCATATTCTTCCACTACTGGGACCAGGAATCTTGCTGGCAACTTTACTAACTATTGTAACGCTTTGTTCCAAGCTCTCCAGGAACGCCTTGCTAGTTGTGATCACGCCGTAGAGTACCTTGCTGGCTTTATCCAGCCTTCTGTGAAACAACTCCAACTTGTTGCTGCCCGCCAGAACCTCAAACTTTCATCCCTTGGTGATGCCCTCCTCTCCTGCCGCCGTAACTGGGCTGAGCAATGGGCCACAGCCAATGCCTCTTTTTTAGAGATATGTTCCGTGGTCCTGACTAATCAGTCCATGGGGGGAATTCACATGCACAGATTGATGAACTGATTGACATGTTGAACACAAAGTTCAGAGTCTTGGTCCATGAAGCAATGGATGCACGTGGAGCCTCTCTAGCATGGCTGCAGGACGTCCACAAGTTCTGTGCCAAGTCAGACAAATTCAGCGTAAGAATGGCAGACAAAATAACCACTTTGGATCAAAACGTTATTGCCCTAGATAAAGAAGTAGAGCAACTGGGCTCACAACTTCACCAATTCAAAAATTACGTTCTGGACAACTTCCAGAGACTGAAAGCTAGAGTTGACAACCAAGCAAAGGTGTCCCGCTCATCTACACCAAAGCCGCTACCTTGCCCATACAGTGCAAAGATTTGTACACTTGAGACCAGAATAGCAACATTGGAGAGCACAATCCAAGGATACAAAGAGGAGTTTGCCAGAGCACATGAGACTATCATGGCACTACAAACGTTCACAGCTGATACTGAGAGACGCCATTTCACGCCTTTCTAAAACAACTGCAACTGTAGAGTCTGAGCTCCATCAGAAAAGCCAACAGATGGACAACAACAATGTTCACAAACGCCTGGCTAGGATGAAAGCCCATATGCAGCTACTGGAAACAAAAGGCTGCAATTGCATCTTGAGCAGCCGTTGGACTTCACCTTTAATGTGTACAGATCACTATGAAGACACTGCCAATACCTCTGAGGAGGAAGGGAAATCACCAAACAGGGGGATTCCCAAAGTTTTCACAACCCTCCCTTCTAGAGAACCCTTCACGCCAAAGGCAACGCCTAGGGCTAGGTGTAGCTATATGGCGGATAGACAGTCTACCGCCTCCCCTTGCCAGCCCACTGAACCTACAGCCGTGAACAAACAATTCAAACCCTTGAACCTTCCAAAATTTGACAAACAAGGGAACGTACATTCCTTCCTGAGACTCTTTGAGATGGCAATGAGGAGCACCAGCAACCACCAAAAGGCAACCACGCTCATCACCATGTTAGACGCAATCAGTGTCAATCTAGTAATGCCACACCTACCCACAACCAACTGGACGTATCAAGAGGCTAGACAGTCAGTGCTGGATGATTTTGGTGGTGAGAATATCCTCTTCACCAGGAAGTCTGAGTTTGGCGCAATAAAGTTTGCTCCAGGCAAAACTCTGCAGGAATTTGCAGAACAATTCTGTCATAATGCGCTGGTGCTCCTTGGCTCTGATAAATTCTCCACCTTTAATATCTGTGCTGCAATGAAGCAGGCCACCCACCTGTACAAAGAGCTCCACAGAGCAATGGCCCCTGCCTACGCCAAAGGCAAAGGCAAAGACATGTTGGAAATTGTATACTATCTCCAAAGTCATGCCAAGACGTTTGGTCCTCCCAACTGCCCCAAGTCCAAGCAGCCTAAGCCAGCCTATAAGAAACCACGCTTTCAGAAGGAGGACTCTGCTAAGCTCTCTGCACATCCTCCTGAAGTGAAGGGCCCCTACTGCATTGCCTGTAACACAGCAGGACACTGGAAATCAAAGTGCCCAACCAACTCCAAGAAGGTGCATGTGGTACAACCTCATTCTGCTAGCACAATTGAGGGAAAAGCCAAGGCGGAGTAGAAGAGGGAAATTCTATCTCTGCCAAATCCTTCAACATTCCCATCAAACCTGGCACCAAAGACCACTGTCCTGATGAGCTACATGAAGACGCAATTCATATGGTCATAGCCAACAACCTGTATGCAGTGACTACCCAATCCCAAAGCAAAGTCAAGCAAGACAAGGCCGCCCTGGATGAAGTCTTGAAGCCATATGCAGCCTAGCTACAGGATGCCAGATAAAATTGTTGCTCACCATGATCCAATGACACCTCAAACCTAAAGTCAATCCAAGTAGCTTTTCCCCTGGAAGAGCTTAAGTCCACATACTCCAATGTCTGTGAGAGTTTTCTCCAAACCTTGGAGAGTGACAAGAAGAATGGGATACACATTAAAAAGCCTCAATGACTCTTATATTGATTGTACCTACATTGATATATTGGTTAACAAACATAATATTTGAGCCATAGTGGATAGTGGTGCTCCATTTAACATCATCTCCACTAAAATGGTGAAAAAATTGGGTATAGCCCCAGATGTTGACTACAGATCACCCTTTGATACAGCTGGCAAGGAACACACATACTCTGTGGAAGCATACAGCAAAAAACCTATGTGATTTGGCCCCATTGCAGTATCTGCTCCAGCAGTTGTACTGCCAAACAACAACTATGATTTTCTCATAGGCACCACCTTCCTGGTAAAATATGGAGCCATGACACACTGGGGTCTTGCCACCTTCAAAATCCTTGGGCAGACCCTATCCTTGTTCTTCAATAAGGAAGGTCAAGACACCGCGCCCAAACCCTGAAAATTTGTCAACCTGGCCTACGCTGACAGAATTGTCCCTGTAGAATACAAACTTGTTGGTAAACATAGGCGTAAACCTCCTACACAGATTCTGGAACATAAGGGTGTTCCGCTGAGGACCAGATCCGCTTTTTCCCTGGAGCCTGGACACCAGAAGATTGCAGAGACTGGGTTGTTTGTGGTTGTCCCTGAAGGGCTATATGGAGAAGTTGTTGAACCCTGGGGCCGTTCTCGCTTCAAACCGTGCATTGCTCCAGGCATTGTTATCCCTGGCCAACAAGAGATACATGTCCTCTTGGCCAACCTCACAATGAAGACGCTTTCTATCAAGAAAGACCAAGTAGTAAGCTTCTTACACTTCTACCCCGCGGAGGAACTATCTGAGGTTAAGGGATTTGGTACATTTGAGGAAATGGGTATACCAGACAAACCTGGAACAGCAGTCCACCTGACTACCCCCTAGCTGACCTTTCTTCCCTTAGCCCTGAGGAGCAAGCTCAGGCATCTTTGCTGTTTGAGAAGTACCGCTCACTCTTTGCAGAAAGCAATCACAATCTGGGTTGTGATGAAGGATTAACCCATCACATCAATACAGGAACCACTCCTTCAATCTGCATGCGCCCTATACAACAATCCAAAGCAAACAAAGAAGTTGTCTTGGAAGAGGTCGGTGAAATGCTGAAACGGGGCATGCTGATCCCGTCCAAAAGTTCTTGGGCATCTTCTATTCTGATTTTCAAGAAGAAAGATGGCTCCAACCAAGTTGTCATTGATTATCAACACCTCAACAAAGTCACCAAAAAGGACTCTTATCCCTTACCTCGCATAGACAACGCATTGGACCGCCTTGGGGGTGCCAAGCACTTCTCCGCCATGGACCTCATATTGGGCTATTGGCAGATCAAACTACCTCCTGAAAAACAAGAAAAATGCACCATCATAACCTCACAAGGATTATTTCAATCAACAAGGAGGCTGCAAGGGCTGTGCAATGCCCCTGTAACCTTCCAGCAAGCAATGGACACCATTCTTGGTGACCTTAAACTCTCCTGTGTCCTAGTGTACTTGGACAACATCAATGTCTTCTCTAGGACTTTCACAGAACATCTAGCTCACTTGGAAGAGGTCTTCAAGAGGCTAGCTGCTGCCAATCTCAAGATAAAGCCGCGCAAATGCCAGTTCTTCAAGGATCAGCTGCAATACCTGGGCTTTGTTATAGACAGTGACAGCCTACGGCCCCAGCCTGTGAAAACCAAAGCCATATCTAAGATGAAGCGCCCTGAGTCAAAGCGTGACATACAGGTATTCTTGGGTATGGTTGGTTATTATTGATGGTTTATCCCCCGCTTTGCAGCCATTGGAGAACCTCTCTTCCACCTGCTGAAATCAGGAGTTGACTTTGTATGAAGTAAAGAATGCCAAGGAGCCTTTGACAAGCTACGCTTGGCCTTGTCAAGCGACCCTGTTCTGATGTACCCAGACTTTGACAGACCATTTGTGATCCATACTGACGCCTTGCTTACCACAGTTGGGGCTGTACTATCCCAACTTGACAACAAGAGACTCAAACACCCTGTAGTCTATGCCAGTAGGACACTAAACGTCCATAAACACAACTATACAATGACAGAGCGTGAATGTCTGGCAGTCATCTACGCTTGCAAACAATTTTGGGTCTACATCCACGGTGTACGGTTCACAGTGGTCACAGACCACGCGTCCCTAGCTTGGCTCTAGAGCCTCAAGGAACCAGAAGGCTGACTTGCTTGATAGGCGTTGAAACTAAAGGCCTTGGACTATAAGATCCTTTACTGCCCGGGCAGCAAACACCAGAACGTGGACTGCCTTTCCCAATTACCCACTGTGGCCCTAGTAAGCCCATTAGCAGATCAGCTGTACAAGAAGATGATGACTGGGAAGTTTAGCAACAAACCCAAGAAAGTACAGCACACCCTACAGGACCTTTGGAAGGATACAGTACTATGTAATGATGTGTTGCACAAGCTAGTGAATGGTAAGGAACGCATACTTCCTCCTCCCTCCAAAAGGACTAGCATTGTTACAGCCGCTCATAAGGCAACAGGCCACAGTGCCTTTTAAAAGACCAAGGAGATCCTGTCTTGCACCTACTTCTGGGAGGCAATGAATTTTGACATTCAGGAGACAATCAACTGCTGTATTGAATTCCAAGGGAATAAGCCACTACAGAAAAGCACAACTTACCAAATAGTACAACCCCATTTTGCCTAGCATACTGTGTCAATGGACGTAGTGGGACCACTCTCATGTAGCAGCCCTGGCTTTTGTTATGTGATAGTGGCTATAGATCACCTAACTAAGTGGGTGAAAGCCCAGCCTCTAAGGAAAGTAGATGCCTCTTCCATTGCAATATTTGTCTTGGATGCCATTATACTTTGCCATGGCTGCCCCCAGTTCCTACTCTCAGATAACAGGACCAACTTTATGACCTCAGTGATATCAAGAGTAAACAACCTCATGGGAGTCCGCGGAGTACTCTCCACTTTATACCACCTTGAAACCAATGAGATGGTGGAACGTGTCAATGATACCCTAACCCAAATCCTCTGGAAATTAGCTTCATTGTGTGCATCCTCTTGGGAAACATACTTAGGAGCAACAGTGTTTGTGTAGAACATTTTTTTGCATTCCACCACTGGTGTGTCCCCATTTCAACTGATGTATGATCAGCACCCTGCCATTCCGCCTGTCCTATACTCAGCCACTGGCAACCCTGGGCAACTTTCCTACGATCAGTACCTAGGACAACTGGCTGACACCCTCATCAAATTGCAGGCATCTGCTTTTAGCAACACAGCTATCAAGACCCAAGACAGATTTGAAAGGGACTCCACCAATAAGGCCCCATTGCCCTCTTTTGAGGTAGGGGAGGGGGTCACATACTGCAACACCAGAGGAGTGGGCAGATCCCACAAACTATACAAACTATGGGTAGGTCCTTTTGAGATCATAGAGAAGACCTCACCTGACGCCTACACTATCAAGGATAAGGATAGTGGACGCATATTCAACTGTGTACATGCAAAGTTCCTTTGCCCATTCCGCACCCCAAAGGAAGGGCCTAATTAAACATTATCTGAACTTATCATGAAAGAAAATAACAATAAGTAATATAAACACATCATGTAATCCATACAAGAAAAAATAGTATGAGATATAAAACATGAAAAGATATAAAAAAATAAATAAAGTGCATTATATTGAAGAAGGACATAGTCCTAGAAAACTTTATTACTGAGTGCCCTCCTCAGGCTCCTCAGGGACATGGTGTGTGGTAGCCTCCACATAGTCACCAAAAGCGTGAGTGGCCACCACCTGGTAAAGAACAACAACGTTTTTTAGCCACATACACCGCGCTTTAGGGGGCAGCTATTCCCAGTGCATAATGGGTGCACTCAAGGCCAGTTCTCCCTCTGCAAGGCGACCTAGCCCACACTCAATTGAGAAGCACGCTCCCAACACCAGGCACTCCACTATAAACCCCTTGGAGGGGTAATCAACCGGAAGACCCTGTTGGCGGTGCAGCACTTCACATTGGTAGAATTCCAAGATGGCCTGCATCTGTGCCAAAGAACCTCAAGGAAGCAAAGGCTTTGGCACTAAGAAAAGATTCCCCACCAAAGCCATATGAGGGAGTTACTGGGCAGAATCCCCAGTCTCTAGCTTTTCCAAGGTCAAGTTGATGGCTGCCGCCAGTTAATTGTGCTGATTGTCAGTACGTCAAAGACCTCACTGACGGGTAGAGTTGGGGCTGGGCCCCTAAGCGCAAGACCAGACCTGCACTACCGTACAGTTGAAGTCAATCATCTGTGTGTACTTGGCATACAATGCCACATTGGAGCAAGGCAGCTCTACTAAGACTCCCTCAAGAGGCCAGGCCAGCTTGTGAAGGGCTACAGAACAAACAGCAGAAGGGTGGTATTGCTCAGAGTGGCAAAGACAGGAGTAGATGTCTATCCCCTGGCCACGAGAAAGAAGGACAAAAAGAAACTCACTCAGAAGTTCATAGCCCTGAAAAAGGCTATTAACCTCAAAGGCTGCATGATCTGGGTTGTATGTAAGAACCTCAGACCCCAACAAAGCCGGATTGGGAGTATAAGGCACAGCAGGCGTGCGGGGAACAACAGCTCTAGCCTGCCAGACTTCCGGGCCCACAGAGGTAGCCCAATTTGCTCCTCCAACCACCAAAAGAGGATGATCCTCCTGCTTTACTTCTTGCTCCAAGATCAGATAAACTGGGCGCTGGAAAGGATTGGTCACCACGGTGGTGGCCAAGGACAACTCCAATCAAGTGTCATTATTGTGAGCCTGCAGCAAACGCCAACCGTAGAACTGTAGACGGTGTGCCTCCTTATTCTGGTGGCTAAGCTCTTGTAGACGCTCCTCCATCATAGACGCCAGAAACTCCTGGTACTCCTCCTTTGAACTGAGGCAAGAGAATGTTGTTGGGAAGGCCATAATGCCTGACTCTCTTCTTACCCTCCCTATTTATGGTTAAGAGGGGGAAAATGTGAGATTAGGCTGATTAATCACAAATGATCAGGCTAATCATTGCACACAGATCTTAACAGTTACACACTGTATTATCACTGGTCATCATTATATTAATAGATATGGCAGTTATACGCCGTGTAATTGCTAGTTTATTATAATAGATGTAACAATTATACACTGTATTATCATTTGGTTATCACTAAATCAAGTGTAGTTATTATACGCTGTGTAATTGTTAGTTTATTATGATAGATGTAACAATTATACGCTGTATTATCACTGATCATCCCAATGTGATGTGTTTATACACCGTATATTGCTTGCTTTATTATAATTGATGTAACTATTATACACCATATAAATGTTAGCCAATATAGTGAATATCACTGATTACACAGCATGTAATCACTAAATCATCAATTGTATATCACCTATTCTACCCTACTGGATGTTGTATTAACTCAGTCCCACACAGCCTGATGAACGTATATGTTCATATCAAACAAGTGATATACAAATGGCTAAGAAATACCAAGTTTGGATCAGTATTACACAGTGTATAATTGGGTTCCTTATCAGTTTGGGTCAGCATTACACGGCGGATAATCCTCTGAGTCACTAATGAATTGAGTCTGCTATTATACAGCGTATAATCCCTAATTCAACTTGTTGTATTAATAAGCAGAAGGTTTGTCAGCCAGAAAAGAATCACTGATTAAGCCCTGCAAATGGAATACTGGAACTCTACCTTCTAATGTAGGAGGGCTGAACAGGGACAATTTTTAAGCATCAACTAAATATGGCGTAGTTTTCTAGCGCAATAATAGGCGTGTAAGATACAGCCAATCAACAAATGACAGTAGGCTAGCTCAAGAAGAGCGTAGGCTGTAGCTGAAGTGCCATGTACGCCTGCTAAGGCCAGTAGCATATCACGTGCTAAGGACAGCCAATCAGGATAGGCGTAGCTAGCAAAGATGGACCTATTGCAAAGGTAGTCACTGAAAACTGTCTTAAAGAACAAGAAAAAGGGTTGTTGCAGTATATATTGATATAGACACCTGAAAGGATGACAACAAGTTCATAGTTACACCTGGATAGATTGCAGCCGCTGGCTAGATTGTACTCCAGTATCAATAAATGTAATTATCTTCTAAGCTCTATTCTATTGTAGTCTGTAGTGCTCTTGCATAGGATTAGGTAGAGTACATTGGCAAGGCTAACATCTATCTGTAGCTTTGAACATATCAGCAATATCACAAGTTGCTCAACACTTGGTCTGAGGCTTCAGGCTGCAGTGGTTCCGGAGATAGCATGGTTGGCTTTAATAAAAACCTACTTCAAACTTCTGTTTTATAAAATCAAAAATTTATCTCAAAAAACTGATTGTAATGAGAGAGAAGCAGCAAGTTTAACACCAAGATTACTTGCCTGTAATCTGAGCTCATTGAAGCTCATATAAAGTATTCCCTGTTATACTGTAAAAGAGTTGAGCCAAGATAATGAAAAAGTAAGCATGAATTTCCTGGATCTTTTATAGTATTTTATTAAAACTTAGTGTAATAAATTTTTGCACAGCACTGATTCTGAAATTACAATAACTGCTGTGATGGCAGATTTGATCCCGTTTTAATTTTATATAAGGAATTACCCCTGATTTTTTGCCCTAGTTTAAATTCTCATGCTGTCAAATTAGTGAAAAATTATCTCTCTTGTACTATCAAATATTGATCTGATAGATTGTAGAGTGATTCCAAAGATACAGATACTTCTTTTTTGTGTTTTTCTTTTCTCTTTCTGTTTAAGAGAATAAAGTTTTAAAGACTAGACCTTCACCATCAGCTTTTAGTAGGTGATCACATAAATGATGGCAATTAAGTTATAACAGTGTAGTAACTGCATAACCAAGCCAATTTTGACCAAATAATGCTAGTGATTCAAACATGAAGTTTTTGACATCCAGATTTACACTAGATGTGATTAAAAAGGAAGTCTTTTATTTAAACCCCAAAGAATAAAAAAGTTATGAGCTACAGAATGTAGATTTAAAAATACCATATCAATCTAATTCAATATTATTTTTACTAGAAAATTCTTTTGCAAGGTAAGTGGAAATATATTTTATGTGAGGTTGGGACAGTCACAGTGTTTTAATTTAATTTTCATTGAAACCTTTTTATTCCGATTTAAAAAACTGGCTTTTTCAACCCTGATTTTATGCCAATTTAGATAAGTAACTTAGATTTAAGATATTTCAAGTTTTTTCAAAAGTAGAAAACCACCTATAACGCTGTGATCTAAGCACGGATGGTATGATATAATAATGAGTAAAGCATAAAGCAATAATGATTTATATTGAAGAAATTCATAAAATAGTTTTTTAATCAAGCAATACAAAATTGAATAGGAAAAATATTCTTACCTTATTTTAAATTTGAAGTAACTTCATAGTTAATAAATATAATGCAAACTGCTTAAATGTAAACCAAATCACGGCTGTCTAGCCAAAGTTGCAGAAAAGTCATATGGTTGACTCTTGCTTGTCAAGACAAAATATATTTAACAGTTAGTAATGAACTTTAAGTTGAATACCTTATATAGCCCTCCTTAACGCCCTACAAGTCAGTTTTAGTCTATGGTTGGGAAAGAGAGGCATCTTGGTCAGAACTGTGGCCAGAGTTTTCAATATTTATCACGAAAGCATTCAGTGCTTTAAGTTAAGAAAGGCGTAAACTGACGGCATTGAAGTTCAGGATCAGAATGATGTGTTTCTGGCCATGGTTACACAGATAGACCAATTCCCACTTTGTATTTTAGGGCAGGTATGGTCTTTCACAACTAATCGGACAAGCAGGTATTTTTCAGATTATCATTTTTAAATTTTTATTTTCATTTTTCTATAGTTTTTGCTGCTTTTTTATTTTTAAATTTTTTATCGTGTTATTATTTTCCATTTTTTATCTTTTATTGTTTTTCATGCTTTTATTATTTTTCCTTTTTTTCTTTTTAACTTTTACTATTTTTCATATTTTAGTTATTTTCTTGTTTTAATGCCTTTGTTTAGCCGGCCAGGATTGTTAGAGTTGTTTCATGTCATAAGTATGATGTGACGGTCTGTTAAGCAACCAAATCAACTGGTCTCAGTCCAGTGGTCTGCAGTATGCTCTAAAGCAATTTGGCTTGTCCTCTTAAAAGGAATTCATGAAGACAGATAGCTCGTGAGGAGTATTGCCACTGCAATCAATTTGCTAACTTGGGGCTTTGGGAGCCTAGATTACGCTTGTCTTCCACCTTTGATATTTTGGAGTGAGATGGCTTGGCTCTTAAGAAGAGCTCGAGTTGACCGATGGTCATTAGGTGCATTGAACTCTGTAATCAAATTGCAGTTGGTGCTTGGGTGGCCTGGACAACATGTGGTGTTTAAGTTTTGATTGGAAGTCTCTGTAGATAGGGCCCATCTTTACGGAAAAGCATCGAAGTGGAATGTGAATTGTTTTGTTGTCTTAGTTGTATAGCTTGAGATCATTAAATACTTTTCTGGGTGAATCAGTTCACCCCAAAGCATCATCATCTATAATGATTAATGTATGACATGTGCTGTTCAGGGGACCGCCAGGACTTTTAAATTACCCTCAAGCAATAAAATCTATCCAATCATTGATCATAACAAATGGTTCAAATATTTCCGACATTTCAGTTTAAACAGCAAACTGTTAAACTAAATTAAATCATATTTGATCTACGCTCTAAACATATCCATCGGAATTACGATTGAATCCTGGATTATTTGTGACTTGCATCATTAATGATGAATTTAGTATTCGGTAATCACATCAAATGAGACATCAATGGGTCAACTGTTTAACATATTTTGTAAACAGCTTTATATCCGCTTTAATTATCGATAGATATTTAAATAAAAGCTACTTACTTCAAACAAAAAGTATTTACTAGGCTATTCGGTTTGATTTTTAAAATCAGACTGACATTTTAGTTTAGAATTTGTACTCGATGTATTACAAGATAGGAAGTGTATCCTAGCCCTTATAATGGATATTAGATTAAACGTTCTCAGATAAAACTTTGAAATGTCAACAGATCCATCTTGCCGGCCCAAAAAACTTGGGAATCCATCAAAGACAAAGTAGAGCCACCCAACTACAGTATAAAAAGTAACTTTAACGGCAGATAATATATATAGTAATATACGTAGGGTAGAACTATGGATGATAATTTTTAATTTGATATTTAATCATGTATTTTCTAACCATAAAAAATATCTATTATCCTCACATAAGTATAACACTTTAAATTTTACAGCCGTCAAGCTAGATAAATGAAAGTCTATCAGAGAAAAAGCAAGTCAAAATCAACCTTTTAAATAAAATAAATTATTTAATAAAGATTAACATTAATATGGGTGTTTATGGGCAAACCAAATACATCAAATTCATGCCAAACACACAGCATGATTCTTCACAAATTAAAATCAGGATCTATGATAAGATAAATACTGTAAATTTACAACATGTTGGCAAATTGTGGGATTGTCAAATCCTTCATCAAAAATTTGGTAGGACACACCATTTTGAAAACGGCATCTCAAAAAACGACATCTCGAAACACACCATCTCAATTTTTAGCCATTTCAATTTTATAGTAAAAACGCCATTTTGATTTATGGCATTTTGACTAAGGAAAAATGGTTTTAAAATTTTAGATTTTTTGAACTCCAAAAACAACCCAAAAAATTCTCAAAAAATAAAATTCAAAAAACATTTCTAGGCTTAAAAAAGCCTCAGGATTCTAAATCTGCAATAAAAAATAGGGTTGATTAGTAGCAACATAGTTGCATAAAGCCCAAAAGTTAAAATATACCCAAAAACAACCATTTTCATCTATTTTAACTATAAACTATACTTTAAAATAAGCATATAATTGTACCTAATACTAAATAAAAGCCAAATAATGATAAAACTAAAAAATAAGAAGTGCAATAGTTTATTGAGTAAGGCTCCTATATTGGTGGACAGTGCTACTGAGATAGCTTGAAGATGCTCAAGCTTGCTATCCTTGGGATAGTAGGCAAGGACCACCTTGCTAATCTCTGTATACTTTTTCACGGCTTTGGTCTGCTTGGGGGGATCACCCTTGGTCTTCATGCCTGTTTTAAAGAGGCGGGCGGAGATTTCCTGTTGGGTTTTGAGATGCACCATGATTTTGTTAACTTGGGCTTCTGAACCCGGACTCTTGTGGCAAATTGACTATGCCATCCTTCAAGAGAAGAGGTGGTCTTGATTAGGCCATATTTTACCTGCTTAAAACATTTCCATGTGATTGAGTCACCGCCTTTTCTAAAGCAGTGTGCTCCCTGAAAGATACCAACTCATTGAGTTTCAAAATATTCAATAAAGGGCGCAAAGGCTGCCTGGTTGGCAATAATGTAAGGATGGAGGAGGAGGGCGTTGTAGAAGGCATTAGTCTCCTCCTTTTGCACAAGATCAAGGGCAGCAAAGCAATTGAAAATGTCCTTGGCTTCTTTAGTGCCTTTGTTGTAGACCAGCTCATGAAGTGCAGAGCACTTTTGGAGGTGGCAGCAGGGGGCCTGCTGGAAGTGAAAGTAGCATCCCTGGGGGGAGCTCTTGAAGACTCTAATAAAAGCATTGGCCTGAGCCTGCTCAAAATCTACTACCAGATATTCATGGTAGGAAAGGCTTTCTGGCTGCTTCTTAGTTGGGGTGGCTTCCTCTGACTGGGCCTTTTTCTTGCGCCCTCTAGTCTCCTTTGGCTCCTCTTCAATGGTTGGGAGGATCTCATCCAACTTGACCTTTAATATTATTAGAGCCCAGACATAAGTTTCCTGCTTCTTATTTGGGAGGAAAAAGAAGACCAGGGGAAGAACTAGATTGCCAACCTGCCCATGGATATTCCAAAGCTGGCTGAAGAGCTTTGGGTAGGTGGAGAAAGTGACATCTGCAAGCCAGGTCTTGCATTTTAACAGATTGTGCAGATCCTGGGAGATAGCAAAGCAAATGATCTGGTCTGGGGCATGTTGCCCATCATTGTGAAGGAGGAATCTCTCTTCATGCCGTGAAAGCTTTTGCTCCTCAGTTAGAATCAACTGTTCAATTGATGTAGCACTGACGCCTTCAGTGCTCAGATCATATCTCTGATCAGTGATATATCTCTGTAGTTTTGAGGCGCCACCAACAGTTGCCAGTTGGGTAACATTTAGATTAATGAGTGCATTGTTTACAACCTCAGTTACAGTTTGATATTTGGTGATAGGAATTACTTGACAAAGAAACCAGTGAATCATTTGATATAGAGGATCAAAAGGCTTGGCACAGCCATGCCCAATAGTCAGGGCTTTAAACCGAGTGAACCCATAGGTAGTGAGTCTGGCTGGACAGCCAACGTTATCACATTTAAAGTGGTGTTGACGGATGGGCTTCTTCTTGTTGTTGCAGCTGAAGCTGTAGCCTTTGTGGAAAAAGCCAGCACCCCTTTTCTTGGTCATAATTGGATAGCTGATAGGATAAGTTGTTAGCACAGCAAAGGTGCCATTTTGGTTGCATACATTATGAATTGAGTTAAGATCCCAGAGCTCAATTGGCTCATCAGCAGGAGCACCAGGCTCAGGCTCCTGCTCTTCTTCATCCTCAGGCTCTGAAGTGGGGTCAGAATGGCAATTGAAGTTGAACAACTTCTCTTGAGGGTCTGACAGGAAGTAAACAAAAGGAGAATGGGGAGGGGTTGGGCTTGTTTCCTCAGGCTCTGGTGAGGGCGTAGGTGTCTTGGGAGGAGCTTTACCCTTAGCAGGCTGCTTTTTAGGGGTATTTTTGGCCTTTGGAGGAGTGATCTTGGACTTTGAGGCCTTGGAGGCCTTGGACGCAGCTTTGTTGATGGACTTGGGAGGCATCTAAAAGTGAATTAGTATCAAAATATGAGCATTTAGGGGGTTGTTTTTAAAGAGAAAAACAAGAATGTTTTTAATATAAAAGTAGTAATTTTTTAAATAGAATTGTAGAGAAAGTCTAAAAATATATAATTTCAAAATTTTAATGTTTTTATTTTGTAAAAAACATTTTTTTATTAGTAACGTAAGTATGCAAAACTTTGAGTTTTGACTGAAAACTTGCAGTCAAAATGGCGTTTTTGAAGTGAAGTAATTGAGGTGCCGTAGCTCAAAAACATAGTGTTTTTGACCATTTTTTATATTAAAATAACAAATCTACGGTGGAGCTACCTCAACCAGGCCAAAGAGTAAAACTTGAATTCCTCAAAAACTAGCTTATACAACTGGGGTTAAAAAGTACCCAGTTGTTTAGAGGATATCAAAAAAAATATTTGCAAAGTTTCATATGTTTTCTTACATTTTTTGCTTAAGTGGTTTTAGATGTGAAACTATACTTTTGAAAAGTGGAAAGCAAGAATTGCAGTGAGAGAATTGATATAGCGTAGCCTGGCGTCATAGGTAATTTTCCCTTATGTTCCCTTATCCATTGTGTGCATCTAATCAATTGGGTGATATGAAACTAAGTGGAATTTGAAGTGACATAAATTGAAATGGCGTAATCACCCCCTTACATATTAAAATCACTATTAAAATATTTTATTAAGAGAACCCTTATCAACGTATAAATGTATAATAAAGTTATAAATTACATATAGCAAAACTGGTTTTTTTATCCAGCAATGACAATCACTAAAAGGACTATCATAGTGACATCTTTTTAGGTTGTTCTTAGTATAAGTGTCTTAGATTAATACTATAGGAACACCTTCTGGCACTATACAACAGGCTTTGTTTTAGTTTGGATACTAGCTTATTTTAGTTTTAGATAAATGGCGTAATTCAAAATGATGTAAAGTCAAGATGGCGTAAACACGCCCCACACTAAGTGATTTCATATGTAAATAAAGTTAGCAAAATAAGATTTAATTAATCTGACTCAAAGTGACAGAATTGAGATGGCGTAAATTTGAAATGCCGCATTATAAAATTATATGTAAATTTTAACTATTTTATTGTTTATTTTATTTTTTTGTGATTCAAAATCACTAACGCAAAAAACGCCATCTCAAATTAAAGTTGAGATGGCATTTTTTGAGATGCTGTTTTTGAAATGGCGTGTCCTACCAAAAATTTCACATAAAAATGTGGGCAACTCAGCCAAGTTAAAAATATAATATTTAATGTAATCACTTATTTAATTTGTCATTTTTAATTTAGTTTAAATTGGCAAATATCAACTCCTGGATAAAAATAATTTAACTAGTGTAAGACAAAACTCATGAAACAAATGAAGGACCATGAATCAGAAATACAGGATTATAATGTATGATTTGATATTTTTTATTCTTTTGAGTTAAGGACAGCCTGAAATAATTAAGAAATACAAAATTTCTGGGTTTCAAATCAAGAACCAAATTTCAAATCATAATTGAGATGAATTTGAAATCAATTTAATTAACATACATCTTAAAAAGAATGTCAAAGGATCTAGAGTGAATTCACACAAATTCTTTTAGGAATCATTAGTATTCTTGAATAATCACCCAATTTCATTATAGAACAGCTAAAATTTATATGCCTACTGTCAAGATTATACTTCTGGGAAGTATAATAAACAAATAAAAAGGGGAAGATTTTAAGAGAAGAATGATACTTTATTGAATATAGATATAGAATGTTATATAGTATCATGGGAAGCCACATACTGTCTATGTACGTCATGTAGGTCATGTGGCTTATCTGAGTAATGTTCCTCTTGAGTCACAAGGCTTAATCAAGTTGTGTTCCGCTTAGGAGCTGGATTGTGTGATCCCTGTGATAGATGGTTGAACAATAGGGGTGCCACCAATCTATTGACTAGACGGTGAATCATTTGGTGTCTTGTTTGGTGAAACACTCAGGGCGTTAATTCCCCAAGAGAGAGTAATCAAAAATGTTGCAACACTACTATTCACCAAATTTAATATACTTAACAATAAAGTACACTAAAATATAAAATTCTCTTACTGAGCTGTATTTTTTAAAAAATATTATGTTGCTGGTAGTAAATTTATTAAATTAGACCTTGTTGGGAATTTTGACCAAGCAATGATGCCAATTATGACGGAGCTCACAGATTGGATTTTAGTAGCCAACACCACAGATTAGCAGTATAAAAATCAATAATGCCAATTATGAAAGAGCCTGTAAATATAAATTAAAGCATCCAAGCACCATAAATTGGTATTATAAAATGCATGTATATTAAACCAGCAGTAGTCTGCTAACTTGCACCACAACACCAGCCAATGATAAGTACTGCTGCAGTTTCTAGTTGATACATGATTTGCCACCGCCCCACTTGAAAAAGCTACAGGCGCCAAGGCACTGCCCAAAAATCAAATTGGGTACCAATGCACCAAACTAATTGTATGTCAGGTGCTGCTGCACCAACTGAAAATTATTGCAAGCACTGCCTTGCAAATATTATAGGTGACAAAGCACCGCCTTAATTTTACATTGAGTGTCAAGGCGCTAGGTTTAATTTCCCATAATTTCATATTCTCATATTAATTATATTATTAATCATTGAACCTGAAGTATGTTCAGGATAGTAAGAAGTGATCCTGAAGAACTAAACTATTTCACACTAGCAAGGGCCACCTGTGCTGGGTGAAGATGAAAATATTCTATTGGTTGATGTGCAATAAGCGCCAAACCTATATATCTGATTACACAAATTAGGGGTGTGTTAAAATGTCCTAGAAGACATTGCTAGCATCCCAGGGATTAACATTTGAGAAGGTATAAGAAGAATTAATCAATTAAAATAAAATAATCTTTTAATCTGCAAGCACTTCTGTGTGTTCAGGAGCCGTTCTTTGATAATAATTATGTTTTCATTTGATCCTGGCTCTTCTGATACAATATCACTCATATTCTCACATATGATTGTATTCAAGTAAATGTCCTGTGCCTTATAATATTAAATAATTGTGGTGCTGTAATAAAAAAGAACAACAGACCTTTTCAATTATTTCATACACATAAAAGTTCTTTTTTTACTTGTTATTATAGCTTAACTAAGGGCCTGCTGTTGTAAAAATGTGTGTTTATGCATTGGTATTAAGAATTCTTGGTTCCAGTGGATTTTAGAAAATGCTAATAATAAAATAAAATTACAGTAGTTTTAAAAGCTATGGCAACAAGCAAAAATAATTCAGATTTAAACCAAAAAATAACTCAGATGTAAACAAAATTAAAAGTAAACAAACTTATATTAATTTATAATAGATTTGAATTCATTTCAATCTTGTTTACATCTGAGTTAAATTTGTTTAAACCTGAATTGTTTTGTTTGTTGCCATAGCTTTTAAATCTACTGTAATTTTATTTTATTATTAGCATTTTCTAAAATCAACTGTAAGCAAACATCCTTACTAACAATACATACTGTAAAGTCAGAACCTAAACGTAAAAATGCGGGATTGTCAAATCCTTGGTCTAAATTTTGAATCACTTTTGCGGGCAACTCAGCTGAGTGAAAAATAAAATATTTAATAAAATCAAACATTTAATTTGGCTTTTTTATATTTTAATTTGGCAAATTTTGAATCTCTTGAGCAGATAACTCAAATAACTAAAGACAAAACATAGCAAACAAATTCAGGATACATGAATCAGAAATGCAGGATTCTAATGTACAATTTGAGATTTTCTGTATGTCAAACAAATAATTGACATCATGTAAAAATTAACAAATCTGAAATTGCGGGATTGTCAAATCAAAGAACCAAATTTCAAATAAAAATGAGGTGAATTTGAAATAAATATAATTTATGGGTGTCTCAAAAAGAATGCTAAAGAATCTAGTTTGTATTTGTACTAATTTTTTTAGGTATCATAAGCATTCTCAAAAATCACCCTATTCCATCTTAGGATGGCTAAAATTTAGATGCTTGATTACAATAGATTTTAAAAAACGCTAATAATAAAATAGAATTATATATTACAATCTATTTTTATCATGTTACCTTTTCCTTGGTGTGTTTATAGTTCATTTGCTGTTGATAATGTGCTTACATTTAATTGGATAGTTTCACCTCCAGTTGCCTTGGCAATAGAAAATCAAGCCGCCTCTCCAAGACCAACTGTGGTTGTGGAGGCAACTTGATTTCCTATTGCCAAGGAAACTAGAGGTGAAGCTATCTAATTAATTGCAAGCACATTATCAACAGCAAATGAACTATCAACACATCAATTAAAAGATAACATGATAAGATAGATTGTAATATATAATTCTAATTTATTATTAGCATTTTTAAAATCTACTGTAATCAAGTATCCTTAATAGCAATACATGAATACACAGTGTAGTAAACTGATGGTTTATCTTTTCCCCTCCTTTGTTCCTTGAAATTTTTTAAAAGTGTCAAGGATCTGTATGTACAAGTATTCTGGCTACCGCCATCCCACTTAACATCCAGTCATTGCCCAATTTGGTGCCTCTCCAATATATAATTTGACATACTAGAAATGGCAACAAACCAATATCACATGACTGTCCAGGTATCCAACGGCTCAAACCTATCCCACACATGACCAACCCCTGGGTTTGATCTAACTAAAATCTCTACCACAGCTAAATCTATATAAGCCTAAAGTATTATCCAATAAAAGATACTTCTTCTCTTCTTAATTCTATATTCAAAGCTTCCCCAAAAGGTGCTCCTTATCACTGGTGGCAGCTACAGTTTTCAACCACACCAATGAAAGAGAAAATGGCTGGACAGAACCCGCCCACCTTTGCTCACGTGCTCAACCAGGCCATATCCCAGGACACCTGGAAGACGTACTTCTGCGCTCACGTCATTGACAAAGATATTCCTAGTGGATGCACCGTATTCAAAGGACTGGTCATGCCCAAAGCATGTGTCAAGATAATTCAATACAGTTGCTCTCTACAACCACAAACAAACACACAACTGCCTATTGCAGGCAAATTTACCAACACCAAGTACATTGGTATCAACAAATTCTTTGGTAAAAACAAAGAAAACGTCATCAACTGGCTAGACCACTCAGCCGCAAAACTCCGTGCCAGCTGCATTCCTCATGAAAAATGGGTCCAAAAAGCCAGCAAGTGCCTATACAAAGCCGCAGCTAACTGGTTTGCCACCTGGGTTGGCTTACAAACTGACAACCAGCTTGACAACTGGGAAGAGTTCAAAGCCAACATTACCCACAATTTCTGTGTCACCAAATCCCTCCAAGACATTACAATACAGCTCAGTGATCTTCCTCAGAAGGCCACTATCACAGCTTACACCAATGAATCTGAAGAAATATGTTGTAAAATACAAAACCTAGCACAAGCTGACAACGTACACACTAGAGCCTCATTTATCAATAGAATGAAACCCTCTGTTGCTGCTCTCATCCGCCCAGAGGCCAACACCTTCATGCCTGCGCTCATTGCAGAAGCCAAGAGCGCAGAAAAACGCGGAAACATGGAATATGATACATGCAACTGCTCTTCAAACAGCAATGGCATAGAAAACTCTAATGGCAACAAGCGCCAAAACATCAATCATAGCAACAGCAACCCCAATTGTAACAACAGCAATTGTAGCCAAAGCGCAAACCACTCCAGTCCCAAAAAAGAAGACACTGCCAAAGTTAACAATGCCAAAATATCAACCTGCTATGAATCTGACCCCACATTCTCTGACCTCAAAGGACTAAAAACAGAGGAACAGGGAAAAGAGGAGGGTTAACAGGCTTAAGTGCCCCTGTCTCCCCCCAACACAACAAGAAGAAGTACCAAGGCACAAACTTTGCTGCTTGCATCCCACGTGTCCCGCAATCCCCCATTTTTATAAAACTAAAAATTAAGGATCACTTACAACTTCTTGTCTACCCATGCACTTACAAATCTCATACACATAAAATTTTATTTGACTCTGGTGCACAACACACCATGGTTAGCAAACCATTTGTAACCAAGTGTCAGGATTGACTATTCTTTCTCTCTGGAAACCCAGGCCCAGGAGCAGGAATCAAACTCCAACCCTGGATTCCCCCGGGCTGCTGGGCCACTGGCCTGTGGACTGCAAGACCGCAGTTTTCTAAGATCGAGTCCCCCAAGCTGATACCAAGAATGATGTCTCATGTAGCAAAACAGGCCAAACCAAGGAAATTATTGCACCAAATGGAAGACCAATCACAGCGCCTAATGGAGGTATTGAAGCAACAACTATTAGCTTCATGAATTTGAAGTCTACACCAGCAGCCAATCAGGAGCCAACCCAGGAAAGAGGCACAGGTCCTTGGCCCGGTCCCATGACCATGACCCTAAAGCAAGATAATCAGGTAGCCAAATTGAGATTCTTGACCAATGAAAGAACTCCCGGGCCAAGTGCCATTTTGCTACCTCTGGACCCAAGCACCCAGTTCCCCCAGGCCTGCCTTTCCCAATGCCCTGATGAACTCCTCATAGAAATTATTAAGTTTGGAGGTGGGGTGCTATATAGACCAAAGGACCCTGCGCTCCAAACTTATTGCCATTTTTGAATAAAGGTTATGTTACTTTGGCTTATACAGCTATTGCCTTATTTTGTATTTGCTGTCTACCAATTCAGTTTGAGATCTCCTGGCCCTCCTGCCCCACTGCCCGCAGTTTTCTATCCATCTGGTGTACCCTTTTGGCCCGTTCACTTCACTGATTACCCTCTGAAGACCAAGTACAGAGACTATATCCCAGAAAAGATACTCAAACTTGATCCCTTGGCCTACATACAATCCGCTGTTAAATACAACTGTCAAGCCTGTGGATGTTCTCAACACCAAAACCATTTAGAGGGAAATTCAACTATCTTCCTGCATATAATATCCATATGGAACCGCCTGTGACACCCAAACCTATGCCTGCTTCCTTGCCTGACCTCACAACTGACCATACCAGCAAGCTCTTCAGAATTGTGATATATCACTCTTACAGGGGTGGTTGACACCATCATCCCAACCTCCAGCCCGTGGTCTTGGGTGGGGAAGTCTGCTTTCTACCTTTTAAAGTTAGCTCCTCTCTTGTGATGGGCCCTGCCCGCAAAAACACCGGCCCAGTTTACCCCCAAAAACAGTGGGCCAGCCGCCCAAGACTAGATCCCTGACATTATGGCAATCTTCTTAAAATCTGGTACCCTGAGCCCCAAGATGTTGTTATTTATTGGGGCATCTTGTATGCTTTTGTTATTGATTATCACTTATTACACCACAAGATAACCATGAGCCTGATTTCTTCCACGTGGAAGAATGCAAACCCAAACAACCCAAAAAGAACCTATACCTCTGCCACTGATACCAACAAAGGCCCCTCCTCCCAAGTGCAAAACGTAATTTTGAACCAGTTCCTCACAAAAGTTGAGATGCCTCAGATGGGAAAGCTTACACTCAAGGAAGCCTGACGCGGCATGCCAGTCCTCTGCCTGCACTTCCAAACTAACACCCCCTCCTACGCCAGCAACACCAAGAAGGTGCTAGGGGTTGCTTCCATGCTCTCAGGAGAGGCTCTAGATTGGTTTGGCAAAGACACAGCAGAAAATTTAGAATTTTGCTTGGACTATGCCAAGTTTGAGGCTGAGTTAGTGGCAACTGGGGAGGATTGCAACACTAGATGCTACGCCTTGAACTCCTTGCTAGAAATCTGACAAGGCTCCTGATCCATCCAAGTGTATATTGACAAATTCCTCAGACTGAAGACCTGCACCCAACTTGAGGACAAACTGTCAGCCATCCTATTCCAAAAAGGAGTGAAACCAGCCATGAAGGACCTGCTGAAACATCACTCTCCCACCCTTGGCTTGGAAGAGCTGGTCTCCTTTTGCAAAGGCCTCAGCATGAACCAAGAAGGCACCGGCACTATCCAATACTGCCAGACCTAAACCCCCACACCTAGAAGAGGGGGAATGACCCCTGAGGAACTTTAAAGACACTACAGAGAATTACTTTGCTTCCATTGCCATGAAGCAGGGCACTTGACCAGAGCCTGCCCTAAGAAAACCCCTGCTCCTATCTCTTTGGCCCAAATAAACACTACTTCCCAGTCTTACAAGTTCATCCTAGTATCTGTTAACGTCAAAGAAACTATCTGGAAACTGATGGTGTTCATTGACACTGGAGCAGATGAGAGTTTCATTGATGCTGACCTAGCCCAAGAACTAGGTCTGTCTGCATCTGAGAACTGCCTCCAGATCATCATGGGGAATAGCACAAAGGATATAGGGTATGAGTGCAAACAAGAACTGCCCTTGGTTATAGGAAACAACATGTACCCATTGTCTCTCATCCTTTTGAAAGGCCTACCAAACCCCCTCATCCTTGGGGATTCCTGGTCCAATAGAAATGGCCCTTATCCTCAACTACTTGGAACAAAACGTTACCTTGGGTGATAAGGGAACTTGTGACACTGTACCTTTCTGCACCAACCCAGAGGAACTTACCCAAAGGCTCATTACCATACAGGTTGAACCTAGCATGGGAGTTCTCCCTGCTCCTCTAGGAAAGTGGACCCACATTTTCAGCAAAGAGGCGACCACCTGCCTCCCCAAACACACAAAGTATGACCACACTATTGATCTCCTGCCTGGCACCAAACCCAAACATGGACCCATCTACAGCTGAAATCACAAGGAGCAGCTGGCACTCAAGGCGTACATCAAAGACATGACCAAGAAAGGCTTCATCTGTGTGTCCAAGAGCCCTTTTTGTCACCAATGCTGTTTGTGGGCAAGAAGGATGGCAACATGCACCCGTGCGTTAACTACCAGAAATTGAACAAGATAACCGTAAATAATTGTTACCCCATACCTAACGCCAACTATTTGTGTGATGTTCTTATAGGCGCCCAGGTATACTACAAGATTGACCTTCAAGATGTGTTCAATCAAATCCAAATCAAAAAGGCGACAAGTACAAGACGGTGTTCAAGACCAGGTATGGACTCTACAAATACCTGGTGATGCCATTTGGGCTATATGATGCCCCCAGCACTTTCCAGTGCATGATAAACACAGTACTGGGCAAATACCTGGACCAGTTCTGTGTGGCCTACCTTGAAAACATCCTCATCTACAGCAAGTCCCACAAAGAGCACCTGCTCCACCTAGATCTAATCCTGAACAAACTCTCTCAAGCCAACTTACACGTGAAACTCAAGAAATGTGAATTTTTCCAATCAGAAGTGGAATTACTGGGTTACATAGTGAAAACCAGAGGGTTTGCAATGGCCCAGGATAAGGTGGACACAGTGACCTCTTGGCCTATCCCCACATGCTGGAAGGATGTCAGAAGCTTCCTGGTGTTAGCAAACTATTGCAGGGACTTCATAAAAAGATTTTCCTCCATCACACTGCCACTGACCAGACTTTGCTCAGACAAGGTCCAGTTTTTCTGGTCTGACAATTGCATCTCAGCATTTGAGACCCTGAAGCAGGCCTTTACTTCCGCCCTGGTCCTTGCAATGCCTGACCCATCCAAAACTTTTGTGCTCAAAACTGATGTGTCAAACTTTGCGGTGGGTAGGGTCCTTCTTCAGGAAGGAGGGGACAGTATGCTATATCCTGTAGCATATTACTCCAATAATATGCTGCCTGCGGAAGGAAACTACCCAATTTACGACAAAAAATGCTAGCCATTATGAAGACCCTGAAACATTGGCGCCAGTACCTCTGTGGCGCTGAATTCCCAGTAAAGGTCCTGACAGACCACAAGAACTTGGTCTATTTCTTCAAACCACTCCAGCTTAACCAACAACAAGCAAGATGGGCCTTAGAACTGGCTGACTACACCCTGACTATAGACTACAAGCCAGTAAAGGTGAACGTAGTACCTGACACCCTGAGTAGAAGAACTGACCTGGAACCCACCCACATAGAAACTTGCAACCACAACACTCAAGTCCTCTTGGACCCAGCCAGTCTAGGTATCCACCTGGAGTTGATGAAGATCAGATCCAGCAAACCAGAAGTAATGAAGACCCAATCACTCAACAAATTCACCAAAATCATTATTTCTGACCTTTCAAAATCCTTAGATAGCGCCCACTATCAAAAAGGCTACTCATTGAAGGGAACAACACTAATGCTCCACAACAGGATCTTTGTGCCAGAAGGAAGCATCAGGACCAACATCTTGAGAGACTATCAAAGTTCTGAGATGGCTGGACACCCAGGGAGACTCAAGACCCTCCAGAGCATCAGAACAAACTTTTCTTGGCCAAAAATGGACCAAGAAGTAAGCGCATACCTAAAGGGATGTGAGACCTGCGGGCTGACTAAAACTTGCACAAACAAACCTGATGGACTCCTAAGACCCTTGGATATACCCCATAAACCCTGGAGATCTGTTTCCATGGACTACATTGTGGAACTTCCCCTGTCCCTCTCCTTTAATTCAATCCTGGACATGGTAGACCGCTTCACCAAGATGGCCTACTTTGTACCAACCACCACTCATTGCACAGCAGCAGAAACAGCCCAACACTTTCATGACCGCATCCTCACTCAACATGGAACACCTGAGGAAATCATCACAGACAGGGGACCCCAATTCACGTCAAACTACTGGACACAAGTGATGAAAGACTTGGGAATCAAGTGATGCATATCTACCTCCTACCACCCACAGACATACGGCCAAACCAAAAGAGTAAACCAGATCCTTGAACAATACCTTTGATGCTATGCCAACGCCAACCAAGACAATTGGGCCAACATGCTTCTCATGGCCCAGTTTGCATATAACAGTAAAGACCACGCCTCCACTGGAATGTCCCTGTTCAAAGCCAACTACGGGTTTGATCCCACCTGGGATCCCAATATTGGCAAGAAGGAAACTAACACCACTGGACGTTCCTGGGTTGAGCAGATCCACAACACACAAAAAACATGCTTGACTAATCTGAACCGTGCAGTGCAAACCTACAAAGCCTTTGCCAACCGCAAACAAACACCAGGCCAACCTTTGCAAGTTGGGGATGAAGTGTATCTGGACTCCTGGAACGTGCCCCTACATGTGCCCTGTAGGAAGCTAGCTCACAGAAGAAGTGGCCCTCACAGGATCACCAAACTAGTTGGATAAGTTGCCTATAAACTAGACCTACACCCCTCCTGGAAGATTCATAATGTATTCCACCAATCACTATTGTTTAAAAAGGATGGGAATTTGCTCCCCCACCAACGGCTCAAGACAAACTCCCACCCATACAGACAGGTTGCGCTGAGGAATATGAAGTTGAATACATACACAGCAACAGAACCCACTACCAGAAACCCCAGTATTAAAAAAAGTGGAAAAGATACCCGCTAGAATAAAGTACTTGAGAACCACTGAGCAATCTGACTAATGCCCAAGAAGCTGTCTAACTCTACCTGAACAAGAAGAATCAGGAGGGAGGGCCCTCGGGGGAAGAAGGGTATGGTGTCAGGATTGACAATTCTTCCTCTCTGGAAACCCAGGCCTGGGAGCAGGAATCAAACCTGACCCTGGATTCCCCTGGTCTGCTGGGCCTATGAACCGCGGGACTGCCCGCCCACAGCTTTCTAAGATTGAGCCCCCACAAGCTGATGCCAAGAATGATGTCCCATGTAGCAAAACAGGCCAAACCAAGGAAATTATTGCACCAAATGGAAGACCAATCACAGCGCCTAATGGAGGTATTGAAGCAACAACTATTAGCTTCATGAATTTGAAGTCTACACCAGCAGCCAATCAGGAGCCAACCCAGGAAAGAGGCACAGGCCCAGGGCCTGGCCCCATGACCGTGACCCAAGAACAAAAGAATCAAGTTGCCAATTTGATATTTCTAACCAATGAAAGAACTCCCGGCCCAGGTGCCATTTCACTGCCTTTGAACCCAAGCGTTTAGACCACCCAGCCCCACATTTCCTGATGCCCTGATGAACCCCCATGGAAATGATTAAGTTTGAAGGTGGGGTGCTATATAGACCAAAGGACCCCGCACTCCAAACTTATTGCCATTTTTGAATAAAGGTTATGTTACTTTGGCTTATACAGCTATTGCCTTATTTTGTATTTGCTGTCTACCAATTCAGTTCAAGGTCTCCCGGCCCTCCTTCCCCACTGCCTGCAGTTTTCTGTCCAACTGGTGTACCCTTTAGCCCTGTTCACTTAACTGATTACCTTCTGAAGCCCAAGTACAAAGACTATAACCCAGAAAAGATACTTGAACTCAATCCCTTGGCCCACATAAATTCCGCTGTTAGATACAACTGTCAAATACTGTGGCTATTCTTAACACCAAAACTATTTAGAGGGAAATTCAACTATCTTCCTGAATATAATATCCATATGGAACCGCCTGTGACACCCAAACCTATGCCTGCTTCCTTGCCTGACCTCCCAACTGACCATACCAGCAAGCTCTTTGGAATTGTGTATATCACATTTACAGGGGTGGTTGACACCATCATCCCGGCTGCCGGCCCATGGTCTTGGGTGGGGAAGTCTGCTTCCTACCTTTTAAAGTTAGCTCCTCTCTTGTGATGGGCCCTGCCTGCAAAAACGCCGGCCCAGTTTACCCCCAAAAACGGTGGGCCAGTTGCCTGAGACTGGATCCCTGACAATTGATAATGACTGCCAAGAATAAGTTTCTTTGATTGTATCCTAACTTTCCACTAGTGAGGGCTCTTTTAAAATAAAGGGTGATAAGAATCCCTAAAGAAGGATTATTAATAGCCTGGTCCTAATTGTGTTGTAATCATAATTCTAAATTGAGATGATCCTACATATATTGTACCTAAATAAATAACTTTAAAAATGATATAATGCCCTTGCTCTGCATTTATATTGCTTGGGTTTGATCATTGAAGTGATTTTAATTATATATTAGGATTTAAGTTGTAAGGGCCAGCCCATCAAAGACAGGAACAGGGTTTGAACCCCCACACCCGGCCGCCAAGCAAAAGCAAGGGCAGCCGCAAAAGCCTGCTGGGGAATTCAAACCTCCAACCACCCACAGGGCGGGTGTTGTGACAGAAATAACTGGATAATATGATGCCGTTTCTAAATGATGGGGAATTACCACCCAAATCCACATAGAATTGATGATTAACCACCAACACGGCTTCAGATATTTTTTTGTGAATTTTCTAATTGTAACTCCAGGATTAAGTAGAACAATCAATTCTAAACAGAGTAAACCAAGATAAATGACCTGGGAAAGCATCAATGCATCTTCAGTGTAGAATTCTGGGCATTGAGAAGTGACCCAATTTTCATCTTCAGGAATGGAGGGAGAAGCTACAAAATTGGCTGGCATAAAATTAACATTTGGCGGCGCCGACAACAAAGTTCCAGATGCTGGGACCCATCTTCCTGAAATGATTCTGTTCAGAATCAGATTGTACAGGATATACTGCAACAACCTGAGCACAGGATGCATTTTAAAATTTAAAATTAGAACTTGGGATAATTGATTTTTATTGAGTAAATTTAGGAGGACTCAACTCTTAGAGTTGAAACAGGGAAAATTATTCAATATATATCAGAAAAATTGACTAAGCAATACCACCTGAGTCTTGATCTCCTATTTCTTTGGCATCTTCAAGTAAGTATCTAGTCCAGGTTGCGAAGAACCCTTGTGTGACCAGTTTCTGACAACCATGCCAATTAATGAGCTTATATCAGGTGACCCTCATATTATGTTGATTTATCAACGTCAGTTTACAAGGGGGAGCTTGTTTCAGCTGGCATACTGGAGCAGCTGTGACCCATTTTTGATCAACTGTTTGGTTTAAATCTGTTAACTCAGTCAATTTTGATACAGGTTTTCTGGCCTTCTGTGCCTTCTTACTTGGACAGACAATACCCGGCATTATGGAACTTACCATGACAGGTGTGGGCCAATTTGAACTTCCCTGGCCTATTTGGGCAGTTTGAATCAACCCAAGAACAGGTCCTGTCCTGGGGCCAGTTTAAATACTGGCCCAGGGGAGCTTGTGGCTCCCAATGGCATTGGAGCACCCAGCCCCAATACTACAATTGGGCTGGGAGCACCCAATGTCACTCTTAATCAGATCTGCTGGGTTTTGCAACAGATCTGTTATCAAGAAGATCTGCTGCAGAATGCAACCAGCAGATCTGCATCAAAATTGGTTCCTGTTCTTTCTGCTCCCAATCTCATCAATTGCACTGAGGTGCTAGTAAATAATCTTACAGTAACTGAGTTTTCTGGTAATGCAGCCAATAAATTGGCTGTGCACAGCATCTCAGTTAAGCTGCAGGATTCAAATTTACTTGTAGGATGTGATCAAGTTAAATTTAATCACCAATCAATAGACAAAGGTTCAAAACCTGAAGAATTAAATAGCACTGCATCAACCCCATGCTCCAACCAATTAAAATCTAAGAATGATGGAGCCAGCCAATTATCTGCCATCTGCCAAAAGAATTCCCCTGCTCAGGCCAAGCCACTCAGATCCCAATCCTCACTTCCCAAGCTGCTCCACATTACTTCCCAGAATTCAGTACCCAAGAGTTGGGACATCAAGGGCTCACCAAAAGAAGGAAGTAATATTTTCCAAGGTAGACCAGATGAGTGGTATAAAAACAACTTCCCCACACTTAAATTAAGAGCAGACAACATCAAATAAAGTGAATGTGTGAGAGAGGGGGGCTAAACTAACTAAGTTTGCCTCCCATCCCAGTGTAACAAACCACCAGGATGCCATCCAGTGCACAACTGGGATGGCCGCTCGGAGGGGGGACCACAGGGAGGACACTGGGGACAGCTGAGGGAAGTAGGTGTTCAAACCCATTAGAATCAGGCCAGTGAGCAACCAGGGAGTGCAAGTAGGAGCGGGGGAGGACACCTTGGAGGGCCCGGGGGTACCACATTCTTCTGAACAATAGTGGGGAGAGAAGGTGTGGAGGGCACTACCTCTACAGAACTAGGCAAATCAAGCTCCATGATATCCAGGTCAAGATTGTCACACGTCAGGCTCTTAACCACAGCCTCTCCGGCAAAGAGAAGACTGCTGGGGAGGTCCCAGAGACTGGCAGGGTCACTACCTACCAGACGGGCTGATGAGTAGATTTTCCCCCACAGGTCAGGGGAGGTGGACCACAGAAGCAAGAGAACCAGAGCCAAGGAAAAAACAACAAATTTAAGAGCCGGCAGTATCATAGAAAGAACCAGCACAAAATTTGGGGTAGGAAGATATAATTTCTGAAGAAAAAAGAGAAAATGGCAAGACTAGGGTAGTCTTGAGCAAATCCTTGGGGAAACAGCAGAACAGGTTTGGGTGGCCTCGCTGTTGTCTTGGGGGCCTTAGATTAAGACTACAAGCAAAAGCGGGTTCAAAAACAAAGATTTTAAAGGAAAATTCAAGATAATAATAGGAATTATAAGAAAATTCAATTGAAATTTTGAGCTTCGAACTCTGATTTCAAAAGTGAGAGCAAAAGAGACGACGACTAAGTGAAGAAACACTTATACAAAGGGGCCAGAAGAGAAGCCGGTTTTGAAACCGGCTGGCTAAAGGTAAGCTTAGGGCAGGGGCTACACACTAATATTTTTGAGCTTTAGGGACACAACTGGTTCCAGACAACTCAAAAGTTTTAACAAATCAAAGTGCAGGTGACTCCAAACTTTAATACAAGTGGAAAATAGACAAGCAGGGGACTGAAAGTCCCCTTGCTTGGTTAAAAGGAATGGATTGCAAAAACTGGTCACATGACAGTTGAAGGTGAGCCTGATTGGCTAGGTAAAAAACTTTGCTGGATGGACTCAGGGGGACTGGAGAGTTTTACTCCAATTTCTGGGATCAGATCTGATTGGCTGAAAGAGATGCCAGGCATTTGGGGATCAACTGGGTTATCAAGCGTTGATGTGGCAACACCTGATTGGGTGGCTCTGCTAGTTTTTAAAAACGGATGACACCAGGCTAATAGGTAGTCCAGATTAACCAGGGTTTCTTCCCAGGAAGGAGCAACCAAAGGCAGGGGTTCCACAGGATAAGCCAGCACAAACCTCTCATCAACTGTGTGAGCTAAATCATTCAACAAATGGAGGGGTTTGGCGAGCATTTTGGGACCTTTCTTGGTACGACGGGGAAAGATTGAGTGATCCAAAGCCAGAGGTGGCAGTGAATTTACAGAATGAATCTTTCAGTTTTGTTTGCTTTATTAGGATTTCAATTTATACACCACTTAAGCAGAAGTCAAACTAGAAGACTAGAGTACCACCCTAGACCTACACCCATGGACTACCAGCCAGGTCCAGATTCTGGAATGGTTGGCATTCCCTATTACTTCCCTGCTTCTCCTTTCCCACAGCCCTACAATCACAGTAGAGCTGGGATGGTCATCCTGACCATCCTCAGTCTGGCCAAAGTTGATGTTCCCAACCTTGGTGCCTCTTGCCCCTTAGCCGCTGGATTGCTTTACCTAACCCATTCTGCTCCATTCCTTTATTGGGCCCTTGTGACACGCTATCCGGATAGATTGAGCTCCCCTTAGGTACCTTGGTACATGAACACTGCTGGCCATGACATAAGTATTCTACACATGTGTGAATTCTTTTGTCTCTTTGAAATTCTACTTGGTTGATACAGGAGTATATTTTTATTCTTATACCTGTTAATGCCTTGTCAGAATACTAAGTGAACTATTTACATTATGGAACAAATTCAATCTGTTTTTCTTGGTATGCATATTCCTTTTATTTAATGTTTTGAGCTTCATCATGTTTTTAATTTGATTCTGGGGGGTATCTGCCTATGATAAATTACCCTGTTTGGCCTTTTGCTGACTAGCCAACTAATTTCAAAATATTGTTTGTCTTTATTTTGACCCAGTCTTTATGCTTAAGGGTTAGTTTACTTCATTTTCGGGTGAATTGTTTTTGTTTATCTCTACAGCTTTGAAACTACTGTACTGTTAAACTAGAAAGTTGTAAAATATTAGCACATCCATTGATTGCTTTTGATCACTCATTATACTGTCCTCTCATTCAATGGCTGCAGCATATCTTGTTGTGATTAAAAAGGGATAATTAAAAAATAGTGAGGGTTGGTGGCACAATTGGGATTGCTAAGATGACAGAAGTCAAAGGGGGGTTGGTTTGAAGCTATATGTATAATAAGAGATATTTTTTATGAAATTAGATGGGAAATAGTATTGACTTGTATTGAGGCAGCCTTTGTGCTTGACAATCCCATGTTTTAAACAGATGTTTTCCAAATTTATTTGTGAATATTACTTTATAGCTTTAACAATGTCCGAGTAAGTTTGATTGCATTGAGAGCAATAATAGACTAGCTTATTGGGGCATGGATTTTAACATTTGATAATTAATTTTCTTAACGAACAAGCCTAAGATCTAAATGAGAAATTAAAAAAGTCTTATTGAAGATTTTATGGTTTAAAGGCTAACCGTAACTAAAAGAGAGTTGACATAAGTGAAACAACTGCAATTATGGCATAGCCTGCGCTAGAAGAGATGGAGGAATTGGTGACAGTGATCTTAACCTGCTTGGAAAATATCTTGCCATCACACTTACCGAACCCATACACATTGACTTTGAATTCTTCATTCTTTGCTACGTCAGGGGGAGAGAAGTAAAATTTCTGCTCAGAGGTAGCAGTGTTGGATCCTAGTATTTCAACTACCTTGTTTCCTTTTAGCTCCTCTGATTTGTTGCCAGGAAAGCCCATGACAAAGAAGGAAGCTTCATCAAGAGTCTTTTCGACTTCAGGAGGAATAAGGACATTATTTTCCTGGGAAGAAAACAAACCTTTGAGGTCATTTATCGATATTTGATTCTTTCCATTTGTAGGATCCGTGATCGTGCAGTTGCTTATAATGCCCGGAATAGCAGCAACTACTTTTTTATCCTCAAGCACGGTATCCAAACAATTTTTGTTTGGATCTTTCTTAGGATCTGGAGATTGTTCACACTGAATAAGTCCATTTATAATTTCCTCTGCCAGAATCTTCATCATTTTCCAATCAACTCCAACAAAACACTTTTGAAATTGTTGGGGAAGAACTTTGGAATACTTAAATTTAAGAAAAAGTATCTCTGCACATTTTAATACACCCCTTGCAAGTTCGTCTTGGGAATTCAAGTCCTCCTTGCTGAGAATGGCAAGACACCGATCAGTGACTTGGCAGGCATCGTTGCTGAGGCTTTTGAAGTCAACCGGCTTGAGCAAATTGAGGATGGAAAGGAGAGGTATGGAATTTATTTTCTTTCTATCTACAAAGCTTTGCCAAATCAACTGCAGAACCTTCTCAGGGAGGTGTAAAATATTGGAAAGTCGATCCATCCGGTGTACTGGGTAAACAGAAGGAAGATCTCCCGTGTGTGGCATAAGCAGAAGTAGGTGGAACCTACCCTTGCAGGTGAAGTCATCGAACTTGATTTCAGACAGGACGTTGTCCTTGAAGCTCACTTCAAGAGGAGTGTTACCGGTTGGGAAGATGGATTGGGAAGCAACCACGGCAGTGAAGAAAATGTTGAAAGGGTTCATTAAGAACTTTTTTCATTTATATAAGTTTTATACTATTTCTCAGAGGTTTCAGTTGAGAGTGGCATTCGATTCGATGGATTAGGGCCTAAATTATGTAAAATGAGACTATAAGCCACTCGAGCTTTAATAAATTGTAGTTTAATCTCTTGATTTTTAACCAGGGCTCAACTTTTGCCAAGTGGCTCTTATAAAAAGATTACCCGACTCCAGAATGTGTGGATTAAAGTCGGAAGAGAAGAAACAGATTGTTTAAGATACTTTAATATGATTGGTTGTTTAAACTCTGCTAAGTCTGAATTGACCGAATGAAAGAGAGCTAGGTCAAATTAAAGAGAAATTGGTTATTTTAAAAAAAATAAAAAATAGGTCAAATTAAAGAGATACATTCAAATTAACATATAAATATCAGTTTAATTAAGAGATGGGTGGCTTTCGCATTTTGAATTTATTTATTTCAATTGAAATAATAGAATAGTCCACTTGGATGCATTACCTGATCCAAGCAGCTGCAGATTGTTTCATAGTTAACTTTGCTTACTATTACATTACTCAAATAAGGATGTCAGTGGAGAAAACTAGCAATACTAATATTAAGACTAATTAAAACGATTTACATAAATCTTAAAGTACCTAGTGTTGTAGTGAATTCTAATTGGCTACAAATATTTAGAATTCATTCCAGTCAGCTCGAATCAAATCTTTATAACTGACTTCTATTCTCAATTCTTTGATTTCCAATAAATCATCTTTATCTCGTTCACTACACTTTTTAGTGCTTTTTAGAACTGATCCGCAGAGGCAGGCGCTGCTGTAGTTTGCCCTTGTATTCCCCTTTTTATATTTGTGTTGACTATTCAATATTTGTTGTTCACTGCAATACTAGATATGTTTTTCAGATAATTCCATTAAAAATGATACCAAACATGATAGCTCTAGCTGCTCTAGATTCTGACATACAGCATGGAAGGCTGTAATCGAGCTTATGTCATAATCAAAGGCTTGGGCTCAATTTAATACATACAAATTCCCCCTTAATACACACAAAAAACCAAAATCAATGTATCTCTGTGGATACTAAGCCAATACTAATGCTCAATAGCTTATTTTAAAGCTGCAGATCAGCTCTACATCTGAAGGAATTTAGAACATCAAATAACTAATTTTGAGATCATTATTTTAGCTTTAATAAACTTAATTATGATCCTCCACTTATTTAGATTTGTATTTATTTTTTGTTTATACTTGGAATGTGCCGTTTTATTTAAACAAATTTAAAAATTACCTTTTAAGAAAGCATTTTAAATATAAATTGGATTTTACATATAATAATTTACTCAGCCTAAAAATACAATAAACTATATCAAATAGAATTATTATATTCAATTTTATATTGGTCCTTGGACAAAGCAGCCACCTAGTTAATATAAATAAAAGATAGTCTGTCTATCTGTCTGTCTGGATGTAATGCTGCCTTGAGTGGGTTCAAGCCATAAGGTTAGTGCTGGATTGATTTTTCTATAATACTAGGTGGTTGCCCTGTCCAAGGACAGATATAAAATTGAACATAATAATTCTTGTCAGGAATTTATACTGACTTTGCTCTACCTTGAATATCTTGACAGCCTGCCAAGCAATCTATTGGAGAAGCTTTCAATATTACTAGCAGGCTTAATTGATCTGAGAAGCCTTTGTGAAGTAGATTTGGATCACTTATTACAAGAACAACCACGAATACTATAGACTCCAATTATGACTGATTCCCAATTGGCTAGAGTTATTCTGGAATACTCTAGCAAACCACCGGGTTAGTTATTACGGGTTACCCCGAGGATCAAAAAAATGTGTTCAATTCACACTAGCAAACCACCAGTGCCACTGCAAATTCCTGCAAGAAAGGTCACCCAAGAACAATATATTATGCACTAAAAATAGAGTCCTAAATTAGCGCCGCCACTGCCGGCATGTTAATAGATTATGCTTAACTCTATGACAACAAGTACCCAGTGCAGGGTACTATGATATGGAATCCCATGTCATTGCATAGATGCCTGACTCTGGGGGTTGATGATGGCAGTCTGGGGGCAGAAAGACTGACCAAGCAAGAGTTAGAAGCGCCAGATGATCTTATCCTGGCAAGAGAGTACAAGATCTATAAAAGCCCTTCCATTAGACTAATGGAAGGCAGAAAATAATACCAATATACTACTGTAGAACCTTTTTAAAGTAGGAGAAGATATCCAAGTTCAAAGACCATTGTCAGTACTCAAAGAACAACAAGCCGCCTGTATAGAAAGCTGCTTGGGAGTTGCCTCCCTTGTCATTGCTAGCTGTTGCCTTGCCAAGGAAATACCGGACGTTGCAAGTAACACTTGTTGCCATATGTTGTGAATAACGGCATTCACCATGTTTCAATTTTGCCTTTGGTGGGCCATTTTGAAGATGAATCCCTTGCTTTTGCTTTTGCCTCTCGAAATGAGCTAATATCTGAATCAGGGAATATGATTGTTTGGTTTCCTGACTCTGCGCAACTCACTCACCCCACTCATACCTGTGGCAAGTGATCCTACTGTCCTAGTAGTGTTTTGTGGTATTCTCAACCACTATATATTCCATTCCATATTCACCAATAAAATTAAGTTCTATTCACATTTTTGTCTTTGTGTCTTCTGTACTTCTGCGCCTCTCTCTAGCCACGCCTAGTAGAGATTATTCTTCCAGGGCCGCAAGGTAAACACATAGCCTTCCCTGTCATCTAACCAAGACTTAGTACAAATCCAATCCTAAGGTTAGGATTTCCCGTTGTGTGTCTGTGCCGTGCCTCAGAACACAACAAAAATGGTGCTCACTACAGGGGCTGTAAGCCCCTTGGTTATCCCTTTTGCATCTACGTTTTCAGGTCCCTTGCCTCCACCTATTTAAGAGTTGACTTCACCTGAAATTACCAGCCCTCCTATTGAGGAAGACATCACCAACCCGCCTATTATCCCTACTGTACTGAACCTTGAGAATGGTCCCTGCCTAGTTGCTTACCCTACGGGTACCCCTGACTTGGAACAAGTCATGGCAGTAGCCCTTGGGATAGCTCAGGACAGAGCCATCCCTTGCCTTCAGCTACAGTTTAATTGTGCTGAATACTATGAGTTAATTGTGGCCCCTCAGTTTCCACAACATCTTCTCTCAGCAGCTGGCTCCGCTGAACACCTGCTGTCATCCTTTGTACAGTCTGCCTTGGCCCACCATCAGATGGTGTTGGGACTCCACGTTCAAGAAATCTTGTCTCTACAAGCAGCTGTTACTCATCACTGGGATCAGTTTGCCGCCTATCAACAATGGACTCATTCCCTGTTCTCCCTGGTATCTGACAACCAGCGCAATTCTGTCACCTCCCAAACACGCTTGGTCAATTCTATCAAACAAATGCGCCAGTCCATCCCTGAGTATGTTAGGGAGCAACTACATGAGTTTCACCAGTTAGAACAACCCTGGCAAACTCAAGTAGACTCCACCCTAAATGCTTATCTCACTGACTTCAAATGCCTAGTACAACAGCTCAATGCATTCAGCACATATTCCTTTGAGCAATTGCAACAGGTAGCAGACCTTGCTACCAAAGGCCTAAATGAGCTCAGTGCGGAATTTGATCGAGAGAGAGCTGCCACTGCCGCTGCTATAGCCAAACTTCAGAGTCAGGTGAATGAGCTGTCTGCTCCCAAGCCAGAGGTCCTGCCTTCTCCTCCTTCTGACGGCCTGATGGACAGGGAACAGAGAATTTGGGATGCCATTCTAGAGCTATGTGCTTCTACTCATAGCCAGGAACTTCCTACTGAAGCCCCTCAACCTGATTCCCAGGTGCTTGAGTTGGCCGCGCAGGTTGCTGAGCTACAGCAGGGAATTGCTGTCTTACGCGAGGTAGTAGCAACTGTTGCTAGTCCAGTTAGGGTTAGCAATGAAGATGGCTGCTGTCCTGGTTTGGCAGGAGCTCCTCAAATCCAATGTGCTAGGGAGTTGATTGCCCTAGCTAATGAGGTGGATCATTTGAAACAAGACCATACTGAGTTAGACAGAGATGTACAAGAGATGAGTGAGCTGATTGATTTGGTAAACAACAGGTTTGCCCCTTGCCTATCAGTGGGGCCTTCCCTTACCTCTCAACTGGTCAAGCTCTCCACTGTTGTCACTACCCAAGGACAGCACTTGGATGTTACTGAGCGGCAGACCACTCTAGCCAACACTACAGGCGCCCAAACTACTGAGACCCTGACAACCCTTGAAGAAAGTGTTAGGCAGTTGTGGGCTAGGCAACCTCCCTCCAAATCTGAAGCTGAGTTCTCCCCGCGCATAAATGTACTTGATAGCAACAATGGTGGCCCAACTCCCAAGGCACACTTCAAGCCTACCTTTAAGCAAGTCTTTGATCCCAAAACCTCAACCATTACAGCTTTCCTAACTATCTATGAAACTGCCATGAGATGAGCATAGATGAGGTTAAGAAAGAGCATATTCTGACCTGTTTACACCCAACTTGCCAGGAGGTGGTGGTGCCTGAGCTACCCACCATTGAGACGTGGGAAGACATGAAGCAGCTTCTGATTGATGAGTTTGGTGGTGATCTTAGCCTGGAAGTGAAAAAGGATGCTTTCATGCACATATCTTTCAAGCCCAAAGAGATGCTAGCCAAATTCACAGACCAATTCTACATGGAAGGACAACAATTAATAACAAGCAGACAATTGACAGCACATGAAGCGTATATGGCCTGCGCCCAGGCCCTCAAGGTGAATCAACTCCTGTGCCTTCATTTAAAAGCCCATAAAGCTATGCTTTCCTCCATGAAAAGTATAAAGACACTGCTACAGGATATGCATCTCACCCACTCTGGGGCAGTTGTTCAAGAGAGTTGTGCCGCTTCCAACTCAGGTTCATCTTCTCATGGCCCTTGTATCCTCACTATGAACTCACAAAATCCTCCCTGGCGTCAGGGTTACCACAATTGTGGACAAATGGGTCACCATTCTTGCGTCTGCACCAACCTGCGGGTTGAAGGAGCTGATCCCAAGGATCAGTCGGGAAAAGAACAGTCAACCTAGAGGCAGAGACGCTCTCGGTTGACAATTCTTCCCAGTCTCTTTCAATCCCTCCCTCTGCTACTGACTCTGAACCTGCTGATAATGAGGCTCCTCCTATCCTCCTTCTGTTCCATGACATTTCTGAGAATTCTGATGTGGATGAATCTGATGTTGAAGACCCTGACACGTATGGGTATTCTGTTCTTGCTGTCCCCAAAACTATTGCAGTCTCCTACAAGCTACAATCTGGGAAGACTATGACTACTGTCAAGCCCTTGCCTGAGGCCAAAACAGTTGTTTCCCACCCCTATCTCACTCAGGCTAAAAGGTCCCCTGTATTAGTGGAATCATCAGAGGAAGCTGCTGAAGTTGCAGACGCTGTTTTCAGAAATTTATCTGTCTCTCTCCCTCTCCAAACTGTGTATAAGGAGTTCCTGGGTCTAAGATGCATGATTGAGAAGTGGGATAAGGAACTAGCTGAGGTGCAGGATATCCTGGCTGTCCTTCTGCCCTTTGGATGCACCACCACCTGGGTAGAAATATCCATCCAGAAAGTAAAAATCAAGGCCATCCTGGACACTGGGTCCCCTGTCAGCGTTGTCTCTTCCAAACTGGTGAAGAAAATTAAGCTGGCCCCCAACCTCAACTACCATCAATCCTATGGCACCGCTGGTCTATCCATGTGTAAAGCCCAGCTGTAAGACACAGCAGAATTTACTTTCTATAATTAAATAGAAAAATAGATAGCAAGAGATTGGGTTGAACTTCAATGATAGCTTAGCTATCAGATATTCATAGGGTGTTTATTTATAGCATCTCCCTCTGTGCAAAGTTTTGCAAGTGGGAGTGCAAGCAGGGAATGGAGAATCTCAAAAGACTGGGTGGTGAAGATTGAAATCAGGGATTTGAAATATAGTAAAACCTTTGTTCTTCTACTATCTGGGTCTGGATTATCAATTCTTGTTTGTAGCCAATGGCTTGCTATCATGAGGGGAAATGGACCTAAGTCTTCCTCAAGGTCTAATTTTAGACTGGATAGTAAGGTTTGGCAAGAGTCTGGAACAAGCCATGTAGTCTGGGCTCCGGATCCCCATTTGTTGTTTCCAGGATTGATGGCCAGAGTTTGGATTTTGTTCCTGAATTGTGCAAGGACTGCATGGCCTGCTTCTATTTTTATCCCCTAATTCTAGGACTTATCTGAGTGGTTCCTCTCAAGGTTTTGCGTTCCAATTGGTTTTACGCGCAAGGTGGTCTCTTAACAGGTACTTATTCATTATTAAAAGATGCTCAAAATACAAAGAGCTTCAAAATGAGTGGTTGATCATTCATTTTGATTTTGTATTTGCTGAGATACACTTGCATGAATGACATCATTTCATGCAACAGGAGTTCATGCAGGGGGGATTGCTTTTGCTCAAATTAGCTCTCAATTGGCCTTTTCGACCTGACTTAATCCATCAATATAAATTGTAGGTGCTGTCAAGAGCTCTTGAATGCAAGTTTGGGCATCGGAATCCGTTGATTAAGAGCTGAGATATTATTGCATAAATTACGTCATTTATGCAACCATGACATCATGCTTAATTAAGCAATGACATCTCAATCAGGCATTTTGCGATTCTTCCCCCTTTTGCACTAGACTGTGCTTATTTTTTGCTTTGATTCTTATTCAGAGCTTATGTCAGGAGTGATCCTGACACCATGACTTGCGCCATAGGTGTGTACTCTGCCTTGCCAATGCAATTTAGTAAGCTTCTGTTGGCTGCGCCAGCTGTTGTGCTAGAAAACAAGAGTTACAACCTTTTGGTTGGTACCCAGTTCCTTTGGGAATATAATGGGATCATCAACCTAAAGGATGGTTATCTCTCTATCCTGGGATACAAAGTCCCTCTGATCTTTGAGGAGCCAATCAAAGTTCCTGGTAAACGTTTAAAGACATGTACACTGGAATACCCTACTGGGGGTTTCACCTTAAAATACCAAACCCATTCCACCAACATGAAATGTCCTCCCATGGCTTTCCCTGCAACTGAAGGGATCCCTCTCATGGCCACGGTTGCTGTCACTATCCCTCCAGGCTCTCAAGCCATACTAGACTCCCAGATATTGTATGAACTACCCAAGCAAACTTTCTTAGAGTTGTACTCCCCTCCTTTGCTAGGGCGTAACAAGCCTTACCTCTGCCCTGGAATCCTGGACGTCTCCCACAAGGATCCCGTTCAATTACTTGTCACCAATCTTACCGCGCTTCCTATAACCGTATCCAGAGGACAGGTTGTTGGCTACAGAAAGTTGTTAGATGCCCCTGACGTCTTGTTCCTTTACCCCTTTGGTACGTTTCAAGACTTTAACCTACCCAAAGACAAGCCCCAAGTCCTATCTCTGTTCACTGCCCAAGACTTCCCTCAGTTGTCCCCAGTGCAACAGAAAGAGGTGCTTGATATACTAGACCAATTCTCAGACATCTTTGCTAAAGATAGCACTGATTATGGGCTGGCCAAAGGTGTTATCCATCAGATTGACACAGGAGATGCTCCCCCCTTCTGTGCCAAGCCATATTGTTGTAGTCAAGTGGAGGACGCGCAGGTTTCTAAGGAGCTCAAGCAACTGCTGGACGCTGGACTACTAGCTCAGTCTCAAAGTCCCTGGGCTTCTCCTCTACTCATCTTAAAGAAGAAAGATGGAGGCCATTGAATTGTGATGGACTATTGGAGGTTGAACTCTTTAACCAGGAAAGATTCCTATACCTTGCTGTGTATTGACAATGCTCTCCAACATCTTGGGGGTTCTAAGTTTTTCTCTGCCATGGATCTGGCGTCTGGGTACTGGCAGGTTGACCTTTCTCCCAAGGACTGTCAAAAGGCTGTGCTCATTACGTCAGAAGGGTTGTTTGAACCTACCTGCATGCCGCAAGGGCTCTGCAATGCCCCAGCAACTTTCCAGGGCAACAGTGACAAAATCAACTGTAGGGATGTAAAAGTGAGAATTCAAAAGTGAGAATCTAAAAGTGGCCATGTCAACACTTTTTAAATTTTCAAAATGGCTTTTTATAATAAAGTAATTACTTTTTATTGACTTTTTTGGTTGAGAGAATGAACAAAAAGTATTTTATATGACCATAATAAATTTTAATTTCAGATGAGCTGTTTTAATTTAATTTTAAAATTTTAAAAGTGTCAACATGGCCACTTTTAGATTCTCAATTTTGAATCCTCACTTTTACATCCCTACAGTTGATTTTGCCACTGTTGCCCTTTCCAGAGGGCTATGGATTCCATCCTATGTGACTTAAAGCTGTCATGTGTCCTAGTCTACTTAGATGATATAACAGTCTTCAGCGCAACTTTCACAGATCACCTAGCCCATCTTAAAGAGGTGTTCATAAAGATCCAAGAAGCTGGCCTCAAGTTGAAGCCCTCTAAGTGTGCGTTCTTCAAAGAGCGCCTTGAATTCCTGGGCCATGAAGTAACCCAAACAGGAATTTGTCCAATGACCAAGAAGGTTGAAGCCATCAGCAAAATTCTTTGGCCCACCAACCTCCGAGAAGTACAAGTCTTTCTGGGCATGATGGGTTACTATAGACAATTCATTCCTGATTTTGCTGATACTAGCAAACCCCTGGTCCAACTATTGCGTAATGTCCCTTTCAAATGGACTGCCAGCCAACAGCAAGCCTGCAAGACCCTTAAGCAGAAACTCAAAGAGACGCCCGTTCTGGTGTATCCCAACTATGATAAGGAATTCATCCTATACACAGACGCTAGCAACCTTGCTATTGGGGCTATCTTGGCTCAACTTGACAGTGAAGGTGTGGACCATCCTGTGGCCTATACTTCCTGTGTTCTAAACAAGCATGAGAAGAATTATAGTGTTACAGAGAAGGTGTGTCTTGCCATGTTGCATGCAGTCAAGCAGTTCCGCCACTACGTGTATGGTACACATTTCACTGTTGTCACTGACCACACTTTGCTTAAATGGTTACAACAACTTAAGGAGCCTGAAGGGTGCCTAGCTAGATAGGCCTCTGCCTGCAAGGTTATGACTTCACTGTGCTCCATTGCCCCAGGATTCAACACCAAAACACTGATGGTTTGTCCCAAATGCCCATCCTTGCTTTACATCCTGCTGAGGCCAACCAGTTGTATGAACTAATTGGCTATCCTTCCTCCTGGGAAAGTGAGACAGAAGAGGTCCAACTATCCCTGTCCAAACTATCTGAAGATACTCTCATACGTGACAATCAACTCTTCAAGAAGGTATGGGATCAATATCTGCCTTATGTGCAACCCAGTCTTTGCCTCTCATTAGTATTGCAAGCTCATAAAGAAACTGGCCATGGAGGCATTGCCAAGACCTTCAACTGGCTCCAGAAGAATTACTTCTGGGAGAAACTTTGCCTGTTGATCCCAGATGTCATAGCTAGTTGCCATGACTGCCAACTTCAGAGGCCGCAATCTGCTTCCCATGAATTGAAATTGGTTCCCCCTCAACACACCTTTCATATAGTCAGCATTGATGCTGTAGGCCCTCTCCCACGCTTGCGTTCTGGATGTTGCTTTATCTTGATTGCCGTTGATCACTTCAGTAAGTGGGTAGAAGCTTGCCCTACTAAAGACATCACTGCTAAGACTACTGCTGCCTTTCTGTTGCAGAAGGTTTCCTACCGCCATGGATGCCCTCAAGTGCTGTTGTCAAATAACAGAACTAACTTCAACGCCAAGCTGGTAACCTCTGTGGTTGAAGCTCTGGGGACTCATTAGTCCTTCTCTGCCCCCTATAACCCTTCCACTAATGGGGCAGTTGAACGTGCAAATTTGACACTGGTTTCTATCATGATGAAGCTCACTTACTCTGACACTGAAAATTGGGATCTATACTTACCTGCTGCTCTCTTTGCCTATTGCCTGAGCAGACATTGTGTCACTGGGTACTCCCCCTTTGCCATGTTGTATGGACGTAAAGCCACCACTCTGTTGCTCTTGGGGGTCCCCCTACTCTCCTCTGACAAGGCCAGGAATCCTGACAACCACATCAAAGACTTAGTCAACCGCATAATTGATATACAGACTACTTCCTACACTTCTGCATATAAGACCAAGATGCTTGAGCTTTCCCCTGACAATGCTGGGTGTTCCCCCTTGCCTGAATTTGATATTGGTGACCATGTCCTTTACTACCAGCACAGAGTGGGTAGACGTGCACATAAGTTGGACTCTCTGTGAATTGGTCCCTTAGAAGTGACCTTCAAGCAAGTGTCTGAATACACTGTAAAGCTTCTCTTCAGTGGTTGTCCTTTTGCTCGCGTACATGCCAAGTTCCTCCGCAAGTATCACCCCCTAAGGCCAATCTAGAGGTGGGCAATGCCGTGAATAACAGCATTCGCCATGTTTCAATTTTGCCTTTGGTGGGCCATTTTGAAGATAAATCTCTCACCTTCACTTTTGCCTCTCAAAATGAGCTGATAACTGAATCAGGAAATATGATTGTTCAGTTTCCTGACTCTGCGCAACTCACTTGCCCCACTCATACCTGTGGCAAGTGATCCTACCGTCCTGGTAGTGTTTTGTGGTATTCTTAACCACTATATATTCCATTCCATATTCACCAATAAAATTAAGTTCTATTCACATTTTTGTCTTTGTGTCTTCTGTACTTCTGCGCCTCTCTCTAGCCACGCCTAGTAGAGATTGTTCTTCCAGGGCCGCAAGGTAAACACATAGCCTTCTCTGTCATCTAACCAAGACTTAGTAAGAATCCAATCCTAAGGTTAGGATTCCCTTTTGTGTGTCTGTGCCGCGCCTCAGAACACGTCATTGGAACAAGGGAAAAGATAAACAATGGCTAGCTTAAATACTGCTTGTAGATAAAATATGAGGAGAGGTTCTTTTAGGGCTAAAGGGAGGGTTTAAACCCAAATTTCTTAAGGAAGAAACCTAGTAAGAGGAATATAATAAGATTTTTCTTAACCTGATTTTTTACCAGAAACAAGCACAAGAATTAGTAGTGGTAGTAGAGGCTGAAAAGCCAAGGAATAGGAACAAGCAGGCTGAAGGCGTGGAATTACATATATTGTAAGCTAGGAAGAGCATCAAGAGTGCTGAAGTGGCTGGGTTTGTCATATGAAAAAACTGCTCTGGAAGCAGCTAATCAAAGTTCAAACAGTTGCTGATGTTTTTGATGTTGTTATTAAACCTCTTAGATTAAAAATTGAGAGCAGAAGAAAAAACTAAATGAATAAGATCATTAAAAAATGTAATCTATCTTTGAAATCTTCACTAACACTGACAATTGTGTTCCTGGGAAGGTTCTGTAATACCCAGACATGGTGGGTACTACTTGGGTAAGGTATGGCAGGAGACTGGCTAACTGGAAGCCAATCATGGGGGTGACCTTTGGATAGACAGTCATCAATCACCAGAAGGCCTTGGCATGGACGTTGTATCTTCCAAAGCTCCTGGCAAAGTAAGTCAACACATACTACATGGAGGTATATACTACAATAGACAGGGTAGAATGTGGGGACACAAGGGGAGGCCAGGAACCAGTGTGGGAAGAGTTGAGCTGTCCCAGATCATAATGGTAGTTTTGTCCTAACCCTTCAGGTGAAGGCCCAAATAATTCTGATCCCTGTTGGTATCCTCTAATACCAAGGCAAGATGTGAATACAGCTGTGAAGATAAGATGGTTCATCTTCCTTGGATTGGAGATGATTGGCTGGGGCAAACTAATTAAAGTGACTTAAGATGTAAGTAAGATTTAGCTTTATTGAGGGTATTAGACTCAATAATAGCACAATCTATTACTGAGGAGGGGTCCCTTTTTTATAGTGCTTCCCACTGTGTAAATTTTTGCAAGTGGGAATGAAAACAAGGGATTGGGAACCCAAAGGTTTGGAGAATGGGATTGGTAATTGGGGTTTGAGAAGGTGGATAAACTATTGTTCTTTGACAATTTATTGGGGGTTTGGCCATTCTTGACTGGAGCCAATGATCTCTTCTGGGAATGGGGTCAGGTGATGGAAACAACTCATGTGATTTACTAAAACTATTCCTGTCTTGAAACAATTTTTTTGGTTGGTGTTTGGTCTCAACCTTGTGACCTGGGGATCAGGGTCCCATTGGTTTTGTTAGAATTGTTGTTCATTTTTTGCACTTGAGTTTGGCCCTCTTCTGGTGGCAAGGAATTGTTTTCTAATTTTTGCCCTTTTCCCAGGGGCTTGTTTGATTGGGTGCATTGTGTGGGATTCTATGATTGGCTGGAGAGTGGGAGCTGGGACCTGGGTGGGTGGCAGGAGGCTTGCTGGGCAGCTGGCAGAGGATGCTGGCGGGCGTGGCGGGTGCCTTCCTGGATGATAAATTATTCTGGCATTTATTAAGACCCGTTTTTCCTTTGTTGGATTTTTATTTTCTCCAATTAAAGGGTGAAAATCAAGATTTTTTTGGCATCTTCAACAGAAAATCCTTCTAATCTTTTCCAACATTGCCCTCCAGTAAGAATTTGGTTTTTTTCAGGAATATTCCTGACAGTTTCAGAGTTTGAACCCCATCCTAGTTTTGTATCTTCACAATAATTTCTAAAGTTTGTTCCTGTTTGTGAGGTAGTCTCATAAATTATGATCTATCCAGTTGAATATGGAGCACACATTGTGGTAGTCAGGGAAGAATTACCTGACAAGAAGAAAATGAAGGGAACATTGTGAGACAGTTCATTGCTGAAGAGATCATAGCCAAGCTGGAAAACCCTGAGCACATGGTTGCTGATAGAGGAGCAGAACTTACCGCCATTGCCACAGATCTCTACCTTTCCAAGAACAGAGTAAAGCATACAGTTGCTCATATCAAGGAACCAACCATGATCTGCCATCTGTCTAGCGTCTGGGAACTAAAGGGTTGCAAACTAGGTGGGCAGGGCCCACCAAAGGATCATTGCTAACTTGATGAGGTAGGACATTGGCTTGCCAACCCATGACCATGGGCCAGCGGCAGAAACATTAGTGTCAATTACTCCTGTGAGAGTAATGTATATAATCCAAAATAGCTTATTGGTATGGTCCAGGGGAAGCTCAGCGGCAGATGCAGGCTTTGGTTTAGGGGTGACAGGATGTTCCATATCTAATTGATAGGCAGGCAGGAAGTTGGATTTATCTCTGAACAGACAGGGCTCAGTAACATACCAAGGTCCCTTCCAGCTGTATTGGGTTAACTCTTCTGTTCTGACTAAGAAATCCCGGGCTAATATATTGTCTGTGGTGTGATCCTTGTACTTGGGCTTCAAGGGGTGTGGGGTTCCTAGTTGTCATTCCCCAAAGTGTGTCCTGGGTCATAGCCAGGGACCAGCTGGAAGGGGTTGTCATTCTCTAATAAGAGAAAATGGATCTCAGATATATGTATAGGGGTCAAAATGGGCTTTTATTCACTCTCAGAAGGAAGATGCCCTTAGAAATCTTCTGGTATATGAACAGGGGAGTCAGGGAAACAATAATGGGTTGCCAATACTTGGAGTCCTCCAACAATCTCTTGGACTCCTTGTACTTGGTCTTGGGCTCCTGCACCTTTTGTCTTGGGTCCTGCGTTCTGCTCTAGCCCTGGCTCCTTATCCTTAGCTCTGGCTTCTTCAACTTGGGCCCCTGTACCTTTAGCTTGATCTTCAGCTCCTTCTGTAGTACTTGTGGCCTTTGTAATCCACTTGATCCATTCCCTGAGAAGCCTCAGATAGCTCTCCTTTTATAGCTCCTTTTCCAAGTCCAAATTACTTCTCAGAACTATTTTCTTTCAAATCTTAAACTATCCAGTTTTTCTTCCTCTGCAATATATTTAACTGCATAACTTACTTTAGCCAATGAAAGCCCTGAATTTTATTATTCTGTTGCAAATGAACCAATGAGAGCTCAGTATTTGTATTAGGGAAGATAACAGTAAAATAGAAAGGACAAGAATGAATAGAATAAGGTATTGTTCATTGTAGAATATTTTTATTAATATATTATATAGGGGAAAGCCACAAGACCACAAGGGGGTGACATAGTGGCATGTTCCATGTAGGGTTCAAAGCTGAGGAATAACTTGTGCAGGGATCAGCAAGTCAAATTAGTAGCACTCCTAATTAGGAGAAAGTGCCTGAAGTTCAATATTGCCATCAGATTGATTAATGCTGTTAGATACATCAAGGGGCAACTTATCAAACACTCACTGTGTATTGTAAGATAGGTTGGCAGGCAAGCTGGAAACTTGGTTGCAACACTTCTGCACCTCATTTTTTAGACTTAACTCTCAAGTTAAAGCCCTCAAAAACTGATCAAATAAACTCCAGCTTGTAGCCAATCAGATGCCTTGATTCAACTGTTTTACCAAAGAGTTTGCCCAAATGACTTGCTCTTGACTATGGTTTGAACTCAAAGCTGTCTTGCTCTGGGTAAACAACTGCTCTGCGTTTTGAACAGTTTTGCTGTAATTCCTGTCATGTTTCTCTGGCAAATCTTGAGTGCTTCCTCCTATGTTTCACATAGGGGATTTTTAAACCATCAATTTTACAATGTTCTCTGTATTTCCCTGCATTTTCTTCAATGTTTTTCACCTTCAAACTCGCCTGGTGCTCGCCTTTTTGCCTCTCCTAGTTGTTCTTGGCAAAATTTGCTTATTTGCTCTCACAGTTCTCTGTGCTGTTTCTGGCCTCTTTCTGGCTCTTTTTAATTAATTAACTCTTTAATAAATTTGCAGTTTAAACACTGCAAGTCATTTCTTATTCTTTTTTCTTTTCTTTTAACATAATATGATAATTAATTCTTTCTTCATATTATAATATTGGCAGTATTAAATCATTATTTAACCACTTCTTTTCTTATTATTTCCTCTCTTAAGAGACCAAAACTAGCATTCTGGCTTCTGTATCTAATCTGGCTAGTCCTTCTAAGTCATCCTCCAGCTTCATAGCTAGTCATGCACTATCATTTTCTGGTCTTTCTGCCAGTTCTTCAACCACATCTTCTAGCTCTTCAGCCTAGCCAGCAATCAGTCCATCTCAGTCAACAAACAGCTCATTCCAGTCTCAAAACAGCTCATTTCATTCATCAGAACTTCAGCTACTCCTGCTCCTGATCCTTAAGTCCTCTGGCTCTCCTGCATTATGATCAGCTACTACTGCATCATACTCCTTCAATTCTTTAACTTTCCTGCATCATGATCAGCTATTCCTGCATCACAATCTTCCTGTCCTCTAGTCTTTCTTCATCATGATCAGCTACTCCTGCATCATGATCTTGTTTCCAAATTTCAACATGAATTGACAGTCCCTCAACTAGTCTTCACTGTGATCATACATTCCTTAATAGTCTTCTCTTCTGACCCCACATTATGAACCACCTTGGTTCTTTATCTCAGTCTCTATTACTAGAACCTGTAGACCCAGGTATGAGTCTACATTGAACTGGCGTTTAACTGGGCCTTGAAAGTGGCTATCCACTTAGGCTATCCAACCATAGATAAATAAAGTCTATGCTGTTGTCTTTACTCACCCAGGTGATTAAGTCTGGGCTTTCAGTTGAAAAGTAATCAGCTTTACTTCCCAGAGGACTGATCACACTAAGTTTTGCAGCTGCTTCCCCAAGCAACTGCCTTGGTAACACCTCTGAGCAAATCCATGCTCTCCAATGCTCACTCTGGGTTCTCCCCAAAGCTCCCATAGTGACATAGACAAGGAAAGCCTACCAGTCTGTTAGGTAGGATGCTTGCTCACAGACCTCCTGTTAGTGTATCAGGGTATGTAGAGCTCTCAAAGCTCCTCTCCTCCCTGGCAGCCCGCGCTACCTGCCGGGGTCCAAAACTTACAGCCCTGGTAGGCGTCCCCTACCATACTGGCACAAACTTCTACCCTGGCAGCCTGCGTTACCTGCCAGGGTCTAAACATCTTCTAGCCTGAGTAGCACACACTACCCATCAGGCTAGATCACTCCCCACCCCAAGAAGCTATAGTTCCCTGCTGAGATATCTCATTCCTCACCCCTAGCAGCCACAGTTCCTTGCTGGGGGAGGACCTCTAGCCCACAGAAGCCAATATCTTCTGCTTGGTGGAGACAATATCTGCCTCTATTAGTCTTTCACCTACTAGCTAGGCTTTACCTTCCCTAGTAGCCATCATTCCCTACTAGGGCTCTACCTGTAACAAACCAACAACACGTTGACAATCTTTAGCATAGCATTTTATTTGAAGCCAAATCAACCCCCACCTGCAAAATTGCTTCCACCTAGATCATCACAAGAGGTATTCTGTGAAATAAACGGGACAAAATGGAGAACCCAGAAGATAATACATAGCTGGAAGATTGGCAGGAGGGTTAGATGGTCTTTGAGTTAATTGGCAGATGACAAGGATAAAATACAGCAATAATTGGGGAAACCAATATCTCATAACCTTTATTTAAAAATGACAATGTGGGGTTGATCTCAGCCTGGCAGGTATTTACACCACACTGACAGGCTTCACTTCCTGGTCAGTTTTCTGGGCTTGGGCGGGTTGGAATCAGGGGTCTCAGATGACAGTGTGGCGCTTGGCACTGGCGGTTTGCCACTGGCCGTTTTGGAATGAGAAGACTTCAAATCTTTCTGTTTGTTGATTCAGGTATTGGGGGCTCTTCAGGTTCAGTGCCTCCCCTGGGACTTTGGGGGAGTTTGGAATAACTCTCGTTGAGAAACTTGTGCATTTTACCAAGCAAACCACCAGTGTCAGGTATTGGCACCTCAGGGAAATTCCTGGCATCTTGCACTGGTGGTTTGATTGCAGAATCCTGTGGGACAGCTAAGGGGTTGGGTCCTGGCAGGCTGGCAACAACTTTATCAATAAGTAGTGGGTTATTGGGTTCCCAGCCTATGGGTCTGGTGGTCTGCAAAGGGTTTTGTACAGGGTTTGACTCTGGTTCCGTATTTTGAGATTTAGGAGAATCCAAATTGTCATTCAACACTTTAGAACGCTCATACAGCAGGATTGATGTAACAACCTGCTGCTTGGCAGCGCTTCAAGTATTTTTGCAAGGGTAGCAATTGTATTCTTTTACTCTAGTTGTGTATCTCTTTAGACTTGTACCACAGCGTGAGTTGGAGACCTGGACTGGCGCTTCCCATTAGTGTCAGGGATCCACTCATTGGGAAGCCTTTCCCTAATTAAATGGAGAAGAGCTCCCAAGTTGAATTTGATCATAGTGGAACCTACTGGAATTTCTATCATTAACATGTGTAGAAGGTGAACAAATAGACGGAATCTTCCCAAGAAGGGAGTAAAGTGATTGAGAAGATAATAAACACTGGTGTACCCCAAGACCAACCAGGGGGCCTTGGGGTGGATGATTGGTGGGAATCAAGCTGTTTCAACATAAGGGGCATGTCTTTGACACGGACCAAAACAATACCAAATTGAGTCTTCAGATTTGTCAGTAGAAGTTGGTTCAGGGTTCTTGAAGTTAACATTTGCTTGTTCATAATTGATTAACACACACAAAGTCCATACAAGTGTCATGAATGACATTTCAATACTTGTATTGAAAACCCAAGAGTTAAACCCTGGTTCCCAGAAGGTGGATCCAACCCTCCAGACCAGTCCAGGACCTGCCAATCCGTTAAGAGATGGGCTCAAATAGGCGAATTACTCCGCGTTCTGCTGGCCTACTACAAAGGACCCTCCAAAGACAACTTGAGTCACACAAAGTGGACGGGGGACCGCCAACTTGCTAAATTGCGTACTCAAGTTGACAAGTTACTCCAAGAACCGCCAATCTCCCAAGGACAATTCCCCAAATGGTCATCAGATTGATGCTAACCTGGAGCCACCAAAGACCCAAACCTACACAGCAGTTACAGCTTGCCTTAAAGAGGTTAAAACAGACCCTATTCTCAACTCTGCCAACAACCTGCCAGCATGCCGCCCAGAAGAGATAGTACAATTGGATTACTCAGGTGACATAGTGAACAGTGGCGGCAAAACAAAGCATTGCCTTACTAATTTGCCAGAACAGGCACAACCTGGATCTGCCGCCCTTGGGACCCCAAGCTAAGACCCATGTCCCGCCAGCACCTTGTCTGCAAACCTGAATCCTGCAAAAATTGAAGGAGCAAAACCCCATGGTATAAAAACCCCGGCGGTATGGTGAAGACCACATCGTCATTTTTGATAATAAAGTTTTATGAACCTTTGGTTTGAACAAATCTTACCCTATCTAGTCTTAGTGATTTTCCATCTTAATTCCAGTCAAGTAGACTGCCAGGCCACTGTCCTCCCCCAAGACCAACCTGCCAAATTGCCCCAGGCATTATACCGTCCCCCGGGAGCCTCCTTTGGACCTGTGCATTTTACTGAATACCCCCCAACCCGGCCTATTCAGAGTACAACTTGGAAACCATCCTCATTGCTGACCCTTTGGCAAGGACTAGAAGTACCAAGTACATAGGACACAAAGGAAAGAGGGTCAAGATCCCGTCCTTACTGTTCAAAGACAAGTACAATTACCTGCCTGCCTACTTTGTTCCTATGACTCCTCCTTTAACACCACAACCAGACCGCCCGTTGGAACCCACCGCCGCAGCCGAGACCACCTCTACCCAACTGTTTGGAGTACTCTACATTACTTTGACAGGATTAGTAGATTCCATGGTCCCCAACTCCGGACCTTGGTCCTTACTTTGGCAATCTGTATCTTATATTATCAAGTTAGCACCCATTCTATGGTGGGCCCTACCTGCCAGCTTGGCCGTACCTCACCCTGAGCCGCCCAAGGCCTCTACCTACAACTGACTTCCTGACAACAAGGAAGATGAACATCATGTTGTTGGGGGGAACCTTTCAGAATCTACTAATCAAGGGTTTAGAATTGAATATATAGATTTATTGGGTTGATAGGAAAAAGAGAAATTGTTGAAGCAATTTGGATGGGAAGAATTTTTCAGTTTAAATACTGACTTCAAGTGAGGAAGGGAGCATTATGGTTACCAGGTGGATCTGCAAGAGTGATTTGAGAAGTATTGTCTTGCAGGACTGCAGCAGGCTGCAGCCTGCAATGCAAGAAGAGGCAGGTTGGGATATTGCATTGTATTATTGTACCTTACTATGATTGGGGATGAAAACTGGGGCTGGATGAGCAGTATTTCTTTGTCTTGGGTGGTTCACTGGGTTTGATTGGTCTCTTGGGCCCCTCAATATCTGTTTTAGATGATTTCTGCATTTGATTTTAATTTGATTGGCTGCTGTATATTTATTGGAGCCAAAATTTAATGCTGAATCAATATCATGGTTGTTTTTGTTGTCTGGAGCCTTATTTTTTGATTTTGAATTAGGATTTATGTTTTGGCCTTAGTTTTCACGTTTGCTTTTGATTTTGCTTTCAAAATTGATTATACTACATTCATTTATCAATTTCAAATGTATTTTCAAATTGATTTCATTAAAAGATTTGGTTTTGTCCTTGGTTTCTAGTTTAGCATTTAAAAATGCAACTTATGGTTTCTTAATCATTTTAAAACAATTAAGATCTGGTTTCTAATTTGTGTTAGGGATGAAATCCCTTACAATTAGTCATACATTGCTTCCTATGCTGCCGGTCTCCATTGGCGCTCTGTTGTGTTGTCTGAGGTTACCAGCAGTTTTCCAATTGACTCCTTCTTCTACAGGCAAATGTATGCCCCCTGTAGTGAACACCATTGTTGCGCTTTTTGCATTACATTGTCACAATTATTTGAGATTATAGGACACAGGACATTTGCCGGAATACAGTCATATGTGAAAATATGAGTAGTATTGTATCAAAAGAGCCAGGAATGAAAGGAACCATGGTTATTTCCCGGCAATGGCTTCCAATTACGCAGAAGCACTTACGTATTAGGATAAAGGTCAACCAGATTAAAGAGATATCAAAGACAGGTCAAGATTAAGATTTATTGTAAATGGTTAATTCTTCTTATACTTTCTGCAAGGTTAATTCCTGGGCTGCTAGCAATGTCTTCTAGGACATCCTAGAACCCCCCTAATTTGGGTAATTATTAATCTAGGATTGGTTCTCATTGCACAGCAACCAATACAATATCTTCATCTTCACCCAGCACAGGTGATCTTGCTGGCCTGTAATAATTTAGTTACTTCAGGATCACTTCCTAGTTTCTTGGCATGCTACAAGCTTAATTCTTATTAATGTGATAGATATGAGAATTTGAGATTACAGGGAATCAAACCCAGCACCTCGGTGCTTGATGGAAAAGTAAAGCGGCGCCTTGGCGCCTGCAATATTTGCCAGGCAGTGCTTTCAATAATTTTCAGTTGGTACAACAGCGCTTTACGTAAAAGTAGTTCAGAGCTTTGGCACCCAATTCACTTGCTAGGCAGCAAGGTGGCACCTGTGTCCTTTCTAAAGTGGCGCAGAGGCAAATCATGTGTCATTTAGTGCCACAACAGCGCTTGTCATTGGCTATGTCAGGGATCCAGTATCAAGCGGCTGGCCTGCCGTTTTTGGGGGTAACTTGGGCCAGGGTTTTTGCGGGCAGGGCCAACCACAAGAGAGAAGCTAACTTTAGAAGGTAGGAAGCAGACTTCCCAACCCAAGACCACAGGCCAGTGGCTGGTATGATAGTGTCCACCACCCCCGTGAGGGTGTACACTATTCCAAAAAGCTTGCTGGTATGGTTGGTTGAAGGGTCAGGTGAAGAGGCTGGCATTGGTTTAGGTGTTACAGAGGGTTCCATGTAGACATTGTAGGCCAGGAGATAATTGAATTTTCCTCTAAATAGTTTTGGGGTAGAGAAAATCCACAGGCTTTGGCGGTTGTATCTAATGGCGGATTGGATGCGGGCTAGCGGGTCAAGTTTGAGGATTTTCTCTGGCATATAATCCTTTTAATCAGGCTTCAAGGGATAATCAGTGAAGTAAACGGGTCCAAAGGGTGCACCAGGTGGACAGAAAACTGCAGGCGGAGGGACAGGAGGGCCAGGAGATCTCAAACTGAATTGATAGACGGCAAATAAAAAATAAGGCAATAGCTGTATAAGCCAAAGTAACATAACCTTTATTCAAAAATGGGAATAAGTTTGGAGCGCAGGGTCCTTTGGTCTATATAGCACCCCACCTCCAAACTTAACATTTTCCATGGGGGTTCATCAGGGCATTGGGAAAAGCAGGGCCGGGGGAATTGGGTACTTGGGTCTAAAGGCAGAAAAATGGCACTTGGCCCAGGAGTTCTTTCATTGGCCAAGAATCTTAATTTGGCTACCTGATTATATTGCTCTAGCGTCATGGTCATGGGGACAGGTTGCAGGCCTGTGCCTCTTTCCTGGGTTGGCTCCTGATTGGTTGCTGGTGTAGACATCAAACTCATGAAGCTAAAGGTTGTTGCTTTGGTACCTCCATTAGGTGCTGTGATTGGTATTCCAATTGGTGCAATAATTTCCTTGGCTGGGCCTGTTTCACTGCATGGGTCATCATTTTTGGCATCAGCTTGCGGGGACTTGATGCCAGAAAAACACGGGCAGGCGGTCCATAGGCCTGGTGGCCCAGGGGCTCCAGGGTCAGGGTTTGATTCCTGCTCTTGGCCCTGGGTTTCCAGAGGGGAAGAATTTTCAATCCTGACAGGCTAATTTGGAGTTCAGGTTAGCAGACTACTGCTGATCCAATATGCATATGATTTAACTACCAATTTATGTTTTTTGGTAGCTGCAATTCATATCTGCAAGCTCTGTCATAATTAGTATCATTGTATTTTGTGCTACTAATTTATGGATTCAGTTGCAGCAATCCCAATCTGTGAGCTCTATCATAATTGGCATTATTGCATTTTATGCTACTAATTTATGGATTTGGTTGCAGCAATCCCAATCTGTGAGCTCTGTCATAATTGGCATTATTGCTTTTTATGCTACTAATTTATGGATTTAGTTGCAGCAATCCCAATCCATGAGCTCTATCAAAAATTGGCATTGTGATACCAAATTCAATTTGTCATCAAGTATCAAATATTAAATGCATTTCTGAAACCAATATATAAGTCCCAATCAATTGCAATAAAGCTTACTTGATTACTTCTAAATTATTATTAAATATCACATATTTGTAATTTGGCATTGTTGAAACTGCAGGCTTGACCCGCCAGCAAGGTTCCAACCAAGCAGGTTTGTCACCCGCAATCTAATTATCTGGTTACTCAAAGCCAGACTAGGAAGTCAACTCAAATTACCAAATCCAACAATATGAACAGATGATGATCTTTTATGGTGGATGCCTCATTTTGGCGCTTGACTCATTACCAGGATCAAGCCACCCCCTTCACCATCCAAACTGTGTGATTGCCAATCCTGTTCCTACTATCCACTGATTCACTATGACTATATAATCACTATCTCCCAATAAAGATAATTATCTAGTTTCTAAATATCTTTCCCTTGTAACTTTGCTAAAACAGCACAGTTACAAAATTGTAGCACAGGTAGGTTCTCCATCCTACCTTATCTTGAAAATTTTGGCCTGTTGCCTGCACACGCTGCGGCCAACAAATCCTCAATTGAATCATGTCTGGCCTTCTACCCAACTGGACCCTGTACACTCCTGGTACTGAGATACCCGAGGGCTTTGTCTTGTACCAGAACACGGTGATCCCCCTGCCCGCGTTCAATGCCATGTCTGCATGAGGTTTCTTTCAGGCTTCCTCATCTACGCCGCAACCAACTGATGAAAGTGCCATGTCAGCTTATGTAGCTCAGAGACTTTGGAGCGCCGCCTTGGAACCCTTTGCTGGGGCTAACAACAACAACACTGCTGCATGGATCCAGTCTTCCCAGAGCAAGCTGGCTCAGATGGAATGCCCACAGCAATTTTGGATTGCAGAGATTTCCATTTGCCTGACCTATGACACTGGCACCTGGTGCAACAAGTGGCACAAGGAACACACTGAGAAGAACTGGGACACTTTCAAGCAGGATTTATTGACAAGATTTGTGCTGAAAGACACCACACTCATGATCATCTGCCAAGTAAAGAACTTGACCCATACAGGTACCGTAAAGGAGCTCACCTGCGCTTACAAGGAACTCCGTCTGTGTGCCCCCTCCAATATGGTCTTTGACAACCCAGCCACGCACCTCATGTATTACAGCGCCCTCAAGTCACACGTAATGAGACATGTGAACCTGGATCAAGTAATCAACTTGCAAAGCTTATACCTGAGGCCAAGAAGGCAGAGCAAACATCCAACACACTTCACAAGGCATAATCAGGGAAAAGGGAGCAACCCAAGGATTTGCATTCAAGTGGACGCTCCAGCAGACCACCCCCCAGAAACGGTAATGGCAGCAACAACTACAAGCCCTCCAGTTCAAATGGGCACAGGAATGGGAATAAAACACAGTCAAACCAAACCCACTTCAACGTGGTGACCACTCAAGACAACCAGGACAAGGAAAGAGCCCGGGGAGAGCATTAAGAAAGCCAAGCTCTCCCCAGACTATCCCCAACTTGCCCAATGATGAGTACTGCCCAGAGGACGTGGATCAATGCCCAATGGTTCAAGTCCCCTCGGAAGACCCAGTGCTCTATACCATTGCCAGACACCCAAATAAATTGATGTCCTATCCTTTCTGATTTTGCAGTTACACAGGCTCAGCCCTCCTGGACCTGGGCGCAGACAGAACCCTGGTCAACAGTAGCTTTGTTGACAAGTTCAAGTTAGCCACTAATTCTTTGTGGATTAAAAACGTGGTTTTAGCTGATGAACATCACATTGCTGTGACACAGGAAACTTCCCCCTTCTCTGTTATGCTGGAGAGCCTCCACTCCACCATCCAAGGTCCTATCATTGACTTCCCTAAGTTTGACTTTGTACTGGGGCTAGACTAGTTACAGAAATACAACCCCCACATAGATTGGGTGACCTCAGTACTGACCATCAAACGTGAAGGTGTCAATCACCAAATCTATCCTGACTCTGTGGATTAGCTCCTGCGTGACCACGTCTTTGTACAAATCACTGAGACCTTGGATTAACAGGAGAACCTCACGGCAATTGACTGGGTCTCTTGCCAATACAAGGTTATCCATTTTAAGGATCACCAGGATACCACCACACCACAGGACCGTGAAATTGTAGCTTGACATCCAGAAATCTTCAAGGAAGCTCTACTCGGGCTGCCCCCTGAGAAGCACATCCAGCATTCCATCCAACTCAAGGGAGCAGTACCTAAGGCACGGCCCATCTATTGCCTCACTCCCAACAAGGACAACACCCTGTGTGCTTACCTCAAGGAAGCATTGGAGAAAGGACTTATCCGCCCCTCACAGTCTCCTTTTGGTGCTGCAGTATTCTTTGTGGCAAAGAAGGACGGTACCTGTTACAAAAGTAACAGCTTTGAAGCCCCAGGCAGGAATCAAACCCGCTTCTAGCCACCAGGCGGGGCTAGCAGGCGGGGAGATTTGCCCACACCTGGATTTTTGCTTTTCAAAGCAAATTCCAGGTGCGGGAGCCATTCCTGCCCTGATGGTAGCTGAGGGGCCTGCTTTGGGCCCCAAAAGCTATGCCCAAGCCTTGGTGGGTTTGGCTGGGCCTGGGCAGTCTATTTTTAGCTGCCCAGTAAACCCAGATCAAGCCCACCCTCCATTAGGTAATTTGGGGTCCCCAATTGGGGACCCCTTTTTTAATCAAGTTCCTTGGGCTCAAGAGAGCCTGTCAAGCCTGTTCAAAAATGGTGATCAAATTGGAAAACCCCCCTAAACCCCAGAAGCCAAACCTGCCAAAATCAATGACCAGCCAAGCCAAGATGGACCATAAAAAAGCCAAACAACTGTTCCTTAAAACCCCAAAAATAACCATGAAGCAGCCAACCAAACAGCAGATCCTGAGATGCCAAGCCTTGCCACACAGATAGCACCAGAAGAATTCCCAGAGGCACCTGCATGTGAGTAAGTATATAAACCAGAAACATCTGAAAAAGTTCTGTATTGTCATCCTTACCAAATAAAGTTGTTATTAGCCTTTGGTTCACCAATCTGTTTCCATACCTATTTTTGATACTCTTCTATCTGCATACACCCAAGCGTCAGTACCCATCTACTGGGATAAATAGTAAGACTCCTGTTGATAAAACCAAAGCCTTTGACTACTACTTCCCACCCAACGCTCCATTTGGCCCTGTGCATTTCACTGAGTATCCCGCTAATCCTGATCACAAACCCTGGACATTGAAAGACTTGTAGTGTACACCCGCCCAAACGCCCCCAAGGAACCCTACCAAATTGTCTGTGATGGCAAAGCAATCACCATCTACCCTTTGATCTTCAACGGGAAGTACAACAACCCTGCCGCCTACTTGGTCCCCATGGAACTGCCCCCAACACCCAAACCAACCATCTCAACCCCCCCACTTCTGATGCCACTGGCCAGAGTAGTCAATTCCTGGGAGTGCTTTACCTGGCGCTCACAGGATTGATTGACTCTGCCTTGCCAGCAGCTGGACCATGGGCTGTGGCTGGGAAGGCCCTTTCCTACCTGGTAAAGTTAGGTCCCATCATCTGGCGGGCCATGCCAGTACCTGCTTTGACTCCTCCCTCACCTGCTGGAGCTCCACGGTACTCCTGGTATCCTGACAGTACCCTATGCCTAGTTACAGATTACTGAGCCCTAAATAAAGTCACCATCAAAAATTGTTATCCACTACCACTCATTAACAACCTCTTTGATGCCCTTGGTGGCGCCGCAGTCTTCTACAAGATTGATCTTACAGCAGGCTATAACCAGATTGGCATCAAAGAAGAAGACATCCCCAAGACAGCCTTCCGCACCAAGTACAGCTTGTACAAGTGTGTGGTGCTTAATTTTGGTATGACCAATGCTCTGTCAACCTTTTTAACCTTCATGAACAAGGTCTTTGCTCCCCACATTGGCAATTGCACCCTGGTTTACTTGGACGGCATCATTGTTTAAAGCCCATCAGTGGAACAGCATAACAAGGATCTGGAAGCAGTCTTTGCCACCCTAGCGCAACACAAGTTGCTAGCCAAACCTTCCAAATGCCAGTTCTTCCGCAAACAACTACCCGTCTTGGGACACATAGTTTCAAAGGATGGCATCAAACCTGAGGACCAAAAGATTCAGGCCATCTGCAAAATGCTGCTGCCCAAGGACAAGTCGGAGCTCTGCACCTTCATAAGGATGGTGGCTTATGTACAGCAATTCATACTTGATTGTGGCATACTGACTGCACCTCTGTCCGCCAGAACTGGCGCCAAATCCAAATTTGTGTGGACCCCCTAGCATGACCTCTGCTTCTGACGTCTCAAGGAAAAACTCACAACAGCGCCCATCCTCCAATACCCCAAACACAATGGAGAGTACCAAATGGAAACAGACGCCTCTGACGCATTCATTGGAGGGGTACTACAAATTAAAAATGACACTGGTGACTTCCTTCCTGTGGCCTAAAAGTCACGCAAGTTGACAGACAGCAAGTGCCGCTACCCTATACATGACAAGGAACTGTTGGCAATTGTAAACTGCCTAGTTAAATGGCCCTGTTATCTGGAGCAACAAGAGGAGTTCATTGCCTTGACATATTACAAGTCACTTATATACTTCATGACTCAAGCAAACCTATCCCGCAGACAAGCCAGATGGATGAAACTCTTAGAGAGATTCAACATGCTCATCCAGTACATACCCGGGGCTGAGATTGCCATGGCAGATGCACTTTCCTGGCTGTATGTCTGCGCCTCAAGAGGGGAAAATGGGCTCAACCCAGACTGGCCTCTCTTAGTCCTACAAACAAAAGAAGAAGGTTTCCCCCTGGCACAACCAACATAACAAAGGAAACAGTCATCAAAAATGAGCACCTGTTTGCTGACGTGTACGGAGCCTTAAACAGAAAAATGTCTGATGGCATGACCATTCCCTACATCCCCACACACCAAAGAGTGGACACCATTTTACGTTATCACCAAGACCTCGGCCATACCAAGAGTCAAAACCTTTATGAGTTCCTTAAGCATAAGGCCTGGTAGCCAACTTTGTATTGCAATGTCCAAGAAGTGCTAGAGCAATGTGAAGTATGCAAAAGATTTCCCAGGAGCAAAACTCCACCAAAGTCAGTACTTCCCATACACACACAACTACCTTTTAAAGTATGGGCTCTTGACATTGTTGGCCCCATGCCAGGGAAACACAATGATAAGAAATACATCATCACTGCCATTGACTTTGCAACACAATGGCCAGTAGCCCAAGCAGTAAGGGCCCACACTGGCAACAATGTACAACAATTTATTGGCAAGGAGATAATCAGCAAGTTTGGAAAGCCAGAACTCCTGATAACCAATGGAGGAAAAGAGTTAACCTCTGAAACCACCAATGTATACCTTGCAAAAAATGGGGTCAAACACACTGTAACAACGCCATACAACCCACAGGCCAATGGGCGTGTAGAGAGGCTTAATGGTAGCCTTGTACAAGCCTTAGCCAAACTCACTGCCGGCAAGCCTGAGGACTGGCATAAGCAGCTATTGACTGCGCTACTTGTGTGTCAAACCCAAGTGAACAGATCCACCGGGAAAAGCCTGTTTGAACTGGTATACAGCACACAGCCAAATATCACTCAAATTATTGACAGGACCTAAGCTGGAAATTCCAAGCAAAGTCCCCCCACACTCAGATCCCCACGTTGCGGAAGCAAACAAAGGACAAACAGAGAAAGAAGAGGAGCATTTACAGAAGACCTTTGTTCTCATCCGCAACAGACATGAAGTTGGGGACAAAGTTTGGGTCATGAATGTTGACAAAAGCAAACTACAACCCAAAAAAGTAGGACCAGCAATCATTCTAAGGTAAACAAAAATAATACTTACCTTGTGCAAGGACTCAGGAAGTGCAAACAAGAAAAAATCCTACACCATGATTGCCTGAGACCCTGCAAAGCAAGAAAAAAGCAATGCAAAACCTCCCTGCCCACCACAGAACAACAGTTAGTCCAGTATGGCGCTCAGGCTTCTGATGACCTCCCTGACAACCTACCCCCAGAGTAGGCCAACCTTCAGTTGGGGGGGGGTGTCAAAACAGCAGGTCAACCCGCCAGCAAGGTTCTGAGCAAGTGGGTTTGTGACCCGCAATCTGATTACCCGGCCACTCAAAGCCAGAATAGGAAGTCAACTCAAATTTCCAAATCCAACAACATGAACAAATGATGATCCTGTCAGGAACCAATTACTGAGATCATTAATTGTCCTCAAGGGACTGTTAAATTGTTCACAATTATGGTATAGGATTTCCTAAGGACATCTTAACAATTTCCCTGATTATCCAATTCCCCTGATGATTGTTTCACCTCCAGTGTATTGTGAAACTCTATATTATTTCATTATCAAAACCTAACTGCAATGTTTCACACTTGTGATCAACTGAGCTCAACCCCTTGCTCCTGATACATAATAGATGTGATTGAGATCTTCTGATGTTGGACCTTATGGTTATTTAAGTGAATAATGCCCTTCCTTGATTCTTATTTGTTTAATAAAATCTTTATCCTGTTCCCAATTCCCAGATTTACTGTGTGCTACAATAGTTTGAAATAGGAAAACTAGCTAGTGCCTAAAATACTTACTACTAATATTGGTGGTGGCTTGGAAGCATTAGCTTTGCTACTATGTATGACTCTCTTTTGGATCTCCTACAACACTGACTTTATCCTCTTGGTTGTGATTTCTGCTATGAAGAATGCAAGCACTACTTCTGGGTTGATGAAAATGGCCACCTTGCCTGAAATCAATATGGAATACTGGATGGAGTACAGAGACCTGATCCCTGTGAAGTGGGTCCCTGACAGATCCCTTATGGTGGATACCTCGTTTTGGCGCTTGACTCATTACCAGGATCAAGCCACCCCCTTCACCATCCAATCGTGTGATCAACACAATCATGTTCCTGTTATCCTTGATTCACAATGACTATATAATTACTATCTCTCAATAAAGATTATTATCTAGTTTCTAAATATTTTTCCCCTTGTAACTCTGCTAAAACAGCACAGTTACAACACTAGTTTGGTGTGTTTGATGATTTTTTGCATGGATATGGTGAAATTTTCTCCATTTATTCATTTAATTATTTTAATATATATATTAGTAAGTTTATATATATTATTAGTGGGGATTATTGGATTATAAGGATACATGTGTATAATAAATTTGAAACATGAACAAGATAACTAATCTGCAGATCCCAGTTTCTTGTATTTAACATCTTCAATGGGAATACTTCAGCAATAATGGCGGTGGCCCTTGGGTTTGTGTATGTCATCTTTGTCTTTTTGCTTGTTGCTCTGCCATTTCTTTGCAAAAAGAAAGGTATACCCGATCCCCCCTTGGATTGTAGCAGACTCTGGGCCATTGATGCTTCCAAGGAAGTCTTTCCCTTGGATTACCCCATGGTTTTAAACAAGAGCATGGTTTGGACTTACGACTGGGACAGGTCCCACCTCAGCCCCTCCCTCTTTACAGACTACCACTTTATCCGAAGGACCCCTAGCAATGAATCCCACTGCTTCCACGAGGTCAATACACCAGCCAGAGTACATACATGTGAGTATGAACAAAGCCGAAAGTACCTTCTTATAGCTCTAACCTTGCCAAGCCAACATTCCTCTTGCAATGCAACCTCGTGCGTCACGTCTCTCCGTCTCCCAACAGACCACTACTCCGCCATAATGCTATCTGATCTAGCATCTCTGCTTAACGTTCTTCTAAAAAGGAAAGTCAACTTTGTTAACTTCAATCACGTGTACAAGCTGGCCTACAACAGCTCAATGACAATCACTTTTGCCTGGAAACCCATTGTCTCTGAATCCGAACCATCCGCCAGCTACCAGCTCCAAGCCATGTTATAGTTTATGAATATATCTTCAACCTCCTCATCAACGCTACCCTTGACTCTATATTCATCCCTCTTGACACTCCTCTCCCATCCCAAATTCAATACTTTCAGTTATAACCCAATAAAATATGCGTTGTTTAAGCTTATTCACTCCATTATATCTTGTTTAGCGCTCCATGATCTTAACCATTTGATTTAAAAGTGTGACATAAATTTACTTAATACCTGCTGGGGTGAAAATAAAGACCATTAATTAAGTTTCTTCCCTATGCTAATTTAAAAATGGGGCTGATTCCAAATAAAAGTCTAAAATATCTACAGGCCTGCCAATACACTGCACTATATAATTTATACTTTAATCAACCTTAGCATTTCAAAGTCAAACCTTGTTTAAACATCAGCCAATCAGAATTTTACTTGTGACTAACCTTTGGAATGGATCCTATATTACAAACCTGGCTTGAACGCGCCCTGGAGGACTACATTGCGCTTCCAACCCGCAGCAAAGCTTGGTGAGATAGGTACAGGATATCCTTGGGTGAGTCAAACTATCCCAATCCCAGCAGCTTCTGATTGGCTTGCACAAATAACAGGTGATTCCTGATCAATTGTAACCTATGAGAAAGAATTTATCCAGTTTTGGGAGGATCTCAACAGGTGCTGGGTGGAGCAAGAAAAGCAGGAAGATGTTCTGTCACTCTGCCAAAGATTGGATGCTGGAACTGATTTTTAAATAACATTTATGGGGTCAGATTCTTTTGCAGGGAACAGTTGGCATTTAAACTGTCTGCATGTTGATTGTCAAAATTAATTTTGTACCCAGTTCGACACTGTGATGCCAAATTTGATTCATCAAATATCAAATAATGTATGCATTTCTGAAACCACTATATAAAACCTAATCTATTGCAATAAAGCTTACTGAATTACTTCTGTTGAGTTTATACTTCTGGGAAGTATAATAAACAAAATAAAGGGGAAGATTAAGAAGAGAATGATACTTTATTGAATATGAATATAGGTTAATATATAGTATCATGATAAGCCACATGTTGTCCATATACATCATGACGGTCACGGGGCTTATCTGAGTAATGTTCCTCTTGAGTCACGAGGCTTAATCAAGTTGTGTTCCATTTAGGACCTGGATTGAGGGATCTCCGTCATATATGGTTAACTGATAAAGGTGTCACCAGCTTATTGGCTGGACGGTGAACCATTTGGTGAGCCGCTCAGTGATTTACTCAGGGCGTTAATTCTCCGAGAGGGAGTAATCAAAGATGTTGCAACACTTCTAAATTATTATCAATTATCATATATCTGTAATTTGGCATTACAAAATTTTGGAGGTCACGCCTAAAGTCAAACTTGGATTGTTTTGTTGAATTGATTGAATTTTGTTGAAATGTATACCCCTTTGTGTCAAGCAGTGACACCCAAAGCCCCACCTGAACCTTCTTCCTTGTTTGTGGCTACTCCTGTCAATGACTCCTCCACAGCCATTAAGTTCTGGGCCTCCCAGTCTGTCAGCACTTTTAGTGGTGAAGGGTTTAGAGTGTGGCTCTATTCCTTTGAAGACTACTGTGACGCCTTTAACCTCCCAGACTTGGCCAGATTAAGAGAAGTTGACTCCAAACTATGTGACAATGTACATATTTGGCACCACAACATGCTCTTTGAAACCTGGGAAAAGTGGAAAACCAAAGCTAGAAAACGCTTCATTGGGTATAAACCAGACCCACATCACCTCTTGAACCAAGTTAAGATTAGCCAGTTTACCTCCCTCCAGCCCTTTATTGCAAAATTCCAAAAGTACACAAACAAGGTTTTAACCCAGCAAACCAAGGGATCATCTGGGATCAAACAAAATATCATCTCTGATAACTTGCACAGTTTGGTAGACATACCCACCTTCAAAAATGCCCTCACTCCTGCCTACGCTGGACTTATCTGCAAAGATAAACCTACCACCCTGGAAGAAGCATATAACATAGTTTGCAAAAACTATGCTATATACATGGAGCGTGAACTTGAAAAAGATGTTAAAGCAGCATCTAAGTGGAATCCATTCTCCACCAGCAGCAAAAAGAAGGAACCTTCAATTGCTGAAACAATTGAAGCTAAATTCAAGGACATGCAATCCCGGTTTGAAGCTATCTACCTGGCACATGAACACCCTAGTCATGGCCCCAGACCCATGCAAGGACCTTATGTATTTACAGGCAATTGCTACAATTGTGGCAACCAAGGACACAAGTCTGAGAGATGCACCAAACCCTGCTCAATCTGTAAGAGCACCGATCACACCAATTTTAGTTGTAACCAACACATGCGCAACACCACCCAGCGCCCCATTGCAGTCATGATGGCAGACCAGTACTATCAGAATGAGAAGCGCCCTCTCACCACACCCAAGAGTATTTCCTCTTTGAATAAAAAGAATAGTTTTAATTACATTATTGATCACTCTGGCCCTGTAATCTCTCCATTGATCAAACCCAGAAACATAAGATCTTGATCCCCATCTCCCAACCAAGATTACACACCCCCACCCTTGAAAAGACATGAAAGGGAGGCCAACCCTTCCCCCAAAGAGCGGCCAGCTGAGAGTGCCACCACAGTAACACCAGAAACCCAAAGCACCTTCAAATTGTATGATGAAACCTTTGAAGAAGGAACCCATGCACCCCCACCTCTCCCAAGTTACTCACACCATCACCCACCAACTGCAACAGCAGATGGAACCCTGAACACCCCAACCCGTTTGCAGCCTTGGAGGAGCAACTGGATTTTGATGACCCAGCACTGGCAGAAGACGGCCCTAGGTACAACATGGTAACTGTGGAAACAGCACCAGAATCTCTAGCTAATCAGAACAATGCAACTGGTAGTGTTGAACTTGATTTGGAAATTCATAATGAATTTCCCACCAGCAACAATGAACCTAGAGATGCAACATCAGCTGAGGGTAATGTTATTAATGACATACCTCAGGTAAAAAATGTTTACAAAGGAGAAACAACAGACGCAAATGTAAATACACCAATGGAGACTCACCTTTGATCAAGGAAGAATCTGTAGCCAACCTGCCAATGGAAACGTCACCATTGATTTACCCAGACTCCACTGCAAACATTCCAATGGAGACATCACCAGTAGTACCACCAGAAGCAACACTCAACACTCCAATGGATACATTCAATACCCCTGCAGAAAAGGGATTAGTGGATAGCAATGATCTGCACTTACCAAATAGAGCGCAACCATCAACTATGAATGATGAGCCTAAACATGCTATCCCTGGCATCCATAGACATCCACCGGATGCGCCAAATCTAAAAACAGAAATTTTAGTGGAAGGGATTTCAGTTGGCAAACTGTTTGCGGAAACAGTGGTAACAATCTCATTGGCAGACTTACTTTGGGAAAGTCCAAAGTTGCAACAAAAGGCCCACAGAGCAGTCTCGACCCTACAGCTGCATTGGAAAGAGGAACTCTTCTTGGCAGGCACTGGAGCCCCAAGAACAGAAGCAGCTGTAAACAGAAGAATGACCCACATCATTCTAGATGGAGGCGCCTATAGTAATTTAATAACCCTTAAATTCTTAGAAACCTTACCTAATGTTTTCATTGTACCATCTGACATCACTTTCATAATGGCTGACAGAAGCAAGAAATTCTGCCTTGGAATTGCAAAAGGATTGAACCTATGGATTGGTGGCGCAAAAATACAGATTGACACAGCAATCTTTGAGCACCACAAATACACACTGTTATTGGGACGCAAAAAATGACAGATTTGGGCATTACAACCTAAATCATAGGCAACAACTGGACAATAGAGTATAAACACTTGAAGGTCCAATTACATGTTACCTTTGACACCCCCCAGATTACTGAATTTCTGTGTGAACCTATTGAAACAAATATTAGTAAAAACAAATGGTTAACAAACGGCCAAAACCCCGACTAGTTGAAGTCATAGAGCCATCTGACTCCAACATAGTGGGTGATTCGGATGACTTACCAGAAGCTGCAGGCTTTGAACACAAAACTGACACAGGAAATGCGCGTCTCATAACATCCAGATTTTATCAGCCCCTGCAATCTAAAGAAGAATTTGTTAAGAAAGAAATCAACAGACTTCTAACGCAAGGTTTAATCAAACCTAGTTCCGCAACTTGGGCCTCTTTGTTGGTAGTTGTTCCTAAGAAAGGAGGCAAGCAAAGGATGTGCGTCAACTATATCCCCTCAAACAAGGTTACTATATAAAACAATTATCCATTACCTTGTATCTCTGACATCCTGGCTTCCTTTGGAGGAGCCAAATGGTTCTTCAATATTGATCTCTTCAGGAGCTTCCATCAAATCCTAGTACACAAAGAAGATCAACCTAAAACAGCATTTGTTAGTAAGTGGGGACAGTTCAGATATATCAGAATGCCTTTTGGATTGAAGGGTGCACCACACACATTCCAGAGGATTATGAACAACGTGTTTGCAGGGCTCATAGGTGATTTTGTTGCTGTCTACTTGGATAACATTAACATCTTTTTGAAGACATTTGAAGAGCACTTAGAACACCTAAAAATTTGTTTAGATAGGATCAAGAGGGCTAACCTTAGTGTTAACGCAGAGAAATTAATCCTGGAAGTTCAAGAACTCAAACTCCTTGGACACATTGTAGACGTGGAAGGCAAGCACCTGGACCCAGACAAAACCAAGGCAATCGGCCCAAACCCACGAATGCAAGCCAGGTTAGATTGTTCCTAGGAGTTGTTGGATATTACCATTAGTTTATACCAAACTATAGTAATATTGCAGCCCCTCTATTCAATCAAACACACAAGGACTAGGGGTTCAACTGGAGCCTAGAGGAGGATGACACTTTTAAACAATTAAAGAACACCATTACCTCTGATAGTGTGCTCATCTACCCAGACTTCTCAAAGCAATTCCACATCTTCTCGTATGCCTGCAAAGATGTCATAGAAGCTGTCCTATGCCAGGAGGTAGAAGGGAAATTTAAACCCATAAAGTACATATCAAAGAAGTTCATAGAAGCAGAATACAACTACTGCATCTATGACAAAGAAGAACTAGATGTTGTTAGGGCCCTAGACAAATTTTGTTATTATGTGCTAGGGCATCCACTTACCATCCACACAGATAACATTGCAGTACACTTCATAGCCGACAACCTGGGCACCAACTCAAGGAGAATCCACTGGTTTACTGACCTAATTGATTACAACTTTGACATACAACACATACCTGGGAAACAGAATGCAGTGGCCAGCGGACTGTCCAGTAGTTTTCACTACTCACCGAGATAGCAGCCTAGGAAACCAACTTGCAGAAGTATGTGAGCGTTGCCACCAGGAAAGTGCACTCAAGGTCCAGAGAGGACATCTCAGAATTCATAGCTAACCCACTAAAATTTACATTAGTAAACGGTAATTGTTTAGAAAGGTGGATGGTGGGTTAAAGATGGCACCTACCAAAGACAAAAGAGTAGCAATACTCAAGGAAGCTAATGACAGGGACGGACATCTTGGCCAACGCGCAACAGTGGAACGGCTCAAAGCAACATACTGGTGGCCAAGAATGTACAGTGAAGCCATCAAGCACGTCAAGAGATGTCAACCCTGCCAAAGATTAAGTAAAAGAACAGAGCACACAAAACCAATAGTACCTATTGTAGTGGCTAAGATGTTTGACCTCTGGGGCATTGACTTTTTGGGACCTTTGCCAACATCAAAACATGGAAACAAACACGTGTTAGTAGCAACTAAAGACTATTCAAGATGGCCAGTAGCAGCTGCTTACCCGGACAACACAGCACTTACCGCTGCAAAATTCCTATACAAAGAAAGTATGTTGCAATTTGGACCGCCAACAACAATACTGGCAGATCAAGGAACACACTTCCAGAACTGGATGATTGTAGACCAAACCAAAATTGTTAGTATTAAGCATGGATTTGCAACAGCATACAACCCGCGCTGCAACGGACTTACCAAAAGATCCAACAAAACTTTGGTACAGGCCTTGGAGAAATCCACCAAGTATCAACCCAGCACATGGGAAGAAGCCTTACCTGCGGCATTGTGGCATTACAAAACCAAGGTTCACGCAACAACACAACTGACACCATTTGAAGTAATGTACAGCGTGAAACCACCAACAATCCAACCTGACATCTTACCTGGGACAAACAACGTAGCCAACCACAGACAGGTGGCCAGGACTAAGGCCATGGAAGCCATCAAAGGAAAGGCTGGGAAGATAGAAAAAACACAAGAGGAAATCCGATTCAACTTACCTATATTCAAAATAGGTCAACACGTGTTGAAATTGAAGAAAAGCTTAGCAAACAGTCATTTCGGGGAAGTTTAGCACTAAGTGGACAGGACCCCTCACCATCTATCAACTAAGCAATAACAATAACTATTATCTCGAAAATCAAGAAGCCGTTCAATCTATGCAACCGATCAACGGCGCCCATCTGAAACACTACTGCGAATAGTTTAGTGGCGGGGTGTGATGCTGAATTTGATTCGTCATTGAATATCAAATATTGAATGCATTCCCAAAACCGATATATAAGTCCCAATCAATTGCAATAAAGCTTACTTGATTACTTCTAAATTATTGTTAAATATCACATATCTGTAATTCGGCATTACAGCATCATTGCTTGGTCAAAATTCCCAACATCTGGCATGGACGAGTTTGCAGGAGCAGCTTCTAAATGAACAGATTTTTCCTGGGAGCTGGTTGGTTGGGCTGGGAGTTCCAACCGGATGGGTTGAACTATCTCATGCCCATGATTTTTCATAGATAGTTAGATAGAAGATCTCGGGACATGGGTTGTTCTTGGGTTCTTGGGATATCTGTACAAGACTCTTTCTTGGTCGTGACCAATGTTTGAATCACAAGAGATTGTATGATGGGTACAGCCAGGTTGGCTTGGCTTTATTTGCTTTAGTGATGAACCTGCTGCGTGGACTCTTTTGTGGATCTATTTTTTGTTTTGGATGGCCAACGTGTAGGTTAGGTTTTAGCTGCCCTCGGGAACGGGGAAAAGGGGGTGGGATGGAGTCTATAATGGGTTAAACTGTTGTTTGGAGAATGTGGTATAAGGGCACTCTATAGGGGTCAATTAGAATAGATTTTATTTAGGGATGATATATCAAAGCAGCTCTAGGTGGGCCTAGAAGCATTGTCAGGGAAGACAGCTGGGTAAGAAAATCCAGAGGCGGTGGGATAGATCGGGGAGGGGATAGCTATGTGATGGGGATTTCGCGGCAGAGGGGAAAAGCCGGACCTGGATTTGGGTTGATGGGTGAAGCTGTAGTAGATGTGCAGAACGATAAGGATAAGTTCCATCGTAAGGACAGCCATGTACATCAGTGCAACGGTGAGTTCGAACTTATCGTGTAATGCAAGGCTGATCAGAGCAGCCACCCCTCCGCCGATATCCAGACAAATGAACAGTAAACTGATGCCGTCGGTGGATTTAAGTAGAATGATGTTGTGGATCTGGGGAACAAAACCTATGGACGTGATGGCTGGCCCAATGCTACCGACCAGAAGCGAAAACCACAGTTGATTTCGCCAGTTTGAAGTGAGGACAAAGTAGGTCCATAAGCTTCCGAGTGAAGCACACAGAACGACAAGTGCAACTAACAGAAGGCCTCCTTCCCAGGGAGAGCGGCTAGGCACCTTGTCGGGGTACAAGAAGCACTGGGTGAGGCAGACCAGCGACAAGATACAGAACACTTGGGGCTGCAGAAATATAGGCAGAACTACTTGATTAACATAGCTGTTGGAGGCAACCAAAACGTTTGCCAGTGCCCAAAGTATAAATGCCCAAGCTGACAGCCCAGTTGTCGATTTGGACTTGTGGTTCTTATAGACTGGAGGTTAGTTTTTTATCTCAGGTTGATGTACCTTGAGGAAGTAGCTGCACTGACCACAGTACTAGAGCAACGATTGCCAGGAGCTCTCGCAAAAGAAAGCGGATATTTTCGGTTCCCTCCATCTCCAGAGTGTCTGCAGATATTGCGACTTTTATACGCCATGCTTAGCAGCAATTTAACTTGAACCCCTGGAACTTTTAATGAGTTGCTTGGCGCTGGATAAAAGTTCTGAATTATCCCTGTTTTATATGACATTGATCCCAATTTAAGAAACACGTCAAGAGAATCCTTATAGGTTCAAAAGTTTCCCCTCTTACTTAGCCAATAGAAAGCCAAAGCGTAAATAAATCACTTTTGCATCTTACTTGGATACATGAAGCTTATTGTTAACTGGCATCTTTGCACTAGCTGTTGGGTTTCTGAGCGATGGAACAAGAGCATCACTGTTCAGCTTTTCTGTAACTCTGCTAAATCAGCACAACATAATTTTAGAAGCAACCAAGATAATCAAATACCTTGTACCAGAGATTTATAGAAATCAACTGGTCAATAAATTGGCATGAGAAGTTGATTGGTTAATCCTATTCTAAACACAAATGGCTAACTTGCTGCGGAAAATTAACTTCTAGTTCAGTATAAACTAACCCTAGTGTCCACTATTTTAAAGTTGATCCTAGACAATGTACCCATCACTTCAATAAGGTCTGGAAGAAATAATAAGGATTCTTCATCAGGTATGCTTCTGCTAATACATTGATACTCAATTGGATTCAAGCTACAGTGGCCCAAAAAATACCCCTAGCCAACATCAATTCCTCATCAAAAGCGCTGTATAGTGATCCCTCTGCTGTGCTATCTTAGATCTTTGAGAGAATTGGTATTATCATCCCTTTGATACTAAGTATCTTTCTTAGTAGAGCATGTTAAATCCCCCATGAAATATAATAATTAGTACTATTGACTTCTCTCTCACTTTTAAAAATCCAATTCTCTAATTAATAAGACCATTGCTCATAATCTATTTATATCCTTAAATAGCATTAACACGGGAGAAATAGCAGTTCAATCATACAGTCAAGTCTTATATGAAGATTCTAAATACTACCCGGGATACCAGATAAATAGAAGAGAGTTATTAAGTGTTCCAAGACCTACTTATATTTTTCTATAAACATCGAAGAGTCAATGTCAGCAGCCAAATTCACCAACTTTCCCTGAGGCTGCTTAGTTTCAAACCCCAGAGACATGATATCCTAAATCTAGAATACATACATGTCCCCACCCTTTTAATACGTTGAAACTGATTCACACTGAGTATTTTTGTATAAATCCAACCTTCTTTATAGCCCAATGTTTCATCCTATTAAATAAATTCTTTTATTATTAACCCACATCTTGGCAACTCTTTTGAAACTCTAGTAGGATTTAAATCCCCCATCACAGCAAAGGGCCTATTACAAGTGCTTAAAAATGGCCACAGCAACCGGTGGGTTTAAAGGAGTGTGAGTTGGTTGATTTTAAAAATCAATCTAGATCCATCCCAAGCTTTAACTTGGTGCCAGGTTTAAACAGCAATAAAACATGTGGTGCAGAGCATAAGGCGTTAGTTTTTTAAAGCATATCATGGTCCCAACTTCATTTCCTATCATTCTCTACATCTGGCTTTGATGAAACAAATATTTGCCCATGGCCTAAGAGGTAACTTGGACTGTCTTAGTTATCACCTAAGACTGTAATGAATTCAATAAGATAACTTGGAGGTTGATCTGTTATTAAAGGGAACTCCAACCCAACTCACATGACCAATTAAAATAGGGAAAGGTAAATTTAAATAAGGATCCTAAACGCAGGCCGACTCTGAACAAAATCAAGATATATATCTAAATAAAAATGTTAACCCAAAGACCAGTGTGACAGATCCAGGCCTAACCAGTTCATCCTACCATTATCCTGCCCTTGACTATTATTGCCATTACCTTCCTGTGACAAAGCTTTGACAAGATTTGCCTCCAGGGAGGTAATTTTATGGGATAACGCTTTGTTGTCATCCCGCCAACGAGCCATGATTTCAACACTTTTTTCCTCCCTCGCTCTCAACGCCTCAATTTCATGGTTTGCCAGTTCTTTTACTTGTTGTAAAATTTCATCCCATCCTACTAATAAGTTCCAAGCATCCCAAGCATAGATTCTGTTTCCTTGGGCGGGAGTTCCTTCTTTTGCAAAGTAATTAGAATACAGCTCTTCAAATGCAGCCTTTACTTCCACCAAAGACTCTGCAGGAACAGTCTTGGTGACCTCCAGGATGGCCCAAGCTTCTTTCAATGAACTTGTAGGGACCTCTTTCCTTGCAGCGGCAGTCTCCACACAAAGTACTCCAAATTTGGCACTCTCAAATTTTAACAAAGAAGACATGATAATTGAAAAATAGGTGAGGGGAAAGCGTCAAAACCAACAATATGAATATATTTTATTAATGTTTAACTGTTTTTGCTTATATACCATTTGGGGCATACACAGCTGAAAACCCCTCCGGTTCCTGAATCAACCAATGATTTGCGTCATGTGGTCTATGACATTTGAGTCATCCAACATAGATCTTTACCTAAAAGATCACCAACAATTCTCAACCTATGAGAATTGACCTACAATGGGCAGAAGTCACCTGACTCCATTCAACCCAATGTATCAATTTGGCATGGAGCTTCCCCAGCTCCCAGTGCCAAGACCCTGTGGATTGCACATCCTAAACTCAGCTATCAGTGTTCCAACTGGGAACCAGCTGATCAATCCTGAATTCCTAGGCATCTTTGCCTTTATTTAGTGAATTTCACATTTAATGGGGTTTCGCCTTAAAACCCCATTAAAACGCTTCAAAACTTGAACCAGGCGCCACTGCGGCACCCAGCAATTTTCCCAGGCGGCGCCTGGGAAAATTTGATAGCGACACCTTGGCGCATCTTGAATTTGTTTGTCAGGCACCCACCCACTAGGAAGTAACCCTCCTAGGTGGTGAACTATTGCTGAAGGATTCAATCCTGTAACCAGGGATCCCACAGGTACAGAAACCATTCCAAGATGAAATAGCTCTCCAATGAGTTGGTACTGACCTAGGAGAGGGTTAAAGCGGCCCAGGAAAAAGTACGCTCCAAGATAACTTAACAGAAAGGCCGAAGCCAAAGGACGGAACACTTGAGGTTTGTTCGCCAAAGGAGGAGAACCATAAAACTTAGTCTCCTCACGCACAGGAGGATTTGCTGAGATGGGACTGGCTGTATACCAGACTCCCGGAATCACATGATGCCAGGATTTATCCAGGAATTGGGAGTCTGCAGTTGTACCAGAATCTGCACAGGAACCCATTGAGACGCTAGCAAACACCATCAAAGACCAGACAAACCATAATAACCATTTATACCCAAGCCACTCCCCATGAGGGGTCTTGGGCAATTTCATGGCCTTTGGAAATTAAAAGGTTTTTATAAGAATAAAAATTAACAACAGTCACTTAGGTGAATGAAGACTTTATTGATTGAACAAATACTTAAAGAGAGCTTACCAGCTTTTTATAGCATAGTAGCAAAATAATATAAGAAAAGGAGTTTAGGAAAGTTGGAGATGAAATGTGGGGATTTGGCAGTTAGGATCTTCAAAACTGGGGAAGGTAAATTAATTCCTTATGTTTTTAAAATTCTTCTTGGCAAAGTATCATATTTTCCTTAACTACTCTTTCATTCCCTGGCATGGATTTAAAATGTAGTTACACAACCCCACAGAAGGTGGGGAACAGGAGGTGGCCTTGGCAGGCACAACGGAAAGAACGGCAAGCAAAGAACCCAAAACCAAACACAGCAAGTCTCCTGCTTCTCCAATATCGCCAACGTCACCGGGTGTGGCTTCATAATGTTTCAAATCAACGTCAGCAACAGTTGATTGACTGGAAGTTAATTTGCAAGGTAATGATTGGCTTGGCGTTGAGTTTACGTCAACTTTAGATGAATTTTCATCAACCAGGTCAAAAAGCAAACCAGGTTCAAATTTTGGTGATGAAATTAATGAATCCGAAGCTATTTCCGGTCTAAAAACAGAAGGTAACAAAGAACAGATACTACTTACTAACCCATTCTTTTTAGGGGTTTCAGAAATAATCAAGGGGGCAATAATTTTTGATCCTTTAAGTGTTGGTAAGTTGTTGTCAAGAATGTTGACAAAGACATTCATGACATTGTTAGGCGGCGCGGCGGCGCTTCTAACCCAATAAATTTGCCAACGCGGCGCTTCTAACCCAAATTCCGAGGGTTTTCTCATGGTTATCCTTAACCAAACCTCTTGACACAGTCAAGGCAATTAAATACTATAATTAAATCCTCATTAATTATATTAGCTCATGTTTATTAATTAATCTTCCCAATTCATTAAACTGTTTTGAGACGCCTAGTCTCCAAGATTGATTCAGCCAATCTTGCCTCCATTTTTCTAGTTAGCCTAACCTAACTGACCATCCATATTCTGTTCTTTTATTAAACATAGATATCAAGTTTCTAGGAACCTTTATCTTAAGAATTCCAACCAAACCTATCTATGTGCAATAAACAGCAAAAAAAGAATATCTTTATATTTTGGAGTATTTATTTGGCCAAATACTCAGTAGTGACTGTAGTACAGTCACAACCAGAAAAAATCTAAAATTCCCAAACTGGGGTTCCAAGCGCATAGGAGCAATTGTGCTGATCTCTGCCATAAATACTGGGGTTGAACTCCATTCCAGCTGCTGAACCCAGATGCAAATCAAAAAAAGCTGGCCCTGGAAAAAGTTTCCCATGACCCATAAAGGAAGGATCCAGGGGTGCACCAAGGTAAGACTGTAACCATCCTGAATAGACAATGACACTAGCGTTGGAGCAAAGCCTGAGCTAGAAGGAAGCCAGATCCATCCTGTTCTAAGCCTGGTCACATGATCCAATATGAATAAAAGTTTGCAGATGTTGCACCATCTACAGTTGCTGCCTCTCAGGAAAACAATCCTCTGGGAAATAATTGAACCATCAAATGAAAGGCAGCACCCCTGACACACCCCCATGTTGTGTGGGATCAACCCTTTCAAACCCTAACCAGAACACTGCTTGGAAAAGCCCCATAACTACCATGACGTAAATGGACAGTATGTGGCTTCCCATGATACTATATAGCATCCTTCTGCTATATCAAATAAAGCATCAGTCTCTTCCCAAATCCCCCTCCATCTCATTTCATATCCTTTCACAGAGCATATACTTGGAAGCAGTAGTGTAAAGTACTGAGGGGTCCCCCTAGCCTTAGGCAGGGATGTATTCCCTAGAGTAACAAAAAAGGCAGGCCCTGTCCAGGAAAAACTCTAAACAACCTCTACACAACCTGGAGGACCTCACCCACACTGTGGATGAGCATTTTGTGCTGAACTTTACAACCAAAACTACCTTCCTTTTTTGAAGTCTCCTCTCACTACAGAGGAGAAATTAATCCAGTTGGTGTGCCCTCCTGCTTTAAAAGAATTGTCAGGACAACAGAAAAATACAGCCCCCACTTTACAGGGCTTAGCTGGCTTGAAGCCCAGGAAACTTGAGGATAGTGTTCCACATATTGTGGAATCCTAGTTGAATAATTCCTCTGGCCCGGTGGTCCCATGATTGGGAGAAAATGGTTCTAGGGCATTCTAGCTGTGACGTCCAAGGCAAGCATTAATGAAAAGGTTGCGCCAGAGTCCTTGGAATGTACTCAGTCAACCAGGCTGCTGTCTCCCGCACCTAGCCTGTTGCTCCTATTTCTTGGGCCCAGGATATGGGTAGATTGGGTTGATGCTTCTAACTTGTCCCCCTTTCTGCTTCTAAAACCCCCTCCTATAACGCCCCTGGTACCATTACCCCTCCCATGCATGTAATGTAAGCAAGTGCCATCAGGTCCCTTGCTTACCAAGTCTGATATTGAATAAAACTACTGATTTTTCAAATTCATTTTGTTTTAATTCAATAACACAGACTATTGTCCTGACTTTTGCTGTTGTCCTCTCTTCCCGCTTTTGTTTGGTCCACCTGCTCTGCTGTCTGCCTGCTCACATTTTCTTGTTGGGATCTAATCCAAGAAGATTTGAACCCTGTTTGGATCCTTGGAAGCCCCTCAGTTCTTGTGGCCCTTCTGCCCAGAGTTGTTTTTCTAAAACTCATTCTACAGAATGTTGACAACTTTTTTTAAATCCTTTACTGTGACCATGGTACCTGTCTTCCTGTTGCTATGAAATACAAGACCAGCCATTTGGGATAGACTCTCCTTGGCTGCACAACACTCTGTACCCAACCCTGGTTTGCTCTCAAATCCCCTTTTGTATCTGACCCAGGTTTCCACCATCATCAACACCTTTTTCAATTTGGCTTGGATAGGTCTCTATCCCAAGGACCTTTCATCTTTCCAGGAGCCAGGCATTGATGAATCCCTTTCCACAGATCAGAACAACACTGAACTTATGTCAGTTTCAGACCAACCCCTCCTTGAAAAAACTTCCTCCCATGAGTTCAGATTCCCATCTCACCCCAGATTGTTCCTTATGATTGCTGTTGGATGCCTTGGTTATGGTCTTAAATGCCTATTTCTCACCCTTATCCCAGCCTGCCTCTCCCCAGAGGGCTCTTAGAGCGGATATTTCAGTCCTGCACTGGATGGCATCCTGGTGGATGGTTCTACCAGGATGAGAGCCAGACTTTCTTAGTCTGGCCCCCTCTCTTGCACTTTGAATTAATCAATAGGATGAGTACTTGGAATTCAAACCACAGGAATTTGTTTTCTCCCTTTTGGGTATTTATCTGGAAGCTTATCTGATGATGAACAGAGATCCCCTATTCATGACAAGGAACTGGTAGATATTGTCCATTTTATAATGAGATGGTGGTACTATCTGGAAGGTGCACAGCTATTTAAAGTGCTAGCCAACCACAAGCCATTGGTTTTCTTTAAGACACAGCCACACCTATCAATAAGAAAAGATCAAAGGATGAACCTTATCCCAAGCTACCCCATGATAATCAAATGCAAACCAGGAAAGGATCTACTTACAGTAACACTCTGTCAAGGCTATACTGTAAACACTTAAACTGCACTAATGAAGTCCCCAATTGTCCCATGTCAACAATGGGAAATCTCTCAGAGGGGTTCCCACCTGGTAAAAAAGTGAAAGTACAAGGAAAGAGCCTTAAGAACCAATAACTGTTAAAAATGTCTATGGCACTCTACACCTCATATTATTAAGTGGCAATACAGTACCATGTGCCCTGTCAAAACAAAAGATTGGCACAATCCTTAAATACCATAGTGATCTGGGACACACCTTTAGTAGAGATCTGCATGAACTTCTTAAGGCTTTTCTACTGGTAGTCTAACATGCTGGACAACATCAAAAAAGCGCTCAAACAATGTGAAGTGTGTGCAAAGTATGCACACTCCAAAGCACCCCCAAGTCTGTGATCCCAGTCTCAATCACCCAATCATTCAAGGTATGTTGTTGGAAAATGTGAGGGCCATGCCAGGAGATACAGAAGTACGTTATCACAGCCACTGGCTATGTAAATTGGTGGTCTGCAGCACAAGCTACAAAAGAATAAAAAAGGGAATGCTGTGAGATGGTTCATAGGCAAGAAAATTGTTGTCAAGTTTGGAAACCCTGGACACATGATTGCAGATGGAGGAACAGAACTCACTGCCATGAAAACAGAGGCCTATCCTGCTAAGAGTGAAATAAAGCATAAAGTTGACATTCCCTATCACCCATATTGCGTTTGGCTCCTGGGGACAACATCCAGGAGGATACAGCAGGAAATCTTTATAACAAAATATTTGAGGTTCAAAGCTAGCCTTGGGTTAGCCTTCAGGGCAATCTTAAGGTTACATACCTTAATTTCCTGGAATACAAGATGAGGACTTCCTTTTGGCAAAAAGGGAAGGAAAAAGCTTGAAGAATATTAAAGCCAACACAAATGTGGATAAACTTGTCTTTATTAGGAGAATTGATTCTACTTAAATAGTAGACAAGGGACAATGATTGCTCATTAGGTAGACAGAGTGGCAGAGGGGGTCATTTTGGGGTGAGGTCATACCAGGATCAGACACAGGAAGATATGGTATTCCGGAATGGGTGGATATTGAGACAGATCCATTACGGAAGGTGAGAAATTCCTGAACTCAAAAGCAAAACCAGTCAAATCTTTGAATATATCATTATTTGAAGGCCATATTGAAATAGCATTAATGGCGCAATTTCTGACATCTCCCCCCTCAAGATTGGACACAGGGAGCTGATATTTGCAAAGGAATTTGGAATGGACTTGGGCAAAAGAACGTCCAGAGGACAGCAGTTTCACAGTATACCGACACCCTTCTTAAAGGTGACCTCACAGGGCCCAATCCAAAGGTAGTCTAGCTTATGGGCTCTACCTCCTGTACAATTCTGATAGTAGAGAACCAAGTCACCTATTTGATACTCAGGGAGGGGGCTCTAGTAGCATTGGACGGGAAAAGCTCATAAGTCTTGACCTTGTAGGCAGTGGAATATGCTTTTGCTTGTATTTCAATGATACAACTAGTTAAGTCTTTGACATGGGCCATGGGATTGATAGACACATCAACTTTGATCAAAGGGGGTCCCAAGATTGAGGGGGTTGTGGCTTCACGCCCATACAGCATGGAAAAGGGGGATTGACCAGTCATATGGTGTCTACTGAGTTGATATACAAATAGGGCAGCAGGGAGGAACATGTCCCAATTGGCAGCATTGGAGAGTGTAAATTTCCTCATTATGGACACCAGGGAGGAATTGGCTTATTCAACAGTTCCATTAGTCAAAGGGTTATATGACGTGGAGAAAGATTGATGGGTGCCCATAGCTTCTACAATAGACGTGATGAGGCAAGCATTAAAGTTGGTGCCATTGTCAGAAAGTAGGACTTGAGGACAGCCATGTTGGTAGAAGATATATTGCAGCAAGAAATTAGTGGTGGTCTTGGCAGTTATATCTTTTGTAGCTCTGACTTCAAATCATTTACTAAAATGATCTACAGCAACTAAGATAAATTGACAACCAGACCTAGACCAAGGGAGAGGCCCAGCAGCATCAATACTCACAGTGTGGAAGGCATGTTTAAGGGGATGAGTTTGAATTGGTGTTGGGAAGGGCGAGGGCTTTGGAGCTGGCACAAATGGCAGGAGGCGAGAACATCAGGGATTAGAAGGCACATATTTTCACAGTAAAAGTTCTTGCATAGCCAGTCATGGGTTTTGGCTATAACTCCATGTCCAGTGTCAATGTGAGCTTAAAGGATAATGTCTATTCTCATGCTAGGGCAAACGTAGGGTAGATAGGCATTGTTGACTTTCTTGAAGAGTTGTCTATCTCAAATCACAGTGTCCTTGGATAGGGTTTGCAGCGCCAATTGAATGTCTTCCAGCTCAGTGGTCCAGGAGTCAGGATACCCTATTAACTTGTATAGACAATCAGCATCTGCAGGGTGGATAGCTAGTATAGGCATCCTTGACAAACCATTGGCACTCTGATGTTGGGCCCTAGGACAATGTACCACGGTGAAATCTTATCCTTGCAGGAGCAGGGCCCAACGTGCTAATCAACCTTCAGGCTCCTTTAGTTGTTGCAGCCATTTAAAGGAGGAGTGGTTGGTGACCACAGTGAAGTGGGTTCCGTAGATGTAGTGCCTGAATTGCTTTACAGCATGCAACACTGCCAGGCATTCCTTTTCAGTGATGCTGTAGTTCTTCTAGTGTTTATTGAGGATCTGTGAAGAGTAGACTACAGGTCAATCCACACCTTCATTGTCAAGCTGGGCTAAGATAGCACCCACGGCTACTCTGCTTGTGTCAGTATACAAGATAAACTCTTTATCATAATCAGGGTAGACTAGGATAGGAGCCTCTTTGAGTTTGGTCTTCAACTCTTTGAATGCTTGTTGATGGCTGCCAGTCCACTCAAAGGGGACATTGCAAAGAAGTTGGACGAGGGGTTTACTCAATTCAGCAAAATTGGGTATGAACTGGCAGTAGTAACCCATCATACCAAGGAATACTTGGAACTCTCAAAGATTTGTGGGAGGTAGCATCTTGTCAATGGCTTCCACCTTATTATTCATGGGGTGGATTCCAGTTTGGGTGACCTCATGACCTAAGAATTTGAGGCGCTATTTAAAGAAGGAGCACTTGGAGGGTTTGAGCTTTAAGCCAGCTTTGCAGATTTTGATGAAGACAGCCTTGAGGTATTCCAAGTGGCCGGTAAAGGTAGCGCTGAATACAGTGATGTCATTAAGGTACACGAGGACACAAGAGAGCTTTAGATCTCGTAGGATGGAATCCATAGCCCTTTGAAACATAGCTGGGGCATTGCAGAGTCCTTGGGGCATCCAAGTAGGTTCATAGAGTCCCTCAGAGGTAATGAGAGCAGCCTTCTCTCAGTCTTCTGGTGATAAGCCAACTTGCCAGTATCCAGAAGCTAGATCCATAGCCGAGAAGAGCTTGGAACCACCCAGTTGTCTGAGAGCATCATCAATTCTGGGCAAGGGGTATGAGTCTTTCTTAGTGAGCAAGTTCAGGCGGCAGTAGTCCATTACAATGTAATGCCATCCGTCTTTTTTCTTGAGGATCAGTAAGGGTGAGGCCCAAGGACTTTGGGAGGGAGCCAAGAGTCCAGCATCTAGAAGTTGTTTAAGCTCCTTAAATACCTAGGCATCCTCTACCCCACTACATTAATATGGTTTTTCACTAAAAGGAGGTGCATCACCAGTATCAATCTGATGGATGACCCCTTAGCTAGGCCATAGTCTGTAGGACCAGAGGCAAAGATGTCACTAAACTGGCCAAACAAGTCCAACATGTCTTTTTGTTGGATGGGTGACAATTGGGGGTAAGTCAGCAGCGGTGAATAAGGAGAGAACTTGAGGATTGTCCTCAGGTAGATTGAAATCACTAAAAGTTCCAAAATGGTAGAGGGATGCCACTTGTTCTGCTCCCAGTATATGACCATACCCTACAACCTGGCCCTGAGTCACCTGCATGGGCAGGGCTGTCAGTTTGTTAAGCAAGAGTTGTATAGGCTTTTTGTGAGTTTGATCTAGGATTCCTGGACACAGTTGGGGTTCTTTACAGCTTAGGGATTCATGTGTGTAGAGTTCCAGGAATGACTTTTCTGGTAGTTCATAAGAAATCTGAGAGTTGATAACCACTTGGGAGCCTGGAGGGATGGTGATAACTGCTGGGGCAAGAAGAGGTGCAACTTCCTCTGCAGGACAGGAAGGAGGAGGGATGCACATGTTGGAGGAGTGTGTCCTATACTTGAGAGAGAAGATGCATGTAGGGTACTCAAGCATGCAAGTTTTAAGACGTTTTCCTGGGAGCTGTGGAGGTGACTCTAAAATCAAAGGGACCTCATATCCTAAGAGCAATAGATATCCATCTTGCAGGTTTACAATCCTGTTATACTCACAGAGGAATTGTGTACCAACCAAGAGGTCATAGCTTTTGTTCTCAAGAACATCAGCGGGGGGAGCAATGAGGAGTTTCCTAAACCTCATGAGTAGAGCAGAGTAGGCACCAATGGCTTGAGTTTGTGCCATGCCAGCTGTGCCATACAATTGAGTGTAGTTGAGGTCAGGAGCCAGTTTAAGCTTCTTCATTAGTTTTGATTATACTACGTTGCCTGGAGAACCTGTGTCTAGGATGGCTTTGATTTTAACCTTTTTGGATTGATACTTCCACACAAGTTGCTCTTTCCCAAAGGGGGCAAGATGGCCAACACATCCTGCGCAGCCTCTAGCTCTTTTTCCCATTTAGCTAACATGCATTTTAAAGCAGGAATCTCCTTATACACAGTCTTCAGTGGGAGAGATACAGTCACATTCTGAAAGAGAGCTTTGGCTAGCTTGGCAGTTTCTTCAGAAGAGTCAACCAAGACGGGAGGTTGATGGACCTGAGCTAGATAAGGGAGAGCCACCATGGCCTTGGCTTTACTTGAAGGTGCACAAGAAGTGGTGGTGGTTTTCCCTGAGAGAAGCTTGTAAGGGACAGACACAGTTTCCAGAATAGCCATAACTATCAGATTCTTCACTATCCAAATCTTCAGGTTCAGAATCACTGGAAAGATTTTGGAATAGGTGAAGAGTAGCTGGGCCAGAGGGAGAAGGAGCTTCCTTGTAGGAAGGAAGGTCAGGAGAAGACGGGGGAGATTTTTCAGCAGAGACTGTCTCTGCCTCTAGGCTGACCTCTCTTTTCCCGCATGTTCCTTGGGGTCACAACCTTCTACCCAGGGATTATTGCAGGTACGTGAGTGGTGCCCTATTTGACTGCAGTTATGACATCCTTGCCTCTTAGTCTGTCCACCCAAACCCAGAGTCATAATGTGCGGCGTACAAGAGGTGGTACCGGCATTACTGGCTTTATTCTCACACATCACAGTACCCTCATGGGTCAAATGCATTTCTTGTAAGAGCGTCCTAATACTCTTCATGGAAGTGAGAGAAGCTTTGTGTTCCTTAAAGTGTAGGCAAAGAAGCTGGTTCACCTTCAAAGCATGTGAACATGCCGTGTAAGCTTCCCTGGGAGTTAACTGTTGACTGGTGATTAACTGTTGACCTTCAATATAGAAGGATCCACAAACTCAGCCAGGGTTTCCTTAGGATTAAAGGCAATTTGCATAAATACATCTTTATTGACCTCCAAGCTGAGATCTCCTCCAAACTCCTCAATAAGGAGGTGCTTCATGTCCTCCCAAGTGACAATGGAGGGAAGTTTGGGGACCACTACTTCTTGGCACGTAGGGTGAAGACAGGTAAGAATATGTTTCTTTTAAAGCTTGTCAGTAGCCCCACACATTGCAGTCTTGTAGATTTTTAAAAAGGCAGCAACAGTAGAGGTTTTAGGGTCAAATATCTGTTTGAAGGTTGGCTTGTAGTTTGGGTTAATGAACAAGGAGGTGGACTGGCTGTTTTCACCAGGGTTGAGAACATTGATGTGAGGATTGCCCTAAAACTCAGATTCAGCAGCGGGCTGTCTAGCCCAGAGAAGTTAACGACTCTCTTCTAGGGTGTCTAGTGTAGAGCTATTCTGCCCACAACATCTTGGGCAGTAACAGCAGCAGCTCCAAATTCATCAATCTTGATTTGTTGTACTGCCAATTTACCAGCAACCCCATTGACACAAGTATCCAGAGAAGTTTTTTGAGCAACCAGAGGGGTAACATGTCCATTTATTGTCTCTGTGAGCCAGGAGAGGGTTTGCACCTTGCGTTCCAGAGCGTCTTGTTGATCTGCCACATCATTGGTCACTGCCGCTAAATGGTCCAATGCAAGAGCACAGTTGACACAGGGTTAGCCTTCTAATCCTGGGAAACACCCATGGTCATTGTGGGTAGGAGTATCAGGGACTTCAGTCTCCCTTTTGCCATCAGACTCAGAGGATGAGTCATCAGGGTCAGAGAGACATTGCCTCAAATACTCAATCTTGCCCTGCAAGGTACCCACTTGGTTGGTTAGCATGGCAATGCAAGGATCATGTGTAGGTTCAACAGGTGGGGGATGTGGGGCAGAGGCTTGACGTCAAGTAGTAGCCTTGAGTTCAGTTATAGCTTCCCATACTCTTGCTTCAAAGGCAGACAGAGTATCAACCAAAGGAGTTGATAAAGTCAATTAAATGGAGGCCACCCTATTGTTGACATAGTTCTGAACCTGACTTAGAGTGTTTCCCAAAGCAGCCTTGTCCAAGCCATGCTGTAAATGTAGATGTTGGCCCCAAGTATTGACGTGGGTCCCAACCAACTCAAGCTGGGGATTGACATGCTCTAAAAACTGATCGAGTTCAGCAACTAGAGTCTCAAAATCTTGACAGTATTTTAGGAGAGTTGACTTGATCTGACTACGCCAAGTAGCTTGGTGATCATCCAGTTCACAAAGTTGATCCTTAATATACCCAGGGAGCAAGGAGCAAAGGGAGTTTAGAGACAAGGTCAGATACTTTTGTGAAGCTAGCAAGTTGCGCTGGTTATCTGAAATGCAAGCAAATAGGCTATGGGACCATTCTTGATAGGCCATATTCTGAGCATGGTTGTTAGAAACAGCAGTGGCTATGGCAGTCAAGAGTTGGTTTTGAGATCCCAACACAAATTGATGATGGACCAGCACAGGTTAGATAAATTGATTAACTAACACACCAATAGTCTCCATTGATTCCATCAACGCAGGGGAAGACCAAAATCCAAGAGGAAGGAATATAGGTCTTAAGAAGCATACCCAGGAAGGAGACTGGGGATAGTGTGTATTGCCAAAGCGCCTGTGTGAAGGAGAGAGCAGGTGGCAGCACAAGATTTCTTGTAGTTGAGTGAAAAAACTGGAAGGGGGCCCAAGAGGGCCCGGGGGACAGCACCATTACCATAGGAGTTAAAGGGGCACTTGTGATATCTTCTTTTAGAGGGGGACTAGAAACTTTAGGTTGCTTGGGCGCTTTGGAAACAAAAGGGGAAGGACCAGAGAATGCATGTGGGAACAGGGTAACCAAGGGGCTTGCAGCCCCTGTAGTGAGCACCATTTTGTCATGTTTGGCTCCTGGGGACAATATCCAGGAGGAGACAGAAGGAAATCTTTATAACAAAATATTTGAGGTTTGAAGCTAGCCTTGGGTTAGCCTCCAGGGAAAAATTAAGGGCACATACCTTAATTTCCTGGAATACAAGATGAGAACTTCCTTTTGGAAAAAGGAAAGGAAAAGCTTGAAGAATATTAAAGCTAACACAAATGTGGATAAACTTGTCTTTATTAGGAGAAATGATCCTACTTAAATAGTATATAAGGGTTGGTGATAACTCATTAGGTAGACAGAGTGGCAGAGGGGGTTGCGTTGGGGTGAAGTCATACCAGGATCAGAAAAGGGAAGGTATAGTATTCCAGAATGGGTGGATGTTTGTAAAGATCCATTTACAGAAGGCAAGGAATTCCCAAAATCAAAAGTGAAACCAGTCAAATCTTTGCATATATTATTATTCAAAGGCCATATCAAAATAGCATTAATGGCGCAATTTCTGACAACCCACAAGCAAACAGGAGAGTAGAAAAGTTGGATGGTGCCCTTGTAGAGTCACTCAGCAAACTATGTGCCAACTGCTCACATTTACTGGGTGGATATGCTCCCTACAGCGGTAATGGTATGTCAAACCCATGTCAACTGCAATATTGGTAAACGCCCATATAGACTTGTCTATGGGCACAAGCCAGTCATTGCTAGTGCCAAATCAGGTTGGTCAGATTCTTGTGCAGTGTTGCAAGAAGGAGCTGACTTTTACAAATAAGTGCCAGCTCCTTGAAAGAGCTGGAATTCTAAGAATCTGGAGAAGGCAACTGCTATTGCTTGCAAGTGTTAAAAAATGGTCCCACCAAAACACAGAATCTACTCGCCTGGGATTTGGTGCTGGTGAATAACTTTTAAATTGGGGCTGATCTGCTTACAATCCAGAATGATCACACTCAAGAGAATTTACCTAGAGCAAGATAATGATAAGTTTATTGATAAAAATGTTGGGTATTTATACTTGCAGGTGGTTTTTGTGATCTTAAAGAATATCTTGGTGTATCCACACTATTCTTTGTAGCTTGAATTGGAGGGGTTGGCACCTTTAAAGAATGAAGCGCCTTTGTATTGCCTTGATGTGGAGCGGAACTTGCTGAGTTAGTTTCTGTTGCAACCGAGTTCTTGCACTTGCCTGCTAACGTATCTTACAATACACAGGGGGCGCTCAATGAGTCGCCCCTTGCCGTATCTAACGACACAAATCATTCTGACATCAGTGGTGAAGGGCGGGTACTTCACCCTAATTAGGAGCGCTGCCAATTTGACCCACTGATCCCCACACAATTTATTCCTTGGCTCCAAACCATACATGGAACATGCCACTATGCCACCCCCTTATGGCCTTGTGGCTTTCCCCCATGCAGTATATTAATCCCGTTATTCTACCAATAAACAATACCTTATTCTTATTATTCCGGCCTTTCTATTGGACTGTTGTCTTCCCCAATTCCAAACACTGAATCCTCATTGGTTCAGTTGCAACATTTCAGAAGAAATTATTTTATCCACAGTTTAGATCAAGGGAAGCTCAGTTTATCTGGATCAGTCTTAGAAGATGGGTTCAGGTTATTTTCAGAGTCAAAAGAATTATCCAAAGACTCAGAGTGTACGGATTCTCCAACAGGGACCCTGATTACCTTTACCTAAGAAGATACCAAGGGACAATGGCCCTGACCTAGAACATGCTAGAAGAGACCAGAAAGCCAAAGGGAAAGAAATAGAACATAGTGACAATAACACTCCAACAGGAGCAATCTCAGGTTGGAGATGAAATCTGGAAGTCAACCATGATCTTCATAATTTGGAACCAGGGTTAAGAGGACCAGGGGTTATCATGGAGGTCAAGACCAATAATACCTACATTGCCAAAGAAATTGGCGCTCATCCAGGCTTGAAATGTATGAACCATGATTGGCTCTGCCTATGCAAGGCAAGAACAGCTCAGTGTAACTCCTGGCTCCCTGTACCCAGCGCCAAACTGGATCAACAACAAGCCTGTATCCCCAACACTCTCAAGAAAATTCCTAAGGTTCCACCCCCAGCACCCCAGGGGGAGATGTCACAACAGTCAGGATAAAAAATTCTTTCCCCCTGGAAAACCGGGTCCAAGAGTGGGATTCAAACCCTGATCCTGAATCCCTGTGGGCTGTCAGTCCTATGGACCAAGGGACCGCCCGCCCGCATTTTCTTGGGACTGAGCCTCTGCAACTGAAGCTTCTGCTAAGTCCCAAAGTCATAATACTAGCGCAGGATTACTATGGTGGTGCCTGAGGAGGAGCTTCTAAAATTACCTAATGAAGGCAGAGAAAGTTCCTCTGTGAACTTCATGAACTTGAAGTCCTCTTGGGTAACCAATCAAATTCAGTTGCCAAAGGAAAACACAGGCTTTAGGCCTGACCCCGTGACCACAGCCCAAAATTAAGAAAATGAAGTGACTGATCTGGACATTCCAACCAATAAGAGAACACCCAGCTGGGGTGCCATTTTGCCGCTCCTTCCCCCGGCCCCCTGGCCACCCACCCGCATTTTCCCCAATATTTTGATGAGGCCCTTATGGAAAATACTAAGTTTGGAGGCAGGATGCTATATATGCCTATAGATTCCGTGCTCAAACCTTATTGCCATTTTTGAATAAAGGTTATGTTATTTTGGCTCACACAGCTTATACCCTATTTTGTATTTGTCATCTATCAAATCAGTACAAGATCTTCTGGCCTTTCTTGCCCTCTGCCCGCAGGTTCCTGTCCTCCAGGTGTTTTCTTTGGCCATGTCCACTCCACGGAATACCCTTTGAAGCCTGAATATAAGGACTACATCCTAGAAAAGATACTTGAACTAGATTCTTTGGCCCGCATACAATCTGCAGTTAGATACAACTGTCAAGGCTGTGGATATTCTCAACACCCAATATGTTCAGAGGGAAATTCAACTGTCTTCCTGCTTACAAGCCCCGCATGGAACCACCTGTGACCCCCAAGCCTATGCCTGCCTCCTCACCCGACCTCCCAACTGACCACACTGGAAAGCTGTTTGGGACTGTGTACATAACCCTCACAGGGGTAATTGATACTATTATCCTGGCTGCCAGCCCGTGGTCCTGGGTGGGGAAGTCCTTCTCCTACCTTTTTAAGTTAGCTCCTCTCTTGTGGTGGGCTTTGCCCGCAAAAAACCTGGCCTGAGTTACTCCTGAAAACAGTGGGATGGCTGCCCAAGACCAGATCCCTGATAGCAACATCTTTGACTGCTCCCTCTCAGGAAATTAATTCCCTGAGTGATTCCCTGATAATGATTAAGTTGTTGGAACTCTTATCAGCTGTCCATATTATACAGGGATTGAACCTTTTGAGTCCTAAAGGATCATTACTTGGATAAGTCCCATGACTTTCATGACATAAATGGACAGCATGTTGCTTTCAATGATACTATATAATACCCAATATTCATATCAATAAAGTATCATTCTTTTCTAGATTCCTCTTTAATTTGTTTTATATAGTTTCCAGAAGTATATACTTGATGCAGCCATTCATTTTGGGAGGGTAACCTACTCTTGGTCCTATGTAACCAGTGTATCAAAATATATGCTGTAACCCAGGTCACCTCATTTTAAGTCCTTTATGGCGTCAAAACACTATCTATCAGAGAACCCTTGCTACTGGATTACCTAACCACAGTTGATCACTCAGAAGACACCTGAGTTAAACCAGAATCTAGCATAGTCACCAGAGCTCTCAAGGTTAGAGAAACCTGAGAGAGACCAATCCATTAGCTCTAAATATCCCGGATTGGCTAACAAGTCCTAGAGAAGAAAACCAACCTCAATAGCTCACATCCAACCAAGTTCAAACCGGAATGGCCATGCCCTTACCAGATCTACCGTGTAGGCATTAACTTCAATTATTATTTTGAAGATAGTGAAGGGGAGCTTCCTCAAGCCTACCATGCTTAGTTTAACAGGGGAGTGTGATAGTGTTATCACTGAATTGATAGAGTTGAATCAACCCATCAATGCTATTGCTCAGCTTTAAAGGCAAAATATCTTGCCTAAGATAAAAGGATCTTATCCCTTTACTTGTTTGGTAGCTCTGTAGTTCACGGCTATACCTGCCGCTAGAGGCAGAATATGATTAAATTTTATGGCAATCTAGTAATCTTTGTTGCTGATATGAAATCCAATCTTGTGCTTATTCTGAGAAGTGCTGATGAGCCTATATAACTTGTATCTTCTTATTACTATATCTCTGGATCTTTACATCTATAGAAGTCATCAGGGCGGTATTCTTCTTGCGAGGATAAGGGTTTGCTACACAGTTGAGTAATATTTTGTTTTCAACCTCGAAGGAAATTTGTTGTGGCTATAATCATCATTGCCTCTTTCAACGGGGTTCTGTAGAGGGAGCTTTAAACGGTTGCTCCAAAAGCCCATGGCAGGAATTGATTATTAAACGATATATTTTCCCGCAGATCAAATAACTTAATGCTTAGTCTTTCATTCATTTCACGTTCCGCTGATAAAAATTAAAAATTAAAAATTAATTATCAAATCAAGTCCCCTTAGCTAACTCGAAGATTATAATTTAACCGAAGCACGTCTAAGGGTCCAGAAGCTACCCGCCGCTGAGTATGGATGCTCTGGCGTCAGCCAGAATAGTAACTTCCATATATTATTATTATAAGATATCTGTTTGAAGGGACAGAAGAAGTAGTTTAAGTCAAAGTGAGAAATATATATCTGGGGCTGAAAAGCTTTTAAAAGGTAGTACAATAAAATTCGAACCCTGGTCAACCTTGACGCTAAACATATAATACGACATTGGCATGTAATTTTGCTTAATTGGATCTTGAATTAGCATTGGGATAGGAAATGCCTTGGCTTATAAAACGTGGTTGAAGCAGCAGTTACTTTATCGATCCAAGGATGGCGTTTGCATGAGTGGGTATATAAGAAGATACGAAGGCAAGTAGCCATATTGGAATTAATTACAGGGTAGCATCCTGGAGGAATTAATTTTTGAAGTAGATTTATATATTCTTTGCATTTAGCAAGGGGTCTGTTGATAAACCTATTCCGAGTGATGGAATTAATTACTAGCACGTATAAATGCAAAATAGACTCATACTCGAGAAGTATGAAGGCCAATCTCCTAATCGCTCTCTCAATTGGCTCTACTACCTCTTTGAAATGTCAAGATTTCAGTGATCGATGTGGCGTAAGCTTTGAGAATTCTACGTGTGGTAACGACAACCCGTATGGGCCATGCTGTTCTATGGAAGGGTACTGCGGCGTATCCGATCTTCACTGCAAGCCTAGCCTTGGCTGCCAGTCTGGATGCGCCCCTGAAGACATACCTGGCTTCACCAACACACAGCGCTGCGGTACCGCCAACAAGGGCCTCATGTGCAACCCCAATGGTGAGTATGGGCCGTGCTGCTCTTTAAAGGGGTACTGCGGCTCTGGAGAGGATTTCTGTACCCCAAGCCATGGCTGTCAATCTGGATGCTCCAGTGAAGAGGAAGGGTACTCCATGACTGGTCGCTGCGGCACTGCCAACAACGGACTTGTATGCAATCCAACCGGGATATTTGGTCCTTGCTGTTCGGAATTTGGGTTCTGCGGAAGGAGCAAATATCACTGCCTCCCATCCTTAGGGTGCCAGTCTGGCTGTAAGCCCCCTCCCCCAGCAGCTTCACCCACCTACCAAATTAAATGCCGTGCAAGAGGTTGAATCCCTCGTTGTTAAACCAGCTGACATCACAATCCATCTTTAAACCCCAAATTCAAATGGATCATCCTGTCTCAAGGAACAACTCTTAAAATATTTTATCAGTCATTATCTTACTTTATAAACCATTGTAAAAGCTGAATCTTTACATAAAATCTATTAGCTATTTTCAATTATATCCACTGTCAAGTATATACTTATAAGAAGTATATAAAACAAATTAAATGGGAAAATTAATAAGAGAATCATCTTTTATTTGATATGGATTTTGGGGATTATATAGTATCATGAGAAGCCATATGCTGTCCAGTTATGTCATGGTAGTCATGGGGCTTATCCAAGCAATGTTCCTCTTAAGTCACAAGGCTTATCCAAGTTATGTTCTGCTTAGGATTCAAAATGTTTGATCCCTTCAATAGATGGAAAACTATAACAGTGCCACTGTCTTGATGATTAGTCAGGGAACCATTTGGCAAGTCACTCAGGGAATCAGTTTCCCAAGAGGGAGTAATCAAAGATGATGTGAAATCCCCCTGGGGTGCTAGAAGGTGGAACTTTGGAATTTCTTGGGAGTGTCAGGGATTCAGGCTTGGTATCAATCCAGTTTGGCATTGGGTACAGGGAGCCTGGAATTGTGTTGAGCTGTTCTTGCTTTGCACAGGTGGAGGCTGTTGTGGTGCATGTGCTTTAGTTTGGTTTGAGCGCCAATTCCCTTGATGAGGTAGGTATTGTTGGGCTTGATCTCCATGACAATGCCTGGTCCTCGTAACCCTGGGTCCAATTTATTCATGTCGTGATTAATGACCCAGATATTGTCCCCAACTTGTAATCTTTCCTGCTGCAGTGAGATTGCTTCTCTCTCAGCTCTTTCTTTTTCCTTGTCCTCTTAGTCTTTCCTGGCGCACTGTATGTCAGGGTTACTGTTGGCTGGCAATTTTTTTGGCAGAGGTAATTGTTGTCCTGATGTAGTGCTAATCATGGTGGGTTTATGACCAAAGACAGGCTTGTATGGGCTTTTGCCTATATTGCGGTAAACTCATGTTCTGCACACCATAAGCGCTGGTGGCAGCATGTCAACCCAGGTTTTTGGATTGTTGGCAGATAGCTTACTGAGGGCCTCTACTAGGGAGAAATTTAGTCTTTCTACTCTTACATTTGCTTGTGGGTGGTATGGACTGGTGATGATATGTTTACTCTGTTTTTGGCAAGGTAAATATTGGTGTCAATAGCCTTGAGTTTGGTGTCTCCATCTGTGATCAGGAGGTTGGGTTTTCCAAACTTGGTTATGATTTCTTTTCCAATAAATTGTCTTATGTCATTGCCTTTATGTTCCTTTGTAGCTTGGGCTACAGGCCATCTGGTGGCATAGTCAATAGCTGGTATGATGTAATTTTTGCCTTTTCTCTCACTGGACATTGGTCTCACAATATCTAGTGACCATACCTTGAAGGGTTGGATGACTGATAATGGTATTACTGATTTGGGAGGTGCCTTGGAGTGGGCATAGTTTTCACAGACTTTGCATTGATCTAGAACTTCCTTGATGTTGTCCAGCATGTTGGGCCACCAGTAGCCTGTCTTGAGATATTCATGCAAGTTCCTGCTACAAGTGTGTCCCAGATCTCTGCAGTATCAAAGGATTGTGCCAATCTTTTTTGGTTGACGGGACGTAGGGTAAAGTCTTGCCATTTGATAATATGCAGTGTAGAGTACCATATACTTTTCTGAACAGATGTTTGTTCTTGAGGATTTCTCTTGGATTTTCATTGGTGTAACAGGTGTTTCAGGGCCCAGATTGCCCTGGACAGTCAGCTGGCCTCCTTAGAGTTGAGGCAACCCACAGCGTGGAATCCACACAAATTATCTTCCAGGGCAAGAAAACCCCTCTTTTGACTAGCAAATGGCCTGGGATTTGAGAGGCACACAATCCTCAAAACCCTGGCTTTGAGCTTATTATTGAATTTGGGCCACCCACCTATCAGAAAATGGCGCATTGGGAGCATGATTGTTTGATTGCGCAATCTGGTGATCAATTAATTGCAAAAAACTATAAATAACTGTGGCATCTTGGCATGCTGCAGTTCAAGAAAGGTTCATCTAATAGCAACCAATGAGCTCTCACCACCTTGCCCAAGTACGCAAATTCTGGTAAAAACCGTAAATTCAACTCAAATTGATGCCATCAGTCTCCTGGTGGCACAAAAGGCCACAGAATCTCCAGTAAGTATAAGTAGTGAGGGGGAGAAGCCCTCCTCACTGTTGAAATCTTTAAAATAAACAGCTTTATTCTTAGGATTCCTTATTTTCTTGCAAGATCTATCTACTTTGCACCAATATAACTATTCTGTTTGCATTTATTTGTAACTTCACTACACTTTACAACCTCACATATTTGCTCCTCCTGGCCACCAAGAGTGATCATTTTGCCCTCCCTGCTGGAGATTCCTCCTACTCTTCCCTTGCCAACTGTGCCTCCTGCCCAAGATTTCAGTAAGTTGGGTTTTGTCTATATCACAGTATTGGGGCTAGCCAACCAGGTTGTGCCCCATACTGTGAGTTGGCAATCCCTAGCTACTGCAGTCAACTATCTGGTCAGTATTGTGCCTATTGTTGTCAGAATTGACAATTCTTCCCCTCTGGAAACCCAGGCCCAGGCCCAGGAGCAGGAATCAAACCCTGTCCCTGTATCCCCTGGGCCGTTGAGCCTGTGGACCGCAAGACTGCCCACCCATGTTTTTCTGGGATTGAACCCCCGCATGTAAGGTCTTGCCCATAATGGTGAAAGATTATAAACTAAGGCGTGCAAAGTGTTGGGATTCAAATTTAGAAGATATAAAAATGTAGGTACTGTCTGTAAGATTATCTTACAAAAACCTGCTAAAAGCCTATATTGCCTAACAAATGGAGTAATAGAGTTTAAAAACCCTAAGCAAAGAAGATAGAATAAAGTGTTCAATAGTGAACAATTTGTAACTAAAGGAATATTGATATTAGGGTATTCTCCATCTGCAAATTGAAACATATAACTATTGAAAGACTCCTTAAGGGAAAAAATGGATACAACAAGCCTAAGGCTTGTTGTTTTACAAGTTCCATTTGGATTAAGAAAAAAGCTAAACTAAGAAAATGAATTTAAAGAAAACAAAATTCTAAAAATGACAAAATTGAAGTTTAAAAATTGTAAAGTTGAAGGGGAAGAAATCACTTAGAATTTTGGCTTAAAGCCTACTCTTCAAAAGCTCCTTTATTTATAGTAAAAAGCTTTTTCAGTTGAGAATTTGATGGTCAAGGAGAAGCAGCCAAGAACAGGAGCAAGCTGGAGAAAGTTGGGAAGGAACATGGAGCAGAAGGGGAAAAGAGAAGCCCAGGAGAGACTGCAGATCAGCCTGTAAGCTGGGGAAGCGGCAACAACGCAAGCAGGAGTTTTGAAGGTAATATAGATGAAAATTATTCTAACTTAAAGTAGAAATATATGTAGATTAAGAATCAGCGGTCAAAGCAATAACAAAAACAACAATTCAAACGCAAATCAGTGAAACAAAGGTAAGAGTACTTTAAAATACTAAATTATTAACAATTTGAACTAACCTTTGAATATTAATAAATAACCTGAAAAATAAGTAAAAATGAAAAATAACTTAATTATCTCAAGAAGCCTGCCCTTTGGGGCAGGGCATGACATTACCCCCTCCAGATCCAAGCTCAGGATGTGCTTGGATATAAGAATTGATGGCATTGGGACAGTTTTCAAGGTTGAACAACGGCTCCCAAGAGCTCTCCTTAATGGATTATCCCTTCCAAAGAACCAAGTATTGGAGTTTACCATAGTGGTAACAATGGTTGATACTGGAGTCAATCTCATATTTGGGGGTCCCTTGGATCATGTGAGGAGGAAGGGTTTTGTTGTTCTGATGAGAAGGAGGAGTAGAAGTCTGGAGTTTGAGGAGGGACATGTGGAAGACATCATGAATGCAATACCCTGGAGGAAGTTGGATACAGCATGCAACCTTCCCAACTCGTTCTGTTACAAGAAAAGGCCCTATGGACCTCAGGCCAAGTTTATGAGAAGGCCATCTGATAAGAAGATTCTTTGTATTTAGATATACAAGGTTGTTGACCTGGATGTACTTCCCTTCCTGACAATGACGGCTAGCCTGGACCTTGTAAACCTCAATAGCCTTAGAGAGATTCTCCTTTAAGGAATTCTGGATGGGTTTTAGCTGGACAAGGAACCCCTTGGCTAACGGGGAACAGACAGAGGAGGTGACAGAAGGGACAAAGACAGGAGTATAGCCTAAATTTGCCATAAACAGAGTCATCTTGGTAGAGGAATGAGGAGTAGCATTGTAGGAATACTGGGCCAAAAGTAGGTGAGAAGCCCAATTGTTTTGTTGTTTGTTAGAAAAACAGCAAAGGAAACGTTCTAGTGTCTGATTGGTACGTTTGGTTTGCCCATCAGACTGGGGATGATAAGAGGTGCTAAGGGAAAGGTGAACACCTAGCTGAGTCATAAACTCTTTCTAGAACAGGGAAAGGAATTGTGGTCCATGGTTGGAGACAATATATCTTGGAGTACCATGGTGGATGAAGCTGTTCTTAACAAAGAGGGAAGCAGTCTGTTTTGCATTAATGTTAGAATTGCAGGGAGCAAAAATAGTCTGCTTTGAGAATCTGTCTACAATGACCAGTATGGCGTCAAAACCTTCAGACTGAGGAAGCTGGATGATATAATCCAGAGAGACAGACTGCCAAGGACCTTCAGGGACTGGGAGGGGACATAGAAGACCCACAAGTTTCTGGGTGGAGTGTTTGCTTCTCTGGCAAACTAGGCAGCTACTGACGTACAACTTGACAAATGTGGACATCTTTGGCCACCAGAAGTGATCACAGAGTTTAGAAAGTGTTTTCTTGTATCCAGAGTGGCCTGCAGCAAGGGAGTCATGAAACATGATGGTTAGAAGCTGCTCAAGGTCTGTAGAAGGAACTACCAAAAGGTTGTTGAAGTATAACACACCATCCATCAAGGAGAATGAAGGATTTGTGACTGCCTTATTGTTTGTAAGAGCGTCAATAATCTGAGACAAGGCTTTATTGGAAAGCTGAGATTTGTGGATTTGCTTCAGTATATTGGGGGTTGTAGTACTGATAACATTAAGTTTCAGAAAGCTCTTGGGTGGAAGGATCATCTTGGTGTTAAGAAGTTTGTAGTCTTTGTCAACATTGGATAATGAAGGGTGGCAACTAAGAGCGTCAGGTAGGGTATTAAGTACACCCTTATTGTACACAAGTTTGAAGCAGAAATTTGACAGCTCCAGTACCCATCTAGCGTGTCTTTGGGAAATGCGGCGTGACTCGGTGAAGTAAAGCAAGTTCTTATGGTTTGTATAAATGAGAAAAGGCTCGTTGAGTCCCTCAAGTTAGCAATGCCAATGCATGAGTGTTTTGATGATGGCAAGAAGTTTCTTGTTGTGTACGGGGTAGTTTTGTTCAGCTGGAAGGTGCTTTTGAGAGAAGTATGCAAAAGGGTGTTGCATCCCATCCCCCCAAGCTGAAGGAGAACACTACCAATAGCATAGTTGCTGGCATCAGTCTCAACTGAGAAGGGTTTGGAGGGATCAGGCATCAGGAGGACGGGAGTGGAGACAAAGATGGCCTTCATAGCCTTAAACGCAAGCTGGACCTCAGGTGTCCAGACAAAAGGAACAGAAGGAGAAGTGAGGAAAGTGAGTGGCAAAACTAGAGAAGAAAAATTTTCCACAAACTTATGGCAATAGTTTGCCAATCCAAGGAAGCCACAAAGTTGTGAGCAAGTCTTGGGAACAGGCCAGTTCTGGATAGCATCCACCTTGCTAGGGGGGACAGCAAAACCGTTTTGAGTGACAATGTAACCAAGGAAATCAACCTTGGTGAAGAAGAACAAGCAATTTGAAGACTTTGCAAACAGGTTGTAGTCTTGAAGTCTCTGGAGTACTTGACGGACGTGGGCAACATAGTTGTCAATTGAAGACAAGTATACGAGGATATCATTGAGATAGACAACAACAAACTCGTTAAGGAAGGGCAGAAGTGCCTCATTCATCAAGGCCTGGAATATTGACAGAGCATTACATAATCCAAAAGGCATTATGTTGTACTCATATAACCCAAATGGAGTACAAAACGCGGACTTCCATTTGTGGCCAGGAGCAATTCTGATCTGGTTGAAAGCGCTTCAGAGATCAATCTTGGTGTATACAGAACTACCAGCGAGGCAATCTGTCAGGGCCTCAGCAGAAGGAATAGGGCATCTATCCTTGATTGTGATCTCATTGAGGGCTCTATAGTCTACACAAGGGCACTTGGAGCCATCAGATTTACTGACAAAGAAGATGGGGGAAGAACATGGGGAAGTCAATTGAGAGATGAAACCCTTGTAGAGTTCCTCATTGATGTAGTTCTTTAGTAGAGTGTTGTTGGAGTCAGAGAGAGGAATAAGCCTTCCCCAGGGGGGATTGGTGCCTGGCTTAAGGTTTATATGAATATTGTAGGGCCTATGTGGAGGTAGCAGGTTAAATTCCTCCTCACTAAAACAATCCTTAAAGTCAGAGTAACAATAAGGTAATCCATCTTTGTCCTTGGAGGAAAGAGTATCCAGGATGGTACTAGAGATAGCAGTCAGGTTTGGTTTGGAGAAAGTCAAGCCAAGGGTACCCAGTACAAGGGACAACAATTTGACAACGTCATTGCATGTAAATTATATCTTGTTGTTTGGGTGATCAAAGTTAATCAAAGACTCTCTCAGCCACAGGAATCCAAGGATGAACGGAAAGGATAAATTAGGGGAAGAGTTACAAGTGACGCAAAATGGAGAGCCCTCCAAGTCAATGGTGACAGGTTGGAGGATAGGTGTGGCGCCAATGAGAGTACTGTTTCCCATCTTAACGTCAAGAGATCCAAAGGTGGGGAGTCCAAGTAGTTTGGCAAGTTTCTCCTCAATGAAGTTGGCATCAGCGCCAGTGTCAAGAAGAGCAAGCACCTTGATCTTTCCCAAGGTTCCATGAATGGTCACTAGGACAGTAGGTGACTTGGAAGTGTTTTAAGGGACAGCAAAGTGAGGGTGGAGGTCTTGTTGACAAAGGGAGGACGTTTGGAGAGAGGACAGACTGGTAGGAGATGATCCTTTGATCCACAGTAAGAGCAGAGGTTGTTGTTCCTTCTTCCAAGGACGTCCTCAGCAGTAAGGCAAAAACCTCCCCAAGATTTTGGATTAGTGCCAGGTGGGGGAGTTTAAGAGGGCAAGGCCTTGTCTGGAATGAACGACAAGGCTGTAGGAGATAGGTTAGAAGGAGAGTGTGTTTTCGAAGAAAGATGTTTCCAATTCCACTTAACCACTTCTCTGATAAGAGGTTCTAGTTTTTCAGGGAGATCATGGTGGACCAAAAATTCCTGGAACAATCTGTTGAGGCCTATCTTGTAGAAGCTGCAAGCCTCAGCGTCAGAGGCTTGTAGTCTTGACTGGAGGGAGCAAAACTTCCGGTTGTATTTGCCAAGTGGAAGAGAACCTTGTGTGAGACCTGAAAACCGAGACGCGGAGGGAGTGGACAACTCCTTGTCTTCTCCAGAGAAAGATAGGAGTAAACTGACAAAGAGGTCATAATTCTGAAGAATGCCCGGATTGCGTATCAAATGAGAGCTAAACCAATCTCTGTAGTGACCAGTGAGCTTCTTGGCAAGGTAGAGGACCTTCTGGGAGTTGGTGGAGAACTCAGACCCGTAAGCAGTAAAGTGGACCTGTGCATAAGCTAGAGTGTTAAAAATACTAGGGGGTAGTGAACTATGGGCTAAGGTATTGAGAACTACTATTTGATTGGTGTAAGTAGTGGGGGTATGATCCTCCTTATTACAAAAAACCTTATTATATAACCAACCAAGTAAGAAAACTACTAGAGATAACAAAGTTACAATAATAATAGAGAGAAACAAAGCTAAAAAGATAATAGAAGAGATGGAAAAAGTGTTGCCTGGGTCAATCCCATGGGAAGCCAAAATAATTTAAGGTCTTGCCCATAATGGTGCAAGATTATAAACTAAGGCGTGCAAAGCGTTGGGATTCAAATTTAGAAGATATAAGAATGTAGGTACTGTCTGTAAGTTATCTTACAAAAACCTGCTAAAAGCCTATATTGCCTAACAAATGGAGTAATAGAGTTTAAAAACCCTAAGCAAAGAAGATAGAATAAAGTCTTCAATAGTGAACAATTTGTAACTAAAGGAATATTGATATTAGGGTATTCTCCATCTGCAAATTGAAACATATAACTATTGAAAGACTCCTTAAGGGAAAAATGGATACAACAAGCCTAAGGCTTGTTGTTTTACAAGTTCCATTTGGATTAAGAAAAAAGCTAAACTAAGAAAATGAATTTAAAGAAAACAAAATTCTAAAAATGACAAAATTGAAGTTTAAAAATTGTAAAGTTGAAGGGGAAGAAATCACTTAGAATTTTGGCTTAAAGCCTACTCTTCAAAAGCTCCTTTATTTATAGTAAAAAGCTTTTTAGTTGAGAATGTGATGGTCAAGAAGAAGCAGACAAGAACAGGAGCAAGCTGGAGAAAGTTGGGAATGAACATGGAGCAGAAGGGGAAAACAGAAGCCCAGGAGAGACTGCAGATCAGCCTGTAAGCTGGGGAAGCGGTAACAATGCAAGCAGGAGTTTTGAAGGTAATATAGATGAAAATTATTCTAACTTAAAGTAGAAATATATGTAGATTAAGAATCAGCGGTCAAAGCAACAACAAAAACAACAATTCAAACGCAAATCACATAAAACAAAGGTAAGAGTACTTTAAAATACTTAATTTTTAACAATTTGAACTAACCTTCAAATATTAATAAATAACCTGAAAGATAAGTAAAAATGAAAAATAACTTAATTATCTCAAGAAGCCTGCCCTTTGGGGCAGGGCATAGCACCGCAGGCTGATACCAAAAATGATGGTCTATGCAATGAAACAGGCCAAACCAAGGAAATTATTGCACCAAATGGAAGGCTAATCACAGCGCCTAATGGAGGTACTGAAGTGGCAACTATTAGCTTCATGAATTTGCAGTCTACACCATCAACCAATAAAAAGCCAACCCAGGAAAGAGGCACAGTGTCAGGGATCCAACCAGTGGGGGATTCCTGAGAATTTGCGGGCTGTCCGCCCGCGGGCCCAGCAGGAAGGGCCCACCACAAGATTGGGGCTAACTTTATAATATAAGATAACAATTTTCCAAGGACTGCCCAAGGTCTGCTTACAGGCACCATAGAATCAATCAGTCCGGTGAGGGTGATATACATCACCCCAAATATCTGGGTGGAAGTGGATTCATTGGTGGCAGCGGATTCTTGCGGGCAGTTGGGCTGCAGGATGAGGGGCGGTGTCATTGGAACCAAATATGCAGGCAGGAAATTATACTTGTCGCGGAATAGCGGAGGGAGCCAGATAGTTTTGGTGCCTTCTCTGTAAAGGACTTCTGTCTCTCTAGTTCTAGCTTCAGGGTCGTGGATTAGGATTTCCTCTAGAGTAAACTCCAAATACACCGGTTTAGGTGGTTACTTGGTGAAATGTACTGGGCCAAAGGGAACTCCTGGTGAACAGTAAAGATTGGGGGCTGGTCTGCAGTTTCTTGTGGTAGGCAAGCGTGGGGTGCAGAACCGTGAGATATAGGCTGTAAATGAAGAAGAACTAATAACAAATATGGTATGATCTGATTGAACCAAAAGTTCATGTCACTTTATTGCAAATATGCAATGGGCATCTTCCTGGCAGTCTAGGGTATAAGTATGCCCATCTGTCAGGGTAAAACTTTCACAAATTCCCTTGGCCCAGGTTTTCCCATTTACCAGGGTTTCCCAGTCCTTGGTGGCATCCATTGCAGGGGTTATTCCATTGGCTTGCTTTAACTGAGAATGCTCAAATTCCCTAGTCAGGTTGTGGGGTTGGTCATCTCTGGGTGGCCCGCGTTTTATGATTTGTTTCTCTATTTCCCCTTCTGCGTGGGCCTGAGTTATTTTGGGATCTATGGCTGGACCTGCCTGCTGATTGGTCGAGTTAACAGGAAAGTTTAGTGTGGGAAGTGTCAATGTAGGTGAATTTAATTCATCAAGCTTCAAAGGATTTTCTGAAGTCAAATCCTGCTCTGGTTTGAGCCCAAAAAACTGTGGGCGGCTGGGCGGCTGGCCCTGCAGGCTGGCAGCCCGCGGGGTGTCAGGGTTTGAATCCCATAGTTGAGGCTTTTCAATAAGCATAGTTGATAGGAGTTTGTCACTTATGGCACACAGGCCCGCAACCTGGCCCCGCGACCACAGCTCTGGAGCAAGATAATCAGGTAGCCAAATTGAGATTTTTGACCAATGAAAGAACTCCCGGGCCGGGTGCCATTTTGCTTCCTCTGGACCCAAGCACCCAATTTCCCTGGCCCTGCCTTTTCCAATGTCCTGATGAACCCCCCATGGAAAATTTTAAGTTTGGAGGTGGGGTGCTATTGTCAAGGGTCTGGATGTACAAGCATTCTGGCTACTGCCAACCTACTTAACATCCAGTCATCTCCTGATTTAGTCCCCTTCCAATATACCGTTTGACATACTGAGAATGGTAACCAAGCAATATCACCTGACCGTCAAAGTATCCAGTAGCTTGAACCCATCTAGCACATGACCAACCCCTAGGTTTGATCCAACTAAATCCCTGCCACAGCCAAGTCTATATAAGTCTAAAGTATTATCCAATAAAAGATACTTCTCTTCTTTCTTAATTCCATATTTGAAGCTTCCCCAAAAAGACGCTCCTTATCCCTATATAGACCAAAAGACCCTGCACTCCAAACTTATTGCCATTTTTTAATAAAGGTTATGTTACTTTGGCTTATACAGCTACTGCCTTATTTTGTATTTGCCATCTACCAATTCAGTTTGAGATCTCCTGGCCCTTCTGCCCCACTGCCCACAGCTTTCTGTCCTCCTGGTTCACCCTTTGGGCCCGTTCACTTCACTGATTACCCCTTGAAGCCCAAGTACAAGGACTATACACCAGAAAAGATACTCAAACTCAATCCTTTGGCCCGCATAAAATCTGCTGTTAGATACAACTGTCAAGGCCCGTGGATATTCTCAACACCAAAATTATTTAGAGGAAAATTCAACTACCTTCCTGCCTACAATATCTACATGGAACCGCCTGTAACGCCTAAACCTATGCCTGCTTCTTTGCCTAACCTCCCAACTGATCATACCAGAAAGCTCTTTGGAAAAGTGTACATCACCCTAACGGGGGTGATAGACACCATCATACCAGCCGCCGGCCCGTGGTCCTGGGTGGGGAAGTCTTCTTCCTAACTTCTAAAGTTAGCTTCTCTCTTGTGGTGGGCTCTGCCTGCAAAAACTCTGGCCCAAGTTACCCCAGAAAATGGCGGGCCAGCTGCCCAAGAATGGATCCCTGACAATTGTGTACTTGGCCTTCCAGGACTGGCCCACCTCCCCTGTGGGAGTCCAGCCAGACTTTGGTATGGGTCATGACAAGGTGGGAACCCCTCTTGGAGATTCCCCATGTTTAACATGAGCCAATTGGGGTCTCCATCAGTGCATAGGAGATTTTTACAGTATAGCCTTGATAGTATGTCAGCAGTAAGCATTTCTTTGCCTGGTTTGTATTTGATTATCATGAGTTACCTTTAGATAAGACTCATTAATTCAGCTTGCTGTCTAGAATGATGTTGTTGAATCTTGAAGAACCTCAATGACTTGTGGTTGGTTAGCACTTTGAATATCTGTGCACCTTTCAGGTAACATTGCCACTTCATTAGACAGTGGACAATAGCTACAGCTCTTTGTCATTTATTGGATATATTTGCTTGTCATCAGACAGCTTTTTGATTCATATACTACAGGAAGGAAGTCCTTTTCTTCAGTTTAAATTTAGAGTACTCCTCCTATTGCATAATCAGAGGGATCCATTTCTAATTTGTATACTCCTTCATGGTTTGGATATTGCAGGATAGGAGCAGTGACCATGTGTTCTTTTAATTGTCAAAAGTGTTGATCCCTTAATGTTGTCTATAAAAGTTTTATTGTCTTGCCTGCAGTTTTGAAAGGAGCAGTAAAGGCACCCTAGTCAGGGATGATGTCAGGAACCAATTCCTAACATCATTAATTACTAGGTGGTTGCCCCGTCCAAGGACAGAATTAAAGTTGAATTTAATAAATAAATTAAATTTATTTTATTGTCTTTTTAGGCTTGTATTACTTATTGGATGTTTAATTAAAATTTTATTTAATTGCTTTATTAAAAAGGAATTTCAATTATATTTATTTAAATTTAAAATTAAAATTGCATACTCCAAGTATAAATAAAAACTAAACCTAAATAAGTATAGTATCACTATTAAGTTTAGTAAGGCTAAACTAATTATTTTAAAATTTAATGTTTGAATTTTTAAGTCTCTTATAATGTAGAGATGATCTGTAGCTTTAAAATAAGTTATTGGAAGTTAAAATCAATTCAGTATTCACCGAGATACATTGATTTTAGTTTTTGTGGTATGTATTAAAAGTTAATTTAGATAATATCAAATCGAGTCTATGTCTTTGATTATGACGCAAACCTGATTCCAGCACTTAACTATATATCTTAGCATCTAGAACAGCTAGAGCTATCATGTTTGGTACAATTTTGATCAGAATCATCTGAAAAATTGAACTACATCCTCTAAATTTCATGGAAATCATCATATGGAAACATAATTTTATCATAGTTAGTTTACTCCACTGATGTTCTTTTGGGATGAAGCTGTGTCAAGCAAGGTCTATTCTGAACAATATGCGGCCACTTGAATCAGGTGATGCATCTAATTGGAATGCTCTACTATCTCACTTGAATAATAAGAATTTCAAAATGTCCAAGCCAACCATCTCCTTCTTTAAACTAATATTTATGATTTAAACTGTATCACTTTAAATTGACCAAGCTCTCTTTTTGTCATCAATTCAATCCTCACACAGAGAATAACCATCCAATCATGTAAAACAATCTAAAACAATTACTGCTTCTCTTCCAGTTTTAATCCAACCATTCTAGAGTTGGGTAATCTAGAAAGATAAGCCACTTTGATATGGTTGAATAGGGTTAGCCACTAATTTAAAATGCAAGTAGTCAAATACAAACTTATTAAATTTTGAGTGGCTTATATTTCAGTTCAACATGATTTAGCCCACACTCTACTGAATTCAATCTGTGTACTTTCAAAGATGCATGTAAGGGATTGAATGTAAGGATGAGCCAAATTGAGCTTGTGGCTTAACAATCAACTTTTAAAATCAAATTTAGGTAAAAAGCATTTCAGGCAAATCCCTTACAGCTTGAGCCCATTCAAGGCAACATTATAGACAAACAGAAAGCCTCACTTTTATATATATTAATCCTCAAGGGACTGTTAAATTGTTCACAATTATGGTTTAGGATTTCCTAAGGACATCTAAACAATTTCCTGATTATCCAATTTCCCTTATGATTGTTTCACCTCCAGGGTATTGTGAAACTCTATATTATTCATCACTTTCAGGGATCCAGTCTTGGGCGGCTGGCCTGCCGTTTTCTGGGGTAACTTGGGCCAGAGTTTTTGCAGGCAGAGCCCACCACAAGAGAGAAGCTAACTTTAGAAGGTAGGAAGCAGACTTCCCCATCCAAGACCACGGGCCAGTGGCTGGTATGATGGTGTCCATCACCCCCATGAGGGTGATGTACACTTTTCCAAAGAGCTTGTTGGTGTGGTTGGTTGGTAAGTCAGGTGAAGACACAGGCATTGGTTTGGGTGTTACTGGCGGTTCCATGTAGATATTGTAGGCAGGAAGGTAGTTGAATTTTCCTCTAAGTAACTTTGGTGTTGAGAATATCCACAGGCCTTGACAGTTGTATCTAATAGCAGATTTTATGTGGGCCAAAGGATTGATTTTGAGTATCTTTTCTGGTGTATAGTCCTTGTACTTGGGCTTCAAGGGGTAATCAGTGAAGTGAACAGGCCCAAAGGGTGCACCAGGTGGATGGAAAGCTGCAGGCAGTGGAGCAGAAGGGCTGGGAGATCTCAAACTGAATTGGTAGATGGCAAATACAAAATAAGGCAGTAGCTGTATAAGCCAAAGTAACATAACCTTTATTAAAAGTGGCAATAAGTTTGGAGCACAGAGTCCTTTGGTCTATATAGCACCCCTTCTTCAAACTTAATAATTTCCATGGGGGGTGCATCAGGGCATTGGGAAAGGCAGGCCTGAGGGAACTGGGTGCTTGGGTCCAAAGGTAGCAAAATGGCACTTGGCCTGGTAGTTCTTTCATTGGTCAAGAATCTCAATTTGGCTACCTGATTATCTTGCTTTAGTGTTGTGGTCATGGGGCTGGGTTGCAGGCCTGTGCCTCTTTCCTGGGTTGGCTCCTGATTGGTCACTGGTGTAGACTTCAAATTCACGAAGCTAAAGGTTGCCGCTTCAGCACCTTCATTAGGTGCTGTGATTAGTCTTCCATTTGGTGCAATACTTTCCTTGGTTTGGCCTGTTTTATTGCATAGGCCATCATTCTTGGTATCAGCTTGCAGGGGCTCAATCTTAGAAAAATGCGGGCAGGCAGTCTTGCAGTCCACAGGCCCGGCGGCCCTGGGGAATCCAGGGTTGGGGTTCAATTCCTGCTCCCAGGCCTGGTTTTCCACAGGGAAAGAATTTTCAATCCTGACATTCACCAAAACCCAACTGCAATGTTTCACGCTTGTGATCAACTGAGCTCAACCCCTTGCTCCTGATACATAATAGATGTGATTGAAATCTCCCGATGTTGGATCTTATGGTTATTTAAGTGAATAATACCCTTCCTTGATTCTTGTTTGTTTAATAAAACCTTTATCCTGTTCCCAATTCCCAGATTTACTGTGTTCTACAATAATTTGAAATATAAAACCTAGTTAGTGCCTAGAATGCTTACTACTAATGTTGGTGGTGCCTTGGGTATTGTGACAGAAATTGCGGGATAGTATGAAGCCGTTTCTAAGTGATGGGGAATTACCACCCAAATCCACATAGAGCTAATGATTAACCACCAATGTGGCTTAAGATATATTTTTGTAAAATTTCCAATTGTAATACCAGGATTAAGGAGAAAAATTAATCCTAACCAAAGTAGCCCAAGATAAATGGCCTGGGACAGCATCAACATATCTTCAGAATAAAATTTTGGAAATTGGGAGGCAACACACTTTTCAGTTTCCAGAATGGGGGGAGCTCCAAGATCAGCTTGCATGAAATTAACATTGGGTGGTACTAACAACAAAGTTCCAACTGCGGGGCCCCATCTTCCAGAAATGATTTGGGTGAGAATAAGATTGTATGTGATATATTTTAACAACCCAAGCACATGATGCATTTTGAAAAGTAAATTAGAACTAGGTATAAATGATTTTTATTGAGTAAAATTTTGGGAGGACTCAACTCTTAGAGTTGAAACAGTGAAAATTATTCAATATATATCAAAAATTGACTAAGCAATACTACCTGAATCTTGGCCTCCTATTCCTTCCACACTGTCAAGTGAGTATCTGGTCCAGGCTGCAAAGAACCCTTGGGTGACCAATTTCTGACAACCATGCTGTCAAGGACCCACCTTGCGGGGAATAAACTTCCCAGCTGATGGGCCAAGGCCCCTACATTCAAGCCTGCTATTACTGAGCCAATAGGAACCGTGGCCATTTTAAGATGTCCAAGTTGTCCTAAATAAGCAAATCTCCCAAACATAGAACTGAATTTTCCAAGTAGATAGTAGCCCACCAAATACGTCAAGAGGTAAAAGGAGGCGTACGGTCTAACCAGAGTAGGTTCAGTGGGTGGAGTAGCAAACAAGCGGCCATAGTGGAATTTACGTCCCCAGTGTCCAGAAGGATATTTGAACCATCTATTGGTGAGGGATTCCTTCTGGTGGACGTCATCTGGGGAGGAATTATACCAGTTGGTTGTAGGAGTTGGATTTTCCAAGGCATACACCTTGGTCAAGAAGTAGGCTAGAAACCAGGATAGGAAAAGAATTCCTCTCATGGCTTCAAAAAGGAGTGTTTATCAAAATGGAGGAGTAGCTAGAAGATTAATAATCTTTATTGTTGGAAATATTTGAAATGAATAAGCTTGGGCCTTTAAATAGGCTTAAAATCATGGCTGAAGAATATGGGAGGAGTTTCTTGGGATATGAGAGGATTTACATGAAGATTGTGAATTATGGCATACCTGGCTTGGTTGGGAATACCTTCTGACTTAATCTTAAGTTTATCTTTGGTTGAGCAGGAACAGCCACACATATGCCACTAGGTTGTGGATAATTAAGTGGTTTATCATAAGAAGATCTATTAGCTTCATATGTGGAGCCTTGCTCTTTAGCATAGAGAGCAGGTTGTTGATCAAGCAGGTGCCAGGATTCAACCAATCATATGCTGAGCAGTAAGTGACGTATACTAGTTGATTATTAACGTTTTCAAACTCAAAAGGCTTTTTGAAAGCGAAATTTGATTGAATAAACTGAATATAAAAAGGTAAAACAAAGCTTTGTAATGACCTGGTCTTAGTGAATTCTTCATTTTACAGCGTCCTGGGTTTGAATCTGGGTACCAAAAGTATTCAAACAAACCCATATGATTATTGACTCTGTTGTGTTGTTTTTAAAATGGGTGTCTTCAATATCTTTGTTCTGGTGTTGATTTACCAATATTTCTTTCCCAAGGCTGTCAATAAAAGTCAGGTAGTCAGGGAAAGAATCCCTGACACATGCTGATTAACAAGCTTGTATCAGGTGACCCTCAAATTACGCCTATTTATCAACGTCAATTTGCAAGGAGGAGCTGGTTTCAGCTGATAGACTGGAGCAGCCGTAACCCATTTTTGATTGACCGTTTGATTTAAATCTGTTAACTTGATCAATTTCAATAAATGTTTCCCAGCTTTTTGAGCCTTCCTGCTTGGACAGATAATTCCCGGCATGATGGAACCTACCGTAACATTACCCTCTGCTTTAGCCCTGGGCACAATACCACCATCTGGGAGATGGGATAAGGAGAAATTCTTGTGGGCAGGTGGGAGTTTCATCACGACTAAGGTAAGTTCAGGGTGGCCAATAGCAGTGGTATTGCGCTTGTAGAACTTGTGAATTAGCTCTGGGGAATTGGAACAATTGTAGTGGGGAACCCAGGAGTTTTCAGAATCCGGATAACCCTTCCAAGACACCAAATATTCCAAACAGCGTCAATTCTTGCGGGAAGCCAGAATACAATTTAACTTATACTCAGGTTAGCCTTCCACAAAAATGGGTTGGGAAGAGGGAGTCTCCATACCCTTAAAGGGAGTAAGAAGACATTCATGAGAGGTGTTGTAACTGAACCAATGAGGATTCAGTATTTGAATTGGGGAAGACAATAGTCCAATAGAAAGGACAAGAATGAATAGAATAAGGTATTGTTTATTGTAGAATATTGTGATTAATATACTATATGGGAAAGCCACAAGGCTACAAGGGGCGACATAGTGGTAAGTTCCATGTAAGGTTTGAAGCCAAGGAATAAATTTTGCAGAGATCAGCAGGTCAAATTGGTAGCACTCCTAATTAGGATGAAGTGCCTGCCATTTGATATTGCCATCAGATTGGTTCATGTTGTTAGATACGTCAAGGGGCAACTTATCAAGTGCCCCCTCTGTATTGTAAGATACGTTAGCAGGCAAGTCTGGAAACTTGGTTGCAACATCCCCCTTGCCCCATGCTTGTTGTCAGACACCAGGATTGGAGCCTGTGTAAGGTCTTGGAAGGTCTGCACAAACAACCTTTGTGTGGGGATGGTGCAGCAGGGGCGCAAGCAATTGTGGTGAAGCTTCTTGGTATTCCCCTGGACATCTTCAAGTTGATAGGTATGATTGTCATAGGCAGCAGCTATCTTGAAGGGGCCTAGGTGGTTGGGTTCCAACTTGGCAGAATTGGGGTTGAGGGTGTAGACGGGGTCACCTATAGTGTACCTGGCTTTAAGGTGCTTTGTCTCTCTCTCAATTTGTCTGTGTTTAATTTCCCGGGATTTGGCACGCCATTGGTCTAGGGATGGGGTTGTCACTAGGGGAGGTTTTTTGGGAACTCTGGACTGTAAATTTCCCTGTTCAAATCCTGTCAAACTGTCAGGCGTCCCAAAGGCCAGGGTGCTGAGGCTGAATCCTGTGCCTCTGTTGATTCTTGCTTGTAGGATAAGTAGAGCAGTAGGCAAGTGTTCAGTCCATGCGGTGTTGGGGTGCTCTTGTGAGAGCTTGGCAATCAGTTGAACCAGTGAGCCATTTAACTGTTCTACGCGCCCATTGGCTTGCGGATGGTAGGGGGTTGTAAATATCCGTTGGAGCGCGTTCTTGGCGCAGTATGCCTTCATGACATGCCCAATGTTGTGTTTGGCTCCTGGGGACAACATCCAGGAGGACACAGTGGGAAATCTTTATAATGAAAGATTTGAGGTTCAAAGCTAGTCTTGGGTTAGCCTTCAGGGCAAAATTAAGGGCACATATATTAATTTACTGGAATATAAGATGAGGAATTCCTTTTGGCAAAAGGAAAGGAAAAATCTTGAAGAATATTAAAGCCAATGAAAATGTGGATAAACTTGTCTTTATTAGGAGAAAAAATTCTACTTAAATAGTAGACAAGGGACAGAGATCACTCATTAGGTAGACAGAGTGGCAGAGGGGGTTGCGTTGGGGTGAAGTCATACCAGGATCAGAAAAGGGAAGGTATAGTATTCCAGAATGGGTGGATGTTTGTAAAGATCCATTTACAGAAGGCGAGGAATTCCCAAAATCAAAAGTGAAACCAGTCAAATCTTTGCATATATTATTATTCAAAGGCCATATCGAAATAGCATTAATGGCGCAATTTACAACACCCAAAAAGTTTGGGGCCACCATCTGTGATGAGGCGTTTGGGTTGCCAAAAGCGGGCCACAATTTCCTTGCCAATGAAGTGGGTGATGATGATGGCAATGTGGTTAGTTGTCACCCAGGCCAATGGCCAGTGAGTGAAGTAGTCAATGGCAGTGATAATGTACTTTTTCCCCAGTCTTTCTTCAGGGAGTGGCCCCACAATGTCAAGAGCCCACTTCTCAAAGGGTTCCATGGCCTTGATGGGCAGGACAGACTTGGGGGTGCAGGTTTGGACACATTCTTTTTGCACAGCACGTCTCAAGGAGATCCAAGATGTCTTGATGCATATGCGGCCACCAAACCTTCTGTTTCATGATCTCAAAGAGGTTAAGCCCTTTGATGTGACCCAGGGTTCAGTGGGAGTGCAGTATTGTGTCACCTTGTTGTGTGGTGGAAATAGAAGGCGTCTTCTCACCTGTCTCTGCCTGGCAGCAGACGTTACTAGCATTGGTGGTGAACTGACTTTTGTTGTCCTTCATCTTGGAGATGGTTACTGAGTTAAGGTCTTTGTAAAGAGCTGCCTCAGGGTGGAGGTAGAGCATGGGCCAATCTGGGTCCAAACCATTGTCCCCAGTGATGGACACTACATAGAGTTGTGAGATGGCTCCAGCTGTGACAAGTTTCTTCCCAGGCTTGTACTCAATGCGCAACTGGTAAGGGGATAGACACTCAACCCAACCTGCTTGGCGGCATGTCAAGTGGGACTGTGTGTTGAAGTAATGGAGTGACTTGTGGTCTGTCAGGATGCAGGGTGAGAAGGTTGCACCTTCCAGGTAACAGCACCACTTCTCAACGCAGTGCACAATTGCCGCCAATTCTTTATCATGAATGGGATAGTGTTATTCCAAGTTGATAAGCTTCCTGGATTCATATGCCACAGGGAGGAAGACGCCATTGTCAGTTTCTACCCTCAGCACGCCCCCTACAGCCCTATCAGAGGCATCAGTCTCAAGTTTGTACTGACAGTTTCAATTGGGGAACTGCAGTACTGGTGCTGTTGTGAGTCTTTGCTTCAACATCTCAAAGGCTCAATCTCTGACAGGGGTCCAATGGAAGCACTGTTTGGTGTTGAGGAGCTCATTGAGAGGTGCAATTAGTTCCCCACAATTGGGAATGAACTTGCGCACATAGGCAATCATGCCTAAGAATTTCTGCACCTGGCCCACATCAGTGGGAGGCGGCATGCTGGTGATTGCCTTGATTTTGGCAGGGTCAGGTTTTATCCCTTGGGCAGAGATGGTGTGCCCAAGGAATAACAACTCCAACTGGAGAAACTCACATTTGGAGGGTTTAACTTTTAGCTGATTTTTCCAAAGGGTGTTGAGGACAGCACAGAGGTGTTGGAGGTGTGTGGTTTGATCTTGACTGAAGACAATAATGTTGTCAAGGTACACAACCACACATTTCCCAATCAGTTCCTCAAATGCTTTGTTCATTAACATGGCAAAGGTAGAGGGAGCGTTGGTCATTCCAAAGTTCATGACACAACACTCAAACAACCTGTAGCGTGTGCAGAAGGAAGTTTTTGCTTCATCCCCTGGTGCAATGTGGACCTGGTTGTACCCCACAGTGAGATTAATCTTACTAAAGACCTTTGCACCTGCAAGTGTATCAAATAGTTTGTCAATCAGCAGCAGGGGGTACTTATTATTAACAGTCACCTCATTTAGGGCAAGGTAGTCTATGACCAGACAAAGGGACCCATCCTTCTTGACTACAAAGAAGACAGCCGCCCTGTATGGCAAGAGCAAGGGGCAAATGAAGCCCTTATCAAGCACGTCCACAAGGTGCTGGCAGAGGGTCTCATCTTCCTTTGGTATAAGATGGTATAATGGTCGTGATTTAGGTAACAATCCTTGAAGTTGTACAGTGTGCTGAATCTCCCAAGGGGGAGGTAATTGGTCCAGAGTTTCACTGAAGACGTCCTTGTACTTCTCAAGGAGAGTGGCAAGTGCTGGAGGGAGCAAAGTGGTCAAGGTGTTGTAACTGTGCTGTTTTAGCAGAGTTACAAGGGGAAAAATATTTGGAAACTAGATAATATTCTTTATTAAGAGATAAGTATTATATAGTGGTAGTAAATCCATGGTTAGTAGGAACATGAGTGCAGGTGACACGGTTGGATGGGTAAGGGGGTGGCTTGATCCTGTTAATGATTCAAGCGCTAAAACAAGTCATCCACTGTGTAGAGTCCTTATCTGTTCATCTTGTTGGATTTGGTAATTCAATTTGACTTCCAAGTCTGGCTTCAAGTAACCAGATAATCAGATTGTGGGTCACAAACCTGCTTGGTTGGAACCTTGCTGGCAGGTTGAGCCTGCAGTTTTGACACCCCCCCCAGCTGAAGGTCAGCCTCCTCTGGGGGAAGGTTATCAGGAGCCCGAGCACTGTATTGGACTAGTTGTTGTTATGTGGTGGGTAAGGCGGTTTCTTGTTGTTTCAGTCTTGCTTTACAGGGTTGCAGGCAATCATGATGTAGGGTCTTGTTTTGCTTACGTTTCCCAAGCCCCTGCACAAGGTAAGTGTAATTGCTGTAACCCTTTAGGATGATTGCTTGTCCTACTTTTTTGGGTTGTAGTTTGCTTTTGTCAACATTAATGACCCAAACTTTGTCCTCAACTTCATGTCTGTTGCAGATGAGAACAAAGGTCTTCTGTAAACGCTCCTCTTCTTTCTCTGTTTGTCCTTTGTTTGCTTCTGCCACATGGGGGTCTGAGCGTGGGGGAACTTTGCTTGGAATTTCCAGCTTAGGTCCTGTTAATGCTTGAATGATATTTGGCTGTGTGCTGTATACCAGTTCAAACAGACTTTTCCTGGTTGATCTGTTCATGCGGGTTTGACACACAAGTAGCACAGTCAATAGCTGCTTATGCCAGTCCTCAGGTTTGCTGGTGGTGATTTTGGCCAAGGCTGGCACAAGGCTACCATTTAGTCTCTCAACTTGCCCGTTAGCCTGGGGGTGGTATGGCGTTGTTATGGTGTGTTTGACCCTATTCTTTGTGAGGTACATGTTGGTGTCTTCATAGATTAATTCCTTTCCTCCATCAGTTATCAGGAGTTCTGGCTTCCCAAACTTTCTGATTATCTCCTTGCCAATAAACTGTTGTATGTTGTTGCCTGTGTGAGATTTCACTGCTTGGGCTACTGGCCAACATGTTGCAAAGTCAATGGTGGTGATGATGTACTTTTTATTGTTGTTTTTCCCTGGAATGGGACCAACAATGTCAAGAGCCCATACCTTGAAAGGTAATTATGTGCGGATGGGAAGTACTGACCTTGGCGGGGTTTTGCTTTTGGCAAACTTTTTGCATACTTCACATTGCTCCAGCACTTCTTGGACGTTGCGGTACAAGGTTGGCCACCAGGCTTTATGTTTGAGGAACTTGTAGAGTTTTTGGCTCTTGGTATGGCTGAGGTCTCAATGGTAACCCAATATGGTGTCCACTCTTTGGTGTGTGGGGATGTAGGGAATGGTTGTGCCATTGGACATTTTTCTGTGTAAGGTCCCATATACGTCAGCAAACAGGTGTTCATTCTTGATGACTGTTTCCTTTGTTATGTTGGTTGTGCCAAGAGGGAACCCTTTGTCATTTGTCTGCAGAACTAAGAGGGACCAGTCTGGATTGAGCCCATTCTCTCCTCTTGTGGCGCAGATATACAGGCAGAAAAGGGCATCTACCATGGCGAGTTTGGCTCCAGGTTTGTACTGGATGAGCATATTGAATCTCTCCAAGAGCTCCATTCATTTGACTTGTCTACAGGATAGATTTGACTGAGTCTTGAAGTAGATGAGCAACTTGTGATCTTTCAAGGCGGTGAACTCCTCTTGGCGTTCTAGATAACAACACTATTTAACCAGGCAGTGTACAATTGCCAGTAGTTCCTTGTTGTGTATCAGGTAGCGGCACTCACTCTCTGTCAGTTGCGTGACTTGTAGGCCACAGGGAGGAAATCACCAGCATCATTCTTAATTTGAAGTACTCTGCCAATGGATGCGTCAGAGACGTCTGTTTCCAGTTGGTATTCTCCATCTTGTTTGGGGTACTGGAGGATGGGCGCTGTTGTGAGTTTTTCCTTGAGGCAACAGAAACAAATGTCACGCTGGGGAGTCCACACAAACTTGGATTTGGCTCCAGTTATGGCGGACAGCAGTGCAGTTAGTAGACCACAAATGGGTATGAAGCGTTGCACATAAGCCACCATCCCTAAGAAGGTACAAAGTTTGGACTTGTCCTTAGGTGGTGGCATCTTGCAGATGGCCTGGATCTTTTGGTTGTCGGGTTTGATGCCGTCTTTTGAAACTATGTGACCCAAGAAGGGTAGTTGTTTGTGGAAAAACTGGCATTTGGAAGGTTTGGCTAGCAGCTTGTGTTGTGCCAGGGTGGCAAACACTGCATCCAGATCCAAATTATGTTGTTTGACTGATGGGCTGTATACAATGATGTTGTCCAAGTAGACCAGGACACACTTGCCAATGTGAGGGGCAAAGAATTCATTCATGAAGGTTACAAAGGTTGACGGCGTGTTGGTCATGCCAAATTGAGTACTACACATTCATACAAGCCGTACTTGGTGTGGAAGGCTGTTTTGGGAATGTCCTCTTCTTTGATGCAAATCTGGTTGTAGCTGGCTGTGAGGTTGATCTTGGAGAAGACTGCGGCGCCACCAAGGGCATCAAAGAGGTCGTCAATGAGTGATAGTGGGTAACAGTTTTTGATAGTAACTTCATTTAGGGCTCAGTAATCTGTAACTAGGCGTAGGGTACCGTCCTTCTTTGCTACAAAGAACACAGCAGCACCAAAAGGCAACTGTGAGGGGCAGATAAGTCCTTTCTCCAGTGCCTCCTTGAAGTAAGCACACAGGGTGTTGTCCTCATTAGGAGTGAGGCGGTAGATGGGACGTGCCTTAGGGACCGCTCCTTTGAGTTGAATGGAATGTTGGATGTGTTTCTTTAGTGTTAACCCGGGTAGAGCTTCTTTGAAGATTTCTGGGTGTTGTGCTACAATTTCACTATCCTGTGGTGTGGTGGTATCCTGGTGATCCTTAAAATGGATAACCTTGTATTGGCAAGAGACCCAGTCAATTGCCGTGAGGTTCTCCTGTTAATCCAAGGTCTCAGTGATGTGTACAAAGACGTGGTCACGCAGGAGCTGATCCACAGAGTCAGGATAGATTTGGTGATTGACACCTTCACGTTTGATGATCAGTACTGAGGTCACCCAATCTATGTGAGGGTTGTTCTTTCGTAACCAGTTGAGCCCCAGTACAATGTCAAACTTGGGGAGGTTGATGACAGGGCCTTGAATGGTAGAGTGGAGGCTCTCTAGCATAACAGAGAAGGGGGAAGTTTCCTGTGTCACAGCAATGTGATGTTCATCAGCTAAAACCACGTTTTTAATCTGCAAAGGATTAGTGGCTAACTTGAACTTGTCAACAAAGCTACTTTTGACCAGGGTTCTGTCTGCGCCCAGGTCCAGGAGGGCTGAGCCTGTGTAACTGCAAAATCAGAAAGGATAGGACATCAATTTATTTGGGTGTCTGGCAATGGTATAGAGCACTGGGTCTTCCAAGGGGACTTGAACCATTGGGCATTGATCCACGTCCTCTGGGCAGTACTCATAATTGGGCGAGTTGGGGATAGTCTGGGGAGAGCTTGGCTTGCTTAATGCTCTCCCTGGGCTCTTCACTTGTCCTGGTTGTCTTGAGTGGTCACCATGTTGAAGTGGGTTTGGTTTGACTGTGTGTTATTCCCATTCCTGTGCCCATTTGAACTGGAGGGCTTGTAGTTGTTGTTGCCATTACTGTTTCCAGGGGGTGGTCTGCTGGAGCATCCACTTGAATGCAAATCCTTGGGTTGCTCCCTTTTCCCTGATTGTGTCTTGTGAAGTGTGTTGGATGTTTGCTCTGCCTTCTTGGCCTCAGGTATAAGCTTTGTAGGTTGGTTACTTGATCCAGGTTCACATGTCTCATTACGTGTGACTTGAGGGCGTTGTAATACATGAGGTGCATGGCTGGGTTGTCAAAGACCATATTGGAGGGGGCACACAGACGGAGTTCCTTGTAAGCGCAGGTGAGCTCCTTTACGGTACCTGTCTGGGTCAAGTTCTTTACTTGGCAGATGATCATGAGTGTGGTGTCTTTCAGCACAAATCTTGTCAAGAAATCCTGCTTGAAAGTGTCCCAGTTCTTCTCAGTGTGTTCCTCATGCCACTTGTTGCACCAGGTATCAGCGTCATGTGTAAGTCAAATGGAGATTTCTGCAATCCAGAATCTCTGTGGGCATTCCATCTGTGTCAGCTTGTTTTGATCAGATTGGATCCATGCTGTGGCGTTGTCGTTGTTGGCTCCTGCAAAAGGTTCCAAGGCGGCACTCCAAAGTCTCTGAGCTACATAAGCTGGCATGGCACTTTCATCAGTTGGTTGCGGCGTAGATGAGGAAGCCTGAAAGAAACCTCATGCAGACATGGCGTTGAACGCGGGCAGGGGGTCACTGTGTTCTGGTACAAGACAAAGCCCTCGGGTATCTCAGTACCAGGAGTGTACAGGGTCCAGTCAGGCAGAAGGCCAGACATGATTCAATTGAGGATTTGTTAGCTGCGGCGTGTGCAGGCAACAGGCGGAATTTTTCAAGATAAGATAGGATGGAGAACCTACCTGTGCTACAATGTTGTAACTGTGCTGTTTTAGCAGAGTTACAAGGGGAAAAATATTTGGAAACTAGATACTATACTTTATTGAGAGATAAGTATTATATAGTGGTAGTGAATCCATGATTAGTAGGAACATGAGTGCAGGTCACACAGTTGGATGGGTAAGGGGGTGGCTTGATCCTGTTAATGAGTCAAGCGCTAAAACAAGTCATCCACTGTGTAGGGTCCTTATCTGTTCATCTTGTTGAATTTGGTAATTTGATTTGACTTCTTGGTTTGGCTTCAGGTAACTGGGTAATCAGATTGCGGGTCGCAAACCTGCTTGGTTGGAACCTTGCTGGCGGGTCAAGCCTGCAGTTTTGACAAAGGGGGGGGCTGCAGATGGTTTGGTGCGGATAACTTCAACTGAGCATTGTTTGAAGTCTAGTTTCCCCCCTTGAAGTTGTACAGGCCTGTCTCTGTTATTCTGACAAACACAGTGCCGTGAAGTAACTTGCTCATTTTGACGGGGTAAATCTGGAATCCCACCCCATTTCTGTTGAGGGTGATGACAGATGTATCCCAGTTGATATAGGGGCAATTATGTTGTAGCCAGTTGAGGCCAGCAATTACGTTGTGGCTGAGTCCTGCCATGATTGGCCCAGAGAGCTTGACCTGGATGTTCCCCATTCTCACAGAGAAGGGTACTGTCTCATGGGTAATGGCAACTCTGTGGGAATCAGCTACTTTTACTGCCTTGAATCTGCTAGGCACCTGATTTAGTTCTTGGGAGTCAGCAAACGCCTGGTCCACCATAGTGTGGTTGGCCCTGGTATCTACCAGTAATTTATGGGTGTTCCCATGGAAACAGAAGGGATAGGCTAAGCAGGTTAATTTGTTTGAAGATTGGCTTGCTTGTAGTACAGGGTTGTCACTGTGGACCTGAAAGACATCAAGGGTTTCAACTTTGTGGATGTTTTGGTTGCAGGGGTTCTTCACAAGCAGGGATTGAGAGGAAGAATCAAGTGGGGTTGTAGAACCTCTTGTAGCTACAACCCCCAGGCTTTTTCCTGGTCTTTGATCTGTGCCAGCTGAAGCTCCCCTTGCGGGGGCGTTTGATTCCATTTTCCTGCTGACGGGGCTGGCGGCAGCCCACTTGACTGTGGCAATTGCCAGGTGTTGCACGAGGTTGGGGTGGAGCTTCACTGGTACGGCGGAAGCCCATTGAAGCCTGATTGTTGGCCTCCACAATGGCCTTGTAGCAGTCATTGATGGAGGTGCAGCAACCTACAGGGACCCACTTACAGATATAGGGTTTTAACCCATTGATGATGAGGGTGAGTAGCATTGCATTTCCATCAGTCACAGCTTTGGGGGCAGCAGCAAGAGCTTTTTGCCAGGTGGCAAGGTACTCAGGAAAAGATCCAGTCTGTTTGATTGCTAGAAGCAGAGTTCCCACTACAATGGGGGAGAAGGTTTTGCTGTAGAGGGACTTTGCAGCGTCTTGGAATGCTGCCCATGTAACATCAAGTTCATGACTGGCCCAGTTGGTGAACCACACAGCAGAGAGCCCCGTGAGGCGGCCAGACGCAGTGGCAACCCACATGGGCTTGGTAACCTGGAAGATCTGGAGGCAGGTTTTGGTAGATTGGAGCCAACTGACAATGTTGGCCCCTTTGACGCCACCCCCAAAGGATTCCAGCTGAAGGTTGAGCCTGCGTTGTGACAGGTCTGACTTGGGAGGGGTGACGCTGGTGTCACGCTGCCCAAGGCAGAGTTGGTTATACACACTTATGAGGACTAGTTGGTATTGATAGATGACATACCCGTCAGGGATGTTTTACTTGGGGATTGGCAGGAAATTTCCTTGTTGGGGAGTAGCCATACGGCCTGTACTCTGTCCTTTCTTAGGGAAATTTTTTGTTTTATGTAGGTTGTGAACAAACCGCTGCTACCACTGTTGCAACTGAACCAATGAGGATTCAGTATTTGAATTGGGGAAGACAACAGTCCAATAGAAAGGACAAGTATGAATAGAATAAGGTATTGTTTATTGTAGAATATTGTGATTAATATACTATATGGGGAAAGCCACAAGGGGGTGGCATAGTGGGAAGTTCCATGTAAGGTTTGAAGCCAAGGAATTTCTTGTGCAGAGATCAGCAGGTCAAACTGGTAGCGCTCATAATTAGGATGAAGTGCCTGCCATTTGATATTGCCATCAAATTGGTTCATGTTGTTGGATATGTCAAGGGGCAACTCATTGAGCGCCCCCTGTGTATTGTAAGATATGTTAGCAGGCAAGTCTGGAAACTTGGTTGCAACAAAGGTGTGGAAAATCTTGAAAGCAGGAGGTAAATCCAATTGATAGGCAGAGAGACCAATTTGACGTTCAGCTTTGAAGGGACCAACTTGCTTAGGCCCTAACTTACAACAGGGAACCTTCAGTTTCATATTGCAAGTATTGACACAACTAGATTACCGGGCCTGTAAGTGGGACCTTCCTGGTGCTTGCAATCTTCATATTCCTTGTAAGTTGTCACAGCAGCGGCAAGAGTAACCTGGAGCTCTTGATGAACCTGCTTCAATGCAGCAGCCTGATCAGTTGCGGCTTCCATGTTGCTAACCAAACAAGGACCCATTTTGGAAGAAGGATTGTAACCCACATTGGCATAGAAGGGCAATACTTGATTTGACATGTGTGGGGCGTTATTATATGTGAACTCTGTCATGGATAGATTTTCACACCAGTCATCTTGTTGCGCATCAGTGTAGCAATGTAGGTAGACCTCCAAACTTTGGTTTACCCTCTCTGTTTGTCCTTCAGATTGGGGGTGAAAAGCAGTAGAATAGCACAATTTGATACCAAGGATTCCAGTAAAAGCCTCCCAGAACTGAGCAATAAATTGAGGCCCACGGTCACTTACAATCTCCATTGGGATGCCATGTAGGGAGAAGATTCTATTCACAAACAACCAAGCTGTTTCCATTGAAGTGATTGTGGTTGAGAAAGGTACAAAGTGTGCTATTTTTGTGAAACAATTGACCACCACCATAATTGTGTTAAACCCATTGGAATTGGGAAGTTCACCAATGAAATCTACCAACACAGACGTCCAGGGTCCTGCAGCAGGCTGCAGTGGAACCAGTAAACCAGTAGTCTTGTTCTGACTTGCCTTGGATTAAACACATACCAGACAATCTCGCACAAAAGCTGCTACTTGCAATGTCAAATCTTTCCAGAAAAACTGACAGCAGATTAGTTCCACTGTTTTTTCCCTGGATGGCCTGCTGTTGGGCAGGTATGATGAGCCTCCATGATTTTGTCCCAAATAGTTCCTTCTGGAACCCATAAGCAACCTTGATGATATAGAACTGGGCCTATCTTATGATAACCCTGGGGCTGGCCCACTGGGTTTGCACATGCTAGCTCCAATAGCCTATCATAGCCTTTGGACAGAGGTTGCAGAAACTTAACCTTTGGATATAAGTCCAGGTCTGCGCCCTCAGTTAAGGACATGATGGCCAGCGTAGCTGGTGGAGGTAATACAAAAGGCACCACCACCTTGTCTGGAATCATGGTATATGTGTTAAAATTGGTGTCCATACTAGCATCTGGGAGATGGGAAGGGTTCCTGCTCAGTGCATCAGCCAAGTGATTGTCAGAACCCTTAATAAACTTGTAGCGGAACTTGTATCTTATCAGTTCACCATTCCATCTGGATTGACAACCCAACAAAACCCTGGGTTGTTGATAATTCAGAAGAGCTTTGAGGTCAGTTCTTACTACAAATGAATGACGTGCCAACATGAGATGGTGATGCCGGTGCTTTAAAGATTCCACAACAGCCAGCAATTCCTTGTTGTAAATCATGTAGTTGCGTTCACAAGCCTCCATCTTCCAGTAGAAATACCCTACAGATCTCTCAATCCCATTGCCAGAAGTCTGCAACAACACACCAGCCACAGCATATTTAGATGCATCTGTGGAAACCACAAAAGGAAGCTCAGGATCCACATGTCTCAACACAGGTGACAACAACAAAAGAGCCTTGACTGCCAAGAACGCACTTGCACACTCAGGCGTCCAAACCAAAGTTGTCTTTCCACTAGCCAAATATAAAGGGGCGGCCATCTCAGACAAATGAGGGGTGAATTTCTTCAAGAATGTACAGGTGCCCAAGAAACTACAGAGTTGGGATAATGTCACCGGTGTAGCATCCTCTTGAACCGCAGCTTCCTTGTCAGGGGCAATGGTGTGGCCATCCTCAAAGATAATATTACCCAAAAAGGTAACCTTAAGTTTAAAGAATTCACACTTACTCCTTTTTATGATTAAGTTTGCTTGGAGAATGCGCTCTACAACTGCCAACAAGTGGGCCTTATGGGACTCCTCATCTGGAGAAAACACCAAGATGTCATCCATGTATGCAATGGCACAAACACCTAGGAGATCTCCTAGGACTGAATCAATCAACCACTGAAAGCAAGCCAGGGCATTCTTCAATCCAAAAGGCATTACGCGGAACTGGAAGATACCCTTCTTGGTTCTGAATGCTGTTAATCATTCCATTCCTTATGCAATCCTGATTTGATTGAAAGAATTCAACAGATCAAGTTTCGAGAATACCTTGGCCTTCTCAACACATCTAGAGATCTGTGCTTTGAGAGGTAAAGGATAAGGATCCGGAATTGTAATGTTATTCAATTTCCCGTAGTCAACACAAGGACAAAGAGACCCATCAGCCTTTTGAACAAACACATTAAGGATCAGATTGGCAAAGCCTTTTTAAAAATATAGCCCTTTGCCAACATGTCACAAGTCCACTCCTCCAAACATGTGTCTTCCTTCAAGGTTAAAGGGCAAATAGGAGACACAATTCAAATCAGATCAGCAGTAAAGTTTAAAGTCAAAGTCAAACTGAGTGTGCTTGGGAAGGACCTTGTAAATTCACTGCCCCCTTTGGCTTTGGATAGGACTGTATTTCCTTGTTGCACAAAAAAGACTGCATAAAGTCCAGCAAAACCACTAAATTCCCTCAATGATTTAGCTCACACAGCAGATGAAAGATTTGTGTTGGCATACCCCGCAGGAACCCCAGCTCTAGTTGCTCTGGCTTGGGAAGAAACACTATTTAATTTGGACTATTTATTAGCTTGATATTGTCCGCTTTTAAAGATAATCAGGAACGCCCAATCAAATGGGGCCACATCAACAGCTACCAAGTCAACTAGATCTGAAATGCTTGCATTGCCTTCCAGCCAATCAGGGGGGGCTGCATAAATTACATTGAAACCCTCCAGTCCCCCTGGCCCTGGCCAGCAAAAATTCTCCCATGACCAATAAGATGCTACATTGGAGGCCATGTGACCAATATCTGCCAAACCCATCCCTTTTAACAAGGCCAGGGGACTTTGAGTCCCCTGCTTGTCAATTTTCAATTTATTAAAGTTTGGAGTTTTGACACACTTAATTTTAAATTTTATTGGTTGGTTGGACTTCTGTTTGAGTCCCCCATCATCTAGAATTTTAAAGTGTTAGTCTTTGCGCTGCCCCTTACCTTTAAACCTCCCGTTTTGAACCCAGTCTCTCTTCTGGGACCTTTTAAACTGACCCTAGCATATAGCAGTTTTTGCTTTTGCTTTTGCTTTTGCTTTAAAGATTTACGCTTGAACCTAAGTTTTTTTAGTAAAAATCAATATAAAAGCCTACTTTGTTTTTTATTTTCTCTTTAAACACTTTGATTTTGAACCTGCTTTTGCCCCAGATTGTTTTAAAGACACCCAAGCGCACCGCCAAGCTCTCCAATCCTACTTTTCTGCTCCTCTTGCCTTCTTGCTTGTGGCTACCTTGGTTGGACCCCCTTTTATTGCTTGCAATCATAAAAATCTCATCAATCCTCTCCAAATTTTGTGGAGATTGTAAATATGATACTCCCAGTCATAAAATTTGTTGCATTTTCTTTGGCTCCTTTCTTGCTCCTTCTGTGGTCTACCTCACCAGACCTGTGGTCTAAAATCTCCTCTTTGGTGCAGCTTGCAAGTGGGGCCCCCTCTAGCCTCCTGAGTTTGCCTGGTAGTCCCCTCTATTCCAGGGAGGCTGTGGTGAAAATCCTGACCTGTGATGATCTGGATCTGGATGATGATGACTATGCTTCTCCTGCTCCTGTGGGCAAGAAGGCACCCATGTCTGCCCCGCCTGTCTTAGAAAAGAGTAACTTGGTACCTTTGCGCGCTTCTGTGATGTCCCCTTCTGCCCCCGCCCATACCCCCTGGCTGCTCACTGGTCTGGCGCTGATGGCACTGAATGCCTATTTCCCTCAGTTTTCCCCTGTGTCCTCCATGTGGTCACCCCTTCAAGCGGCTGTTCCAGTTCTCCACTGGGCGGCATCCTGGTGGTTTGTTTTGCCAGAATGGGAGCCAAACTTAGTTAGTTTAGCCCCCCTCTCTCACAGACCTTGCCTCTGGTGGCGTCAAACGCCACAGAACAGGGTTGCAAGCATGCCAGTAAATCTGAACTTGCAGGGACAGAGACAGGAATCAATTGAATGGTCTGAGAAGATTGCTCCAATTCAGACATACCTAACAGTGGAATGTGAATAGATATACCCAACTAGTGTTCCACCTGTAGCTCATTTTCTTTCAGTAATATTGATACATTATGATCTCTCCACCAATCCATCCCCAAAATGATAGGATACATCAGGGTAGATGTCAGGAACCCATCTTCTTGGAAACATACCACCCAAAAGGTGTATGGCCGCAGATGGATTCAACCCTGTTATTAGCAAACCAATTGGAACGGAGACTATCCCCATGTGGAACAATTCTCCAATAAGACGGTATCAACCCAAAAGGGATTGAATCTTCCCAACAGGAAGTAAGCTCCAATATAACTTAGAAGGAAAACAGAAGCCAAGGGATGAAATACAGAAGGAGTGGGCGGACTGGCTCCCATGACAAGTGATTCCTCTGTGATGGGGGAATTCTGTGACAGTGGAGTGACGGTGTACCATACGCCTGGTACCACTTGGCGCCACAACTTGTTCAAGTAATTGGGAGGATGTAAACCAGAATCTGCTCTGGTTTGAAATGATAGACTTGCAGTAAGGGACTGGACAAGGAGCAACCAAACCAACCATTTATACCCAAATGGTCCCCATTGGGATGACTTGGGTAGCATCATGGTGTTTGATTTCAGGATTTGGAGAGCAGGCAAAAGGATAAATTAACTAGGTAAGTAAATTGACTTTATTAACTGAACAATCAAACACCCTGACAAATTGGCCTTTTTATAGACTGTCAAGTGCTGTTTAAATGATAGCTTTCAAGGGGAATTGGAGAATATTGGGGGTATTTGGGGAGGAAACTTGGCAGGGGGAGCTTTGACTTAAATTTTAAAAAGATTACTTTAAAATATAACTGGCCCCTGCTGAGGCTTCTTCAATCAGCTGGGTGTCATTTACCCCAGCTTTTGGAGAAGCAACAGCTTGGGGTGCTTCTGGTGTGCAACTGCAACACCAGAAGAGGATAAACAATGGTTTACTTGATTAAAATCAAGTACAGAGCTTATAGTTGGCTTAATGTTATCATTGTTCAAATTAAATTCAATTTCAAAAGCTCCTGGTCCCGTTGCATCATCTGATTGGCTACAGGTAGTCATTTTGCAATTTGGCAAAGGTAAGTTTGAGTTCAAAATACTAATGTTGTATAGATGATCCAACGGCAAGCAAGAAGACCCAGGTGTCATGCCCTGCCCCAAAGGGCAGGCTTCTTGAGATAATTAATTTATTTTTCAGTTTTACTTATGTTTTGGGCTTTTATTAATATCCAAAATTTAGGTTGAATTGTTAATAATTTAGTATTTTAAAGTACTTACCTTTGTTTCCTTGTGATTTGTGTTTGAGTTGTATTTTTGTCACCCGCTGTCTTCCCAGCTATTCAATAGCTTATATTTTTTACTTTAAGTTAGATTTATTCTAATTTTTGCTTACCTTTTTGAAACTCCTTTTTCAAGTTGTTGCTGCTCTCCCCAGCCTCATTCTGCCTATCAACTTCAAACTGGTCTTTTGTTTTCTACTTTTTCTTGCCTCTGGTTCTCCAAACTTCCCCAGTTGCTCCTCTTCTTGGCTGCTTCCTCCATGGTGATCATGGTCAACAGAAAAGGCTCTCTTACTATAAATAAAGAGCTTTTGAAGAGTAGGCTTTAAGCCAAAATTCTAAGTGATTTCTTCCCCTTCAATCTTTTCAAATTTTAACTTGAGATCTTTCATTTTTAATAATTTATACATTTTTATTAGTTTCATTTCAAAGTTTAGCTTTTCTTTCTTTTAAAACAGATGGAACTAGTAAGACAAAAAGCCTTAGGCTTGTTGTATCCATTGTTTTCCCTTAAAGAAGCGTTCAATAGTTATATGTACCAATTTGCGGATGGAGAATATCCTAATATTGACATTCCCTTAGTTATAAATTGTTCACTATTAAATACTTTGTTTTATCTTATTTGCTTAGGGTTTTTACACTCAATCACTCCTTTTGTAACACAATATAGGTTTTTAGCAGGGTTCTGTAAGATTATCTTACAGACAGTTCCTACGTTTCTATATCTTTTAAATTTGAATCCTAATGCCTTGCACACCCTAGTTTATAACCTTGCGCCATTATGGACAAGACCTTACATTATTTTGGCTTCCCATGGGATTGACCCAGGCAACACTTTTTTCATTTCTTCTATTATTTTTTTAGCCTTGTATCTCTCTATTATTATTGTAACTTTGCTATCTTTAGTAGTTTTCTTACTTGGTGGGTTATATAATAAGGTTTTTTGTAAAAGGAGGATCATACCCCCACTACTTGCACCAACCAAACAGTAGTTCTCAACACCTTAGCTCATATTTCACCACCCTCTAGTATTTTTAACACTCTAGCTTATGCACAGGCCCACTTTACTGCTTATGGGTCTGAGTTCTCCACCAACTCCCAGAAGGTTCTCTACCTTGCCAAGAAGCTCACTGGTCACTACAGAGATTGGTTTAGCTCCCATTTGATACGCAACCCAGGCATCCTTCAGAATTATGACCTCTTTGTCAGTTTACTCCTATCTTTCTCTGGAGAAGACAAGGAGTCATCCACTCCCTCTGCGTCCCAGTTTGCAGGTCTCACACAGGGTTCTCTTCCACTTGGAAAATACAACCAGAGGTTTTACTCTCTTCAGTTAAGACTACAAGCCTCTGACGCTGAGGCTTGCAGTTTCTACAAGATAGGCCTTAACAGATTGCTCCAGGAATTTTTGGTCCACCATGATCTCCCTGACAAACTAGAACCTCTTATCAGAGAAGTGGTTAAGTGGAATTGGAAATACCTTTCTTCAAAAACACACTCTCTTTCTAACCTATCTCCTACAGCCTGGTTGTTTATCCCAGACAAGGCCTCACTCTCTCCAACCCCTCCACCTGGCACCAAGCCAAAGTCTGGGGGAGGTTTTTGCCTTACTGCTGAGGAAGTCCTTAGAAGAAGAAACAACAACCTCTGCTCTTACTGTGGATCAAAGGACCATCTTCTACTAGCCTGTCCTCTCTCCAAACGTCCCCCCTTTTCCAACAAGACCTCCTCCCTTGCTTTGCTGTCCCTCAACAACACTTCCAAGTCACCTACTGTCCTAGTGACCATTCATGAACCCTTGGGAAAGATCAAGGTGCTTGCTCTTCTTGACACTGGTGCTGATGCCAACTTCATTGAGGAGAAACTTGCCAAACTACTTGGACTCCCCGTCTTTGGATCTCTTGACTTTTTAGGTGGGAAACAGTACTCTCATTTGCGCCACACCTATCCTCTAACCTGTCATCATTGAATTGAAGGGCTCTCCATTCCGTGTCACTTGTAACTCTTCCCCCAACTTATCCTTTCCATTCATCCTTGGATTCCTGTGGCTGAGAGAGTCTTTGCTTAACTTTGATCACCCAAACAACAAGATATAATTTACATGCAATGACGTTGTCAAATTGTTGTCCCTTGTACTGGGTACCCTTGGCTTGACTTCCCCCAAACCAAACCTGACTTCTATCTCTAGTACCATCCTGGATACTCTTTCCTCCAAGGACAAAGATGGATTACCTTATTGTTACTCTGACTTCAAGGATTGTTTTAGTGAGGAGGAATTTAACCTGCTACCTCCACATAGGCCCTACAATATTCATATAAACCTTAAGCCAGGCACCAATCCCCCCTGGGGAAGGCTTATTCCTCTCTCTGACTCCAACAACACTCTACTAAAGAACTACATCAATGAGGAACTCTACAAGGGTTTCATCTCTCAATTGACTTCCCCATGTTCTTCCCCCATCTTCTTTGTCAGTAAATCTGATGGCTCCAAGTGCCCTTGTGTAGACTATAGAGCCCTCAATGAGATCACAATCAAGGATAGATGCCCTATTCCTTCTGCTGAGGCCCTGACAGATTGCCTCGCTGGTAGTTCTGTATACACCAAGATTGATCTCTGAAGCGCTTTCAACCAGATCAGAATTGCTCCTGGCCACAAATGAAAGACTGCGTTTTGTACTCCATTTGGGTTATATGAGCACAACATAATGCCTTTTGGATTATGTAATGCTCTGTCAACATTCCAGGCCTTGATGAATGAGGCACTTCTGCCCTTCCTTAACGAGTTTGTTGTTGTCTATCTCAATGATATCCTCGTATACTTGTCTTCAATTGACAACCATGTTGCCCACGTCCGTCAAGTACTCCAGAGACTTCAAGACTAGAACCTGTTTGCAAATTCTTCAAAGTGCTTGTTCTTCTTCACCAAGGTTGATTTCCTTGGTTACATTATCACTCAAAACGGTTTTGCTGTCCCCCCTAGCAAGGTGGATGCTATCCAGAACTGGCCTGTTCCCAAGACTTGCTCACAACTTTGTGGCTTCCTTGGATTGGCAAACTATTGCCATAAGTTTGTGGAAAATTTTTCTTCTCTAGTTTTGCCACTCACTTCCCTCACTTCTCCTTCTGTTCCTTTTGTCTGGACACCTGAGGTCCAGCTTGCGTTTAAGGCTATGAAGGCCATCTTTGTCTCCACTCCCGTCCTCCTGATGCCTGATCCCTCCAAACCCTTCTCAGTTGAGACTGATGCCAGCAACTATGCCATTGGTAGTGTTCTCCTTCAGCTTGGGTGGATGGGATGCAACACCCTTTTGCATACTTCTCTCAAAAGCACCTTCCAGCTGAACAAAACTACCCCGTACACAACAAGGAACTCCTTGCCATCATCAAAACACTCAAGCACTGGCATCGCTACCTTGAGGGACTTGAGGAGCCTTTTCTCATTTACACCGACCATAAGAACTTGCTTTACTTCACCAAGTCACGCCGCATTTCCCAAAGACACGCTAGATGGGTACTGGAGCTGTCAAATTTCTGCTTCAAACTTGTGTACAAAAAGGGTGTACTTAATACCCTACCTGACGCTCTTAGTTGCCACCCTTCATTATCCAATGTTGACAAAGACTACAAACTTCTTAACACCAAGATGATTCTTCCACCCGAGAGCTTTCTGACACTTAATGTTATCAGTACTACAACCCCTGATATACTGAAGCAAATCCACGAATCTCAGCTTTCCAATAAGACCTTGTCTCAGATCATTGATGCTCTTACAAACAATAAGACAGTCACAAACCCTTCATTCTCCTTGATGGATGGTGTGTTATACTTCAACAACCTTTTGGTAGTTCCTTCTCTGGATCTTCAACAGGTTCTAACTATCATGTTCCATGACTCCCTTGCTGCAGGCCACTCTGGATACAAGAAAATGCTCTCTAAACTCCATGATCACTTCTGATGGCCAAAGATGTCCACCTTTGTCAAATCACACATCAGCAGTTGCCTAGTTTGCCAGAGAAGCAAACACTCCACCCAGAAACCTGTGGGTCTTCTATGTCCCCTTCCAGTCCCTGAAGGTCCTTGACAGTCTGTCTCTTTGGATTATATTGTCCAGCTTCCTCAGTCTGAAGGTTTCAATGCCATACTGGTAATTGTAGATAGATTCTCAAAGCAGGGTATTTTTGCTACCTGCAATTCTAACATCTCCGCAAAGCAGACTGCTTCCCTCTTTGTCAAGAACGTCTTTATCCACCACGGTACTCCAAGAGACATTGTCTCTGACCGGGGACCACAATTCATTTCCCTGTTTTGGAAGGAGTTTATGACTCAGCTAGGTGTTCACCTTTCCCTTAGCACCTCTTATCATCCCCAGTCTGATGGGCAGACCAAACGTACTAATCAGACACTAGAATGTTTCCTTTGCTGTTTTTCTAACAAACAACAAGACAATTGGGCTTCTCATTTACCTTTGGCCCAGTATTCCTACAATGCTACTCCCCATTCTTCTATCAAGATGACTCCGTTCATGGCAAATTTAGGCTACACTCCTGCCTTTGTTCCTTCTGTCGCCTCCTTGGTTTGTTCCTCATTAGCTGAAGAGTTTCTTGTACATCTACAACTCATCCAGAATTCCTTAAAGGAGAATCTCTCTCAGGCTATTGAGGTTTACAAGGTCCATACCAACCGCCATTGTCAGGAGGGAAAGGGCATTCAGGTCAACAATCTCATATATCTAAATACAAAGAATCTTCCTATCAAATGGCCTTCCCAGAAACTTAGTCCACAGCTCATAGGGCCTTTTCCTGTAACAGAAAGGGTTGGGAAGGTTGCATATTGTATCCGGCTTCCTTTAAGGTATCACATTCATGACGTCTTCCACGTGTCTCTCCTCAAACTCCAGACTTCTCCTCCTCCTTCTCATCAGAACAACAAAGCACTGCCCCCTCACATGGTCCAAGGGACCCCTGAATATGAGGTTGATTGTATTATCAACCATTGTTACCACTATGGTAAACTCCAATACTTGGTTCTTTGGAAGGGATATTCTGTTGAGGAGAGCTCTTGGAAGCCATTGTCAAATCTTGAGAACTGTCCCAAGGCCATCAACTCTTATATCCAAGCACATCCTGAGCTTGGATCTGGAGGGGGTAATGTCATGCCCTGCCCAAAGGGCAGGCTTCTTGAGATAATTTATTTATTTTTCAGTTTTACTTATGTTTTGGGCTTTTATTAATATCCAAAATTTAGGTTAAATTGTTAATAATTTAGTATTTTAACGTACTTACCTTTTTTTCCTTGCAATTTGTGTTCAAGTTGTGTTTTCATCACCCACTGTCTTCCCAGCTATTCAATAGCTTATATTTTTTACTTTAAGTTAGATTTATTCTAATTTTTGCTTACCTTTTTGAAACTCCTTTTTCAAGTCACTGCCGCTCTCCCCAGCCTCATTCTGCCTATCAACTTCAAACTGGTCTTTTGTTTTCTACTTTTTCTTGCCTCTGGTTCTCCAAACTTGCCCAGTTGCTCCTCTTCTTGGCTGCTTCCTCCATGGTGATCATGGTCAACAGAAAAGGCTTTCTTACTATAAATAAAGAGCTTTTGAAGAGTAGGCTTTAAGCCAAAATTCTAAGTGATTTCTTCCCCTTCAATCTTTTCAAATTTTAACTTGAGATCTTAATTTTTATTAATTTATAAATTTTTATTAGTTTCATTTCAAAGTTTAGCTTTTCTTTCTTTTAAAACAGATGGAACTAGTAAGACAACAAGCCTTAGACTTGTTTCATCCATTGTTTTCCCTTAAAGAAGCGTTCAATAGTTATATGTACCAATTTGCGGATGGAGAATATCCTAATATTGACATTCCCTTAGTTAAAAATTGTTCACTATTAAATACTTTGTTTTATCTTATTTGCTTAGGTTTTTTACACTCAATCACTCCTTTTGTAACACAATATAGGTTTTTAGCAGGGTTCTGTAAGATTATCTTACAGACAGTTCCTACATTTCTATATCTTTTAAATTTGAATCCTAATGCCTTTCACACCCTAGTTTATAACCTTGCGCCATTATGGGAAAGACCTTACACCAGGTTCAATCCCTGTGCTCACAGGAAAGAAGAGCACCAGACTGGACAGCATATCATCAAGAGGTAATTTTGAGCTGGTATTACCAACTAATAATTTATTTTTTAGTCTGAGAAAAATCTATATTGAAACAAGAGTTCCCAGAACCTGGGAAAATAGGAATTCCCTTATTGTTGTCAGGAAGGATAGTAAATGCATTCCTGACAGTAGAGCAAACAGAGAACCTTGCGGTAAAAGACTGACCTGCAACTATAAATGTTACTGACTTCTTCAGCTGGAAAGAGGGAAACATTTGACAGTTTCCACCCCTAACAAGCATTCCAGGATGGTAATTGAGTTGTAGCAAGCCGGCAGTCTCCACACTCATGAAGTTCTCAGAAGCACCTGTATCCAAAAAAATGGCCAGCTGATAAATAGTTTGAACATTATCAATGCTACCATAAAACAAGAAGTAACCAAAAGTAGATTTATTTGCAGCAAAGGTAGCAATCTTGGCAGGGTCCTGCTTATCTTTGGCAGTACAGATGGCAGCTAAAGAGTTAGGATGCTCCTGGAAGTATTGCTCAATCATTTCTTGGACGGCAGCTGGAAGAACGGGATGATCACAATCAATGGGAACAAGGGGCAACTCCTTGGACACAACCGCGGAAGGCTTTGCAGGTGTGACATGCTGAAGCATTGCCAAGGAACTATCAGGAACAGACACCACTAGTGCCTCATTTACATCAACAAGTTTGTTCACCATTTCCAGTTGCAACTGAGAAGAGCTACAGGGAGAAAAATCCTGACTTTGGCTTGAGAGAACTACCGCGGAACTAGGACCAGAAAACCAGGAGCGCGCAGTGGGTCTGTCCTCAATTACCAATGTACCTTGTTTGGAAGTTGACGGATTTAAGACCAGAGAAATAATTTGGCTTACCAGGGTCTCAGTTGTGGTTAACAGGGAATCCCAAAACGCCAAATATTGGGCAGTCTGGTCAACTGATAACCACAACCCTGAGAGTTTATTTACCTCGGGAACATCAATCATACAGCAGTAGGCAAGAAACTGAGGAAGGAATATTGAAAGCGGAGTAGCACCCTGATGGAAGGCTTACAGCTTACGGTATACTTTGAGCTCCTCAATAGATACATACATATTTTTTAACAAAGGGTATAGAGATGCACTTTCAGTTAAAACAAGTGAATTGAGCTCCACTGCGGACAACAATCATTCACAAGCATCCTCAGAAACCTTTGTCATCACATGGTAAACTTGGGATTTGTGACTAAGGCTTGAACCAGAATAGAATGATAATGCTGACAAAAATTCACGCAAAATTTCATCAGTGGGTGGAGCAGGAAAATAATCCAGATGCCAAAATGACATGACGCAACGGAAATAGGAAAAAGAAGATCCAGTCTCAACAACTGCAACCAGAGATGGAAATCACAAATTAAAGAAAATCCCAAACTGAAAACTCAGAAAAGAGCTGATACAAATAAACATGGTAAACACAGATATCTTGACGGAACAGGAGAAAAGAAACACAAATTCATGACAAACTGCTTCCAAAAACTCAGACGTAGAAGAGTTGAGTAATGTGACAGAAATTGCAGGATAATAGGAAGCTGTCTCTAAGTGGTGGGAAATTACCACCCAAATTCACATAGAGTTAATGATTAACCACCAACGTGGCTTCAGATAGATTTTTGTAAAATTTCCAATTGTAATACCAGGATTAAGGAGAACATTTAATCCTAACCAAAGTAGCCCAAGATAAATGGCCTGAGACAGCATCAATGTATCTTCAGAATAAAATTCTGGACATTGGGAGGCAACACAATTTTCAGTTTCCAGAATGGGGGAGCTCCAAGATTGACTTTCATGAAATTAACATTGGGTGGTACTGACAACAAAGTTCCAACTGCAGGGCCCCATCTTCCAGAAATGATTTGGGTGAGAATGAGATTGTACAGGATATATTTTAACAACCCAAGCACAGTATGCATTTTGAAAAGTAAATTAGAACTAGGGATAAATGATTTTTATTGATTAAAATTTTGGGAGGACTCAACTCTTAGAGTTGAAACAGTGAAAATTATTCAATATATATCAAAAATTGACTAAGAAATACCACCTGGATCCTGGCCTCCTATTTCTTCCACATTGTCAAGTGAGCATCTGGTCCAGGTTGCAAAGAACCCTTAGGTGACCAATTTCTGACAACCATGCTGATTAACAAGCTTGTATTGGGTGGCCCTCAAATTACGCCTATTTATCAACAACAATTTGCAAGGAGGAGCTGGTTTCAGCTGACAGACTGGAGCTGCTGTAACCCATTTTTGATCAACTGTTTGATTTAAATCTGTTAACTTGGTCAATTTTGATAAAGATTTACTGGCTTTTTGAGCCTTCCTATTTGGACAGATAATTCCTGGCATGATGGAGCCTACTGTGACAGGTATATTGGTTTTACTACTATGTATGACTTTCTGCTTGCTCTCCTACAACGCTGATTTAGTTCAGTTGGTTGTGATTCCTGCTATGAAGAATGTGTATGCTACTGCTGGGTTGATGAAAATGGCCACCTTTCCTGAAATCAATATAGAATACTGGATGAAGTACAGAGACCTGATTCTGGAGAAGTGGGTCCCTGACAGATGAATCTCCTAACATAGGCTACCATGCCTAGAAAGGTACAAAGTTCACTCTTATTTTGTAGTGCTGGCATATTGGTTATGGTTTGTATCTTTTTTGGGTCTGGCTTTACTCCATCTTTGCTGATAATATGTCCCAAGAATGAAAGTTCTGTTGAGAAGAAGTCACATATTGTGGGTTTAGCTATGAGTTGACTATCCTGAAGAGTACAAAGGACTAGTCTGATGTTTTTTCAGTGTTGTTCTACATTCAGGCTGTGTATGATTATGTTGTTGAGGTAGACTATAGCCCTTTTTCTGATGTGATATTTAAATGATTCATTCATAAAGATCACAAAAATAATTGATGTGTTTGGCATATCAAAGTTAATAACAACACATTCAAATGAGCCATATTTAGTTTTGGACTCAGTTTTGGGGATATCTTCAGGTTTCACACAAATTTGGTGATAACCTGCTGTCAAGTCAATTTTTGTGAAGACTTGGGACCCTCCAGGGCATCAAAAAGATCATCAATCAGGGGCAGGAGATACATGTTCTTAATTGTGACCTTTTTGAGCGCCCTATAGTCTGTGACTAGGCAGAGTTCTCCATCTTTCTTTGCTACAAAAAAGACAGCCGCACCAAAAAGATATTTAGAAGGTCATATGAGTTCTTTTTCAAGGGCTTTGTCAAGATAGGCCTTTAGTGCGTCATCTTCTTGTGGTATAAGGCAGTAGATAGGTTGTGCTTTAGGTACAATTCCTTTGAGATCAATTTTGTGCTGAATGCCACAGTCAGGCAGGAGGCCAGGTAGCTTTTCCTGGAAAACAAAAGAGAATTCTATGAATAGCTGTTCTTGTAGTAGATCTTGTTCACAGGAGGTCATTGTGTTTTTGAAATGAATAATCTCATATGTGAAGGTGTTCCAACCAATTTTGCTAGAGTCATTTTCTTCTTTTTTTTCTGTAATTTTCAAAAATACATGGTCTCTCATGAGTGTGTCAAGGTGGGTTGGATATGCATGATGATGCACCTTGCCCTGTTGTATGGTGAGGGTAGCACTAATCCAGTCAATATGAGGTTTGGTCTTTCTCATCCAATCCAGGCCAAGCACAGCATTTTACTTGGGAATTGGTATGATTGGGCCACTAAGCATAGTCTGCACGTCTCTTATTTGAGCGCAGAAAGGTTTTGCTTCTCTGGTGACTGGTGTACTCCTATTATCTGCCATGATAACCCTGTTTGCTATTACTTTGGACCATGGATAGTTTCATGAGGTTGGCGTATTTTTTTCAACAAGAGATTAGTCTGCTCCAGTGTCAAATAGTGCTGTGCCCTGATATCTGCTAAAGTGGAAATGATAAGTGAGGGTTTTATTTCCAGTTTGGGCGGCAAACAGTATATAATTGCTGGAGGGTACTTGGATCATGATAACTGAGTCCACATCCTGGTCTCTGTACAAGACTTGCAAAGTGGGGGAGGGTGACTTGCCTAAGCACTCTCCTGAGCTTTTCCCTCCTCAGTGGTGTTATCAGTGCTCATTTGATTTACTTGAGCATTACAATTTCCACCTCAAGGCTGGGAGTTATTGGCTCAGTTATTCTGCTTGTTAGGTCAAGGGTCTTTTTTGCTGTGGGACTTTTCTTTTCTTTTTTTGTTGCATGTAGGTTGTCAGATTTCTGTGCAGCGTGCTTTTCTTCCAAGAATATGTCTTGGAGATTCTTGCAGCGGTTCATGTCAAACTGACGTCTAATGTGTGTGGGAAGACCATTGTGGAAGTCTAATTGTGGTCCAGCTTTGTCAAAGTTAATGGTATCAGGAGCTCAGTCATGTAGATCCTTGTAGGCTGCAATGTATTCCTCAATTGTTCCTGTTATTTTGAAAGTTTAGAGTTCTGTCATGATCACCACATTAGAATCTTTTATGGCAAACTTTTCTAGGAAGGCAGCTTTGAACATGTCTAAGTCTTTGCTGTGGTCAGGATGTTGATCAAACCATTTGCTTACAAAGTGTGAGGTGGCCCTGGTGATGTGTAGGGCAATTTCACTGGCCCAGAGTTTGCGGGGGTAGCCTACTTGTGTAAACTTATTTTGTGTGCTTTGAATCCAGAGGTTAGTGTTTTCTTGGCGTAGTCCTGTGAATGTCCCAATTTCCACTGAGCGTAGGCGCTGAAATGCAATGTTGGGTATTTCAGTTGTCTGTGAAATTGGAGTTGGAGGCGGTTTCAGGAGCCCACAAGTGTTGAGGAGATTATACTGTTTGGTAGGGACAAGGACGTTGTTGAAGACAAAAAATCCCACTGGGATATCCTGTCCTTTACATAGTGTCTCCAGCCTGCAGGGAGTGCCATCTGCTGGACTCTTTTCTTGGGAGGAATTTTTCCTTTAAGTTGTGTAGGTGTGGATAACCTTCCTGTGTTACTGCTGTCAAGTATATACTTCTGTGAAGTATAATAAACAAGATAAAGGGGAAAATTAGGAAGAGAATGATCCTTTATTTGATATGGATATTGGGGATTATTAGTATCACGGGAAGCCACATACTGTCCAGTTATGTCATGGTAGTCATGGAGCTTATCCAAGTGATTGTTCCTCTTAAGTCACAAGGCTTGTACAAGTTATGTTCTGCATAGGATTCAAAATGTTTGATTCCTGTGATAGATGGCTGAATGATACTAGTGCCACCAACTTAATGATTAGTCAGGGAATCATTTGGCGAGTCACTTGGGGAATTAGTTTTTCAGGAGGGAGTAATCAAAGATGTTGAGACACCTGTGAAAAGTACTTTAGTCAAAAAAGTGGCAACAGCCCCCATGTTGACATTTTGTTGACATGGCCACTTTCAACTCAAAACTCTAAATCTCCTATGTTTTTTGCTAGTTGCTCTAGCTTAATAATTTTTTTAAAGCGTTCAGGGGTGCAAACCCAGAAAACACAACAAAATTGTGGCCATCTTGACATGATTTAATATTAAGCTTAATTAAAAACTCAATTTAACCAGATTTATCCTTTACTTTTACTAATAAAAATTAGTTTATTTTTTATTTGTTTTCACGATGTAAAAGTGTCAATGTTGACACTTTTTAAGGCAAACTTATTTTTAATAGCAAAACTGAAGCATCTACAATAAAAAAATTAAGTGCACATTTAAAAATATTTTTTATTGAATTATTATATAGAAAAAGACAGTGCGCATACAGTTGATTGTTAAAAGGTTCATGTTATAAATATATATGTGGCACTTATTACGGCTTTAATATATTAAGTGGATTGGTGGCTAACAATGATCCAATAATTTAAGCGTGAGTTACTATGTAATTTACGATAGAATTTATTATTAAAAATAATGTCAACACTTGTAAATGTTATTTATTTGCTTGTGATCATCCGCCAGGGTGGAGTTAAGCAAATTAGAGTGGTGTGATTAAGCCTAAATTAATATGCCACTTCTTATAAAGAATGTTGTAAGTGACGGTGTCAACACTTTACTTTTTTCATACTTAAATACAACTTCTTAACAACCTTCAATATACGCAATGGTAAAATATCATATTCCCACCCCCAAAATATAATTTTTAATAAAAGAATAAAGAGCCTTGATACTTTTTTTACTTATTTTTATATGTTTTTTTAATTTTTATATGTGAACAAAAATACATAGAACATGGTTAATATTTGCTAGCCCACTTAAATTTAATTAAGTGCACTATGTTTTTTCATAGTAAATTTTCAAAATAATGTCAAAAGTGAGAATGTTGTCAAAAATAATGTCTACAATTTTTCTAATCAACAGTGAGATTTCAGCATTTTTTTACTAATTGTCACTCATAATGTTGACGCTTTTCAGTTCTCATATATAAAACTTTATGTTTTACATAATAAAAACTTCTCATTTTTTGATATGCTGTATTTTTAACTTTTCTCTTTCATATTTTATAATTTTTAAATAAAATCTATATCTAAAGCTACTACTTTTACATATTTCTCTTAACTTTTAACTTGTTATTTATAACTTTAATAAAATAAAAACTATTCAATTATTTTTTAACTTTTAAATGCCAATAAAAACCATCCAAGATTTACTTTCTATATATTATACTTTTAAAGTTGTTTTGTTTGTTTTTTTACATACTTTGTTTTATTTTAAACCCTTTTACTTATTATTTTAGGACAAAAACACCTCAAAGCAACCAAAGGGTACCAAGCGTTCCTCCAAGGCCACCAAGACTCCAAAGAAAAGGCCTGCCTTGTCAAAGAAGGCCACTTCAAAACCATCCCCCAAGCCCTCCCCTGAGAAGAGCCCTGCTCACTCCACTGGGGGAGAGGAAACTGATGGTTCCGTTACCGGCCACAGTTTTTATAACTCTGCTTCTGACAAAGAGCCAACCAAGAAGAAGCGCTCAGCCCAAAAGTCCCCACCCAAAGATAAGTCTCCCACGCATGAGGAGCACCAAGACAAGCCTCCTTCTGCTTCCCCCCGCCACCAAACTCCCCCGTCAAGCTCATCTGGGGATGATTCAAAGCCCCGCCCCAATTACTTCCCTGGATTCTGCCATGCTTCTGCTGGCCCCTGGGACCCTCTGGTGGCCCACAACATTTGCAACATCAACAGAAAATTCAAGGTTCTCTCTTCCTTACCCAAATACTTCCCAATCATGAGTGTAAAGGGTGGGCCAGCCATGGTGGCCAATGGGTATATTTTTTCTTGCAACTATGCCAACTGGGGCTTCAAAAGCTGCCATTACACCTGCAAGGACTGTTCCTGCCCAGTGCGGCTCAACACTGAGCGCTGGGACTTAGTCCAAACCATCAAGGGCAAGCATACTTGCACAATGCCCAATACCACCATTGCCCGCCTCCTCAAGTGGTATCTTGTCCAGGTGATGCCCACCTCCAAAGATCTTTCCCCCACCCAGCTGGCCGTGCTTGCCTGTAAGCACCTCTCCCCCACCAATCTGAAGAGGGTTCCAACCCACATCAGCTGGTAAAATTTGTTAGTGATAGGTGTCAAGCCTCAAAACCCCTGGCCAAGAGCACCACTACAATCAAAGATATGGTCCTCACAGATGCCCTCAAGAAGACAGAGGATGGTGAGATGTTCCTGCTCCATGACAATGGGCAGGAAGTGGAGGATAGGATTATAGCCTATGTCACAACACAAAACCTAGAGCAGCTAAACACTGCTACCACCTGGCTGTGCAACGGCACATTTGCTACCTGCCCCTCTCTCTTTAAGCAGCTTTGGGTCCTGCATGGGCAATTTGGTGACCAAGTTATCCCTCTTGTGTTCTTTCTCCTTCCTGGTGCTAAGACGGACGTCTACACCAGAGCCTTTAAGATTGTCCGGGATGCTTTGTGCTCCCTTCTCATCAACCAGCTCCCCCCTCCCACTCACACCACAAGGGCCAATCCCTCCTCTGCTGAGAAGGATGAGGCAACCCTAGCCGCTGAGCAGCTAGCTCATGCGCGCTCACTTGGGCTGAAGGTTATTATAATGGACTTTGAGCAGGCTCAGTTCAGAGCCTTTGAGGCCACCTTCAATGGAGAAGTGCAGGGCTGCTTCTTCCATTTTAGGCAGGCCCTCATCAAAAATCTCAAGAGCAAGAAGGACCTGTTTGAGAAGTATCTCAACAATGGTAAGGAGAAGTGCTGCTTTGCCTTGAATCAGTTTGTTGTCTTGGCTTTTGTACGCCCAGAGCATACTGGGCTTGGCTTTGAGGCCCTCCTGGAGGATGCTTATATCAAGAAGCACTCCACCATCTTCAAGGATTACCTTGAGTACTTTGAAAAGCAATGGGTGGGCAAGAAGGTGACTGCCCAGAGAGGAAAGTGTAAATGCACTGCCACCCCTGGCATTGGATTGTACAATCTTCCCCCGCCGCACCAAGAAAGGCCCAAAAATGCCAGCCAAACCCCTCCATTCTTTAGGGGATTTAGCACACACAGTTGATGAGAGGTTTGTGCTAGCCTACCCCTCGGATTTCTCGCCCTGGGTTGCTCCCCCTGGGAAGAAACGTTGGTCAATTTAGACTACTTACTAGCCTGGTGTTTTCCATTTTTAAAAACTATCAGAGCTGCCCAATCAAATGTTGCCACATTGACGCTTGACAACCCAGTTGACTCCCAAATGCCTGGCACCTCTTCCAGCCAATCAGATCAGGTCCTGGAAATCAGAGTAAAACTCTCCAGTCCCCCTGAGCCTATCCAGCAAAGTTTTTCCTCTAGCCAATCAGGTCCAGCTCCAATTGTCAGGTGATCACTTTCATTGCAATCCATTCCCTTTTAGCAAAGCAAGGGGACTTCCAGTCCCCTGCTTGTCTATTTTCAAATATATTAAAGTTTGGAGTCTTTTGCAATTGATTTTAATTTCTGTTGCTGTTTGAGACCCTGTTTCAGTTCCTGCAGCCTAAAGATTAAAGTGTTAGTCACTGTTCAAAAGCTTACCTTGTGCCAACTGGTTTCAAGCCTGGCTTCTCTTCTGGGTTTCTATACTAGTGTTACTTTACCTATTTGTTGTCTTCTCTGCTTTTGCTTTCAAAAACAGAGTTCAAACTTAAAATTTTCAATTGATTTTCACTATAATCTCTATTATTATTTTGAATTTTCACTTAAAATTGTTGTTTTCAAACCTGCTTTTGCTTGCTGTTACTACCAAAGCATCCAAGACCATAGTAAAGCTGCCCAGACCCACTCTGTTCTCCTTTCCTGCATTCTGTTAAGACTACCCTGCCCAAACATTTTCCCACTGTTTTTGTCAAAAAATTCCTACCCACCTGCCCCAAATTTTGTGGAGATTATTTTTATTATACTCCCAGCTATTAAATTTGTGGTGTTTTCCCTGGCTCCGTTCCTGCTGCTTCTGTGATCCACCTTCCCAGACTTGTGGGGGGAAATCTCTTCATCTGCCCGGTTTGTGGGTAGAGACCCTTCTAGTCTCTGGGACCTCCCCAGTGGCCTTCTCTTTTCTGGAGAGGCTGTGGTCAAGAGCCTGACATGTGATGACTTGGATTTGAATACTGTGGATCACACTTTGCCTGTTTCTGGAGGAGATGCGCCTTCCATGCCTCCCCTCCCCAGCGTGGTCCAGAGCCATCCAATACCCCTTGAGTCCTCCAAGGTGTCCTCTCCCGCTCCCACCTGCACCCCTTGGTTGCTCACTGGCCTGATATTGATGGGCTTGAACGCCTATTTCCCTCAGTTGTCCCCCATGTCCTCCCTGTGGTCCCCCCTTCAAGCGGCTGTTCCAGTTCTTCACTGGATGGCATCCTGGTGGTTTGTTTCACCAGGATGGGAGCCAAACTTAGTTAGTTTATGTCAGGGACCCACTTGGCAGGGAATAAACCCCCTAGCTGATGGGCCAAAGCCCCTACATTCAAACCTGCTATCACCGAGCCGATAGGAACTGTGACCATTACAAGATGTCCTAGGTAAGAAAATCTTCCAAACATAGAACTAAAACAACCAAGTAGATAGTAACCCACCAAATATGTCAAGAGGTAAAAGGAGGCGTAAGGTCTAACCAGAGTTGGTTCAGTAGGCAGTGTAGTAAACAAACAACCATAGTGGAATTTATGTCCCCAATGTCCAGAAGGGTATTTGAACCATCCATGGGCGAGGGATTCCTTCTGGTGGGCGTCATCTGGGGAAGAGCTGTACCAGTCAGTTGTAGGTGTTGGGTTTTCCAAGGCCAACACCACTGGCAAGAAGTAAGCTAGAAACCAGGATAGGAATAGAATTCCTCTCATGGCTTCAAAAATGTGTTTTATCAGAAAATGAAGGAGTAGCAAGGAGTGGAATAATCTTTATTTTGGAACAAAGAGAAGTAATAAGAATAACTCACTTAAATACCCTCACCATGAAGGCTGGGACATTTAAGTGGCATATTTGAGAATAAGAGGGATTTTCATGGATGTGTAATCAAATTAATACCTTTTCTCAAATGCTGATACAAATGAAACTTAATAATATGAATTGCTAAAAGGTTAAAACAGCGGATCCAAGGATAAGCCATAAGGCTGTACATAACTAAGCGGGTTGTGTTAAGGTGATCACTTGAAACTAAGTACGGAGCTTGGCTCAAATATAGGCTCAATTGATTCCAGAGCGGCAAGGAAGACAGCTGCAACCAATCAGAGCTCGAGCAGTAAGTGACATTGTTAAGTAGCTTATTATTATTTTTGAAACCCGGTTTGAAAGCCAGAGCAAAAGTTGAATGAATGAAATCAACATAAACAGGTAAACTAAGTCAAATCATTGATTCCATATTAACGCTGGACCCTTCTTTAGGGTTCTGGGTTTGATTTCCATTAATATCCTTTTCTGAGAACAACCTGGCTTTAAGAAAATTATTGTGGTGTTGTTTGGAGAAAGATTTCAGGTCAATATTATCAATAAAATTCATGTAGTCAGGGGAAGAATCCCTGACAGTTTAACCCCCCTCTCTCACAGAAAGAGCGGGGCCACTGCCCCTTGGAACTGCCAGGGCGCCTGTATTAAGGGGGAGATGAAGACAACCTCTAGCCTTGAGGTTTGGCATAAACACCTGAAGGCAAAGTTTGGGGCCAACCCCAAGTTAATAAGTTATTCCTGAAGCTGCAGGAGGAGCAGGCAAGAACTGTCTCCAAGTTTCGCGGCCTGGCCAACCGGGTGGCCCCCAAGAAGAGGAAGAGTAAGGAGCAGGACTACCAGGAGGACGTCCAGAAGGTGGTCAAGAAAAAATATAAGGTGGCAGAAATCAAGAAGTACCTCGAAGATGTTGCAACTGCTCTTGCTGGTGGCTTTAATTAGCTTAATAAACCTTGCTTTGCTTTACCTATATTATTTTTACTTCTAAAATTTTAATTTTTTGATTTCATTGTATAGTACTAATCTTTTTAGGTATAAATGATAAGTTTCAGATACAGTTTCAATGTGGTTTAATAAGAAATATCTTATATTTTGTTAATTTATCTTTAAAGTATGAGATTATTTCAGTTATGCTTATATAAAGAATAATAAATTAAACATAGAATTTTCTTATATTTTGTAGTTATTATGATATATAAAATATCTTTATTTTTGATTCATTGGAATTTTAATTTGTATGGGAATAAAAAATATTTTTATAATAAAGAGTGTAATTTACATAGTAAACTAAAAAATATTTGCTTATATCTCCTATTTCTTATTACTTATGGTAATTTTTTATTGCATTTTTGAACTCTCTGGGGTCATTTTAGTATAATAAAGTAGTTTAAAATAATTTTTTATATTAAAAATGTTCAGGGTAAAGTGTGCCGTTAGTTAAAAAAGTGTCGACATCCAGGAGACGACATTATTAAAAGCCGAATTTGCACTTTACTATAGTGTCGACATGGGCGCTGTTGCCAAAAAAGTAGTTCAAATTTCAAGATATCTATTGAAGACACATGTCTAAAATGCGTTATTTTTTATTTATTCAGTATTTGTAAACATGAATGAGAAATCTCTTTTATATGGACAATGGAGAGAGTATATTGATTTTAAATGAATTTAAACTAGTTTGATAAAAAAGTTATGAATCATTCTAAAACAACATTATTTAGAAAGCTTTGGATGTAGCTTATACTAGAGTGCCAGTAAAGAGATGGATAGTGGAATCTGCTAATGCAAAAACAATAAAATGACCATAGCTTTGCTGAGTATGGAATAAATTCAACGTCTCTGTGGTTAAAGCCCCCTGAGGGAAATTGTGAGTAGCGGAAAGTTGGTCAGAGAGATCTCCTACTGCAGCGCTGGATACCCAGTCTGGCACCAGCAGTTCTTGAACAAAAGCCCTTTCGTGATAAAAGAAGATGCAATCAGAAAGCCCAGTTATCACTAGGAAGCTTGGTGCAGTCATAGGCAATCCTTTGGGCCGATAAGCCAAGAGTTTCACAATGGAGTATGCACTATTGACGTACTCTTGAGGCTAGCAAATGTTAGTCCTAGCTATTGAGAATTCCACCTTAAGGTTTGAATCTAAAATATACACCTGTCCATCTCGCGAAGCAAACAATGTGTCATCGTGATTTTTCTTTGACCCCTTTACTTGAAAAAATCCTTTACAGCCCTGAAAATAAGATGGTGTATAAAAGTAATATTACAGTAATGATAGGCTTTGGAAATCGAATCATCAAAACAAGATGTTGACCAGAAAGCATGTGAACATCACAAGTACCATTAATAGCAAATGTGTAAATAGTTTCGGCTGAGCGCTCGTTATCGGATAAGCTTGCAGCAAAAATGCAATGTACCGGCTTTGACGCTGGAACTAAGACTGTTAGGTTGATTATTGTGCAGGCTTACGAGGTATAAAATGCTGTAGTTTGGATGTTCTTATAGAAGAATCATTTAGTGTAAGCCGCCAAAGTCTATTTTGTAGGTGGTAGCTTGCCAAATGCCCAAGTGAGCTTCCAGAAACTATCTCGTGGTTTCCAGCTACAGAAATTAATTCTAGCTGCCACATTTACAAACCTATGTCAGAAACAAAAGCAAGAGACTGAACAGGATGAGATGTCAAAACTTTGGAGACCATCTGCGAACCCAGAAAAAAAGTAACTTGGCCCGAACAATCACCTGCAATTAGATTGATGGGGCGTTTACTTGTGAGTGGGCCTGATGCAAGACTCAAAATGGAACCTGATTTAGGGTTTAATGTTGCCTTTACCTGGAGGTATTAACTCTAATACTCAAGTGGAACTTACTTTTCCTTCTACAATCAACAAAATCTTGCCCGAGGAAGTAGCAACTGCAAGCTGATTTAGAGGCTCTTTGGATAAAAAGGCACCTATCAAGAGATCATTTACATAGCCTTCTGAGTTGAGATTATAGACACTTTTTGATGAAAACCCGATTTTCATTTATAAGTTGTTCTACTTTAATAAGTTAAATTTACGCCTTTCTAAATAGTCGATTATTAGGCCAAGAAGGACGGAGGTTCTCCATCTTTAAGTGAAGTAAAAACATTGATTTTATAACAATATTTTATTTTGAAAAGCAGAAAAGGTTTTATCCTAAAACAATTTTTTACAATTTTGAAAAGCAAGATTTAATATTTGCTGATAGTTGGATAAACGAAAAAGAGGGGCTCAAAAATCTCGACTTGAAGACTTTTAACATTTTGTCTTTCACTTATGAGTTTTCTAGACTCTTGGTTTTGATCAACATATTTTCGCTTCCTTTACTAAAGCTTGTTCATAATTTGATCAGATAGTGAAAAGTGTGAATGAAATTTAGATAAATTACTATGGAGAAAGTGGTCAATGGTAACGCAAAGTCACTATTAGATAATATTTATACAGGTTTTTTATTCTGGTTTTAAGCAAAATTTTGTCTCCAGACCAGAGTCGTCAATTATTTTCTTACCCAAGTGATATCGCTTGAACTAATTTCATGAGTTAGGTGATTTATCGTTCTTAGGTTGAGTAGGGATGTTTCGGCTCAGCCTCGGCTAGCTTCTGGCTCTGGGCCGCTACAACCAAAACGGTTTCGCCAAATATTTAAATAAATATTTGAAGAAAGTGACCGAGAGCCAGAAACTAGCCGCGGCTGCTCAGGGCTTGGTCGAAGCAGCCCTAGTTATGTTAATCTTATTTTACATTTAAAATAGAAGTTATTAGGCAAAATGCTGTATATGAAATGAGAATTTTGCCGAATTATTTTTTACAATTGACCAGAATTGCTAGCCAGCTGGGTCATTGTTTTAGGGATTAGGTCAGTTTCTAATGCATGTGCTATGTAATTTTAAGCACACCACATGTGACCATACTACAGTCACTGCTGAGTATTTAGCCGAATAAATGCTCCGAAATATAAAGATATTCTGTTTTTGCTGTCTATTGCATATAGATAGGTTTGATTGGAATTCTTAAGGTAAAGGTTCCTAGAAACTGGATATCTATGTTTAATAAAAGAACAGAATATGGATGGTCAGTTAGGTTAGGCTAACTAGAAAAATGGAGGCAAGATTGGCCGAATCAATCTTGGAGACTAGGCGACTCAAAACAGTTTAATTAATTGGGAAGATTAATTAATAAACACGAGCTAATATAATTAATGAGGATTTAATTATAGTAGTTAATTGCCTTGACTGGGTCAAGAGATATGGTTAAGGATAACCGTGGGAAAACCCCCGTAATTTGGGTTAAAAGCGCTGTGTCGGCGAATTTATTGGGTTAAAAGCGCCGCCGCACCGCCTAATGGATTTGAGAAGCGCCGAGGCGCCACTATCAAATTTTTTCAGGCGCCGCCTGGGGAAATTGCTAGGTGCCGTGGTGGCGCCTGGTTCAAGTTCTGAAGCATTTTAATGGGTTTTAAGGCAAAAAACCATTAAATGCAAAGATAACTAAATAGAGGCAAGGATGCCTAGGAATTCAGGTTTGATCAGCTGGTTCCCAGTTGGAACACTGATAGCTGAGTTTGGGATGTGCAATCCACAGGGTTTTGGCGCTGGAAGCTGGGGAAGCTCCATGCCAAACTGGTACATTGAGATGAATGGAGTCAGGTGACTCCTTCTCATTGTAGGTTAATTCTCATAGGTTGAGAATTATTGGTGATCTTTTAGGTAGAGATCTATGTTGGATGACTCAAATGTCATAGACCACGTGACGAAAATCATTGGTTGATTCAGGAACCAGAGGGGTTTTCAGCTGTATATGCCCTGAATGGTATATAAGCAAAAACAGTTAAACATTAATAAAATATATTCACATTGTCGGTTTTGACGCTTTCCCCTCACCTATTTTTCAATTATCATGTCTTCTTTGTTAAAATTTGAAAGAGCCAAATTTGGAGTACTTTGGGTGGAGACCGCCGCTGCAAGGAAGGAGGTTCCTACAAGTTCATTAGAAGAATCTTGGGCCAGCCTGGAGGTTACCAAGACTGTTCCTGCAGAGTCTTTGGTGGAAGTAAAGGCTGCGTTTGAAGAGCTGTATTCCAATTACTTTGCAAAGGAAGGGACTCCCGCCCAAGGAAACCAAATCTATGCTTGGGATGCTTGGAACTTATTAGTAGGATCAGATGAAATCTTGCAACAAGTTAAAGAAATGGTGAACTGTGAAATTGAGGCGTTGAGAGCAAGAGAGGGAAAAAGCGTTGAAATCATGGCTTGTTGGCAGGATGGCAACAAAGCATTGCCCCATAAAATTGCCTCCCTGGAGGCAAAGTGTCACAGCCCCTATCTGTGTCCGTCTGGACTCCCACAGGGGAGGCAGGCCGGGCCTGAAAGGCCATGTACACAATAGGCGCTATATAAACCAAGTAGTTGAGAGCAGTGGCTAGGGGGCACCAACTCCCAGTATGGGGCACAACTTGATTGGCCAGCCCCAATACGGTGATGTAGACAAACCCTAGTTTGCTAAAGTCCTGAGTGGGTGGCGCGTTGGGGAGAGGAGGTGCAGTTGGAATCTCCTTCATGGCTGGTGGCAGATCCAAATGATGGGGATGGAAATACTCCAGATCAAGGGCACAGGGTGGTTCAACAAGGGCAACATGAGTATAGCCAGGAGTATGTGGATATGCAAGTTTGTATATTGTGGTGGATTCACAAATGGATGCAAAAAAATAATTAAATTTGAGCAAAAATAGACAATTCCTGCAATAAGATAATAATTTCTAGGCATAAACTTGCTTTATTAAGATGTCAACAGTGAGGAGGACTTCTCCCCCTCACTACTTATACTTACTGAAGATTATGTGGCCTTTTGTGCCACCAGGGAACTGATGGCATCATTTGGAATTGGATTTACAATTTTACCCGGAATTTGCATGCTTGCCCAAGAGGGTGAGATCTCATTGGCTGCTATAACATGAACCTTTTGAATTTTGCAGCATGGCGAGTCACTACAGTTATTTTTAGCTCCTGCAATGAATCAATTGCCCTATCGCGCAATCAAACAATCAAGCTCCCAATGTGCCATTTCCCGATAGATAGGTGGCCCAAATTTGATAACAGGCTTGATGCCAGGGATTTGAGGCTTGTGTGCCTCTCAAATCCCGGGCCATTTACTAGTCAAAAGGGGGTATTTTTCCCTGGAAAGTGCTTTGTGGGAGTTTCCAAGCTGCATGTTTAATCACCTCTAAGGAGGCCAGCTGACTGTCCAGGGCAATCTGGGCCCTGACACAAAGCTCCTTGAAGCTTTTTCACAGGAAGGTAATGGAAATAAGAGTCAAGGGAAGGATAATTCAAAATGGACTGGTTAGGCCTGGATCTGCCACACCACAGTTCAATTTTGAAAAAATAGCTTGTGTCACAACATTTTTGATTATCCCTCTTAGGAAAGTAATTCCCCAAGTGATTTCCTGACTAATCATTAAGTTGGTGGCACTCTTATCAAATTGCCTATCTAATACAGTGATCAAACCTTTCAATTCTTAAATAGAAAATTACCCAGACAAGCCACATGATCACCATGAAATAAGTTAACAGCATTTGGCTTCTTATGATACTATATAATAATCAATACTCATATCAAATAAAATATCATTTTCTTCTTAAATTTTTCATTTATGTTACAAAAGTAACAGCTTTGAGGCCCCAGGTGGGAATTGAACCTGCTCCTAGCCACTAGGCGGGGCTAGCAGGCAGGGGAGATTTGCCCGCCCCTGGATTTTTGCTTTTTGAAGCAAATCCAGGGGCGGGAACCATTCCCATCTTGGAGGTAGCTGTGGGGCTCATTACGGGCCCCAAAAGCTACACCCAAGCTTTGGTGGGCTTGGCTGGGCCTGGGCAGGCTATTTTTAGCTGCCCAGTAAACCCAGATCAAGCCCACCCTACATTAAGTAATTTGGGGTCCCCAATTGGGGAGCCCTTTTTTAACCAAGTTCTTTGGGCTCAGGAGAGCCTGTCAAGCCAGTCCAAAAATGGTGATCAAATTGGGAAAACCCCCATAACCCCAGAAGCCAAACCTGCCAGAATCAATGGCCAGCCAAGCCAAGTGTGACCACCAAAAAGCCAAACAACTGTCCTTGAAACCCCCAAAAATGATCATGAAGCAGCCAACCAAACAGCAGAGCCTGAAATGCCAAGCCTTGCCACACATATAGCATCAGAAGAATGCCCAGAGGCACTTGAATGTGAGTAAAAATATAAATCAGAAGCACCTGAAAAAGTTCTGTATCATCATCCTTACCAAATAAAGTTGTTATGAACCTTTGGTTCACCAATCTGTTTCCGTACATATTTTTGATACTCTTCCATCTGCATACACCCAAGTGTCAGCACCCATCCACTGGGGTAGATAGCCAGACTCCAGTTGACAAAACCAAAGCCTTTGACTACTACCGTTCACCCAACATGTCACAGTAGGTTCCATCATGCCAGGAATTATTTGGCCAAGTAGAAAGGCTCTAAAAGCCAGAAAACCTTTACCAAAATTGACCAAATTAACAGATTTAAATCAAACAGTCAATCAGAAATGGGTTACGGCTGCTCCAGTCTGCCAACTGAAACCAATTCCTCCTTGCAAATTGATGTTGATAAATTGACGTAATTTAAGGGTCACCCAATACAAGCTTGTTAATCAGCATGATTGTCAGAAGTTGGCCACCCAAGGGTTCTTTGCAACCTGGACCAGATACTTACTTGACAATGTGAAAGGAATAGGAGGCCAGGATCCAGGTGGTATTTCTTAGTCAATTTTTGATATATATTGAATAATTTTCACTGTTTCAACTCTAAGAGTTGAGTCCTCCCAAATATTTACTCAATAAAAATCAAACATCCCTTGGTCTAATTTAATTTTAAAAATACACCCTGTAGTTGGATTGTTGAGCTACATTCCCTACAATCTGATTCTCAGCCAGATCATTACTGGAAGATGGGGCCCTGCAGTTGGAACTTTGTCATTGGTACCTCCCAATGTTAATTCAATGCCTGCTGATCTTGGAGTTGTCCCCCCTGTCCTTGAACCTGAAAATTGTGTTGCATCTCAATGTCCTGAATTTTATTCTGAAGATTCTCTGATGCTTTCTCAGGCTATTTATCTTGGGCTACATTGGTTGGAATTAATTATTTTACTTAATCCTAGTATCTCATTTGGAAATTTTACAAAACAAGATCTGAAGCTGCGTTGGTGGTTAATCATTGACTCTATGTAGATTTTGGTGGTAATTCCCTACCACTTAGAGACAGCTCCTTACTATCCTGTGATTTCTGTCACACAACACACCATTTGGCCCTGTGCATTTCGCTCAGTATCCCCCAAATCCTGACCACAAACCCTGGATCTTGGAAGACTTGCAGTGATACACCCGCCCAAATGCACCCAAGGAACCCTGACAAATTGTCTGTGATGGCAAAGCAATCACCATCTAGCCTTTGATCTTCAACAGGAAGTACAACAATCCTGAGCCTACCTAGTCCCCATGGAACCACCTCTGACACCCAAACCAACCATCTCAACCCCACCCACTTCTGATGCCACTGGCCAGAGTAGTCAATTCCTGGGAGTGCTTTACCTGGCGCTCACAGGATTGATTGACTCTGCCTTTCCAGCGGCTGGGCCTTGGGCTGTGGCTAGGAAGGCCCTTTCCTATCTGGTAAATTTAGGTCTCATCATTTGGTGGGCCATGTCAGTACCTGCTTCAACTCCTCCCTCACCTGCTGGAGCTCCATGGTACTCTTGGTATCCTGACAATTTATCTTGTTTCATATACTTATCTGAAGTATATACTCAACATTTATAAATACTGAATTGACAACAGGTTTCACATCCATATTATCATCAATCTTAGCATCAGGAAATTCAATTGCAATATAATTAATGTATGGGCCACTAAACTCTTTTTCATGATACTAAAAATAAGAGAGATTGGAACATATTTCCTTACACAGAGGCTCTCTTGCCAGACAGATTCCTGGCACTTTTGCCGCTTGCTAGTCCACCTCAAGCTGCTAACTTAACCTCTCAAAGAGCTAGGATTTAAATTGTAATAGTGGCTTGGAATGATCAGAATGCTCTTCTATTATGATACTCCCTCTCCAGTATGGATGTTCTTTGGATACAGGTGGGCCTAATTTGATGACAGCCGTTGGGCAGGAAACTATTCTGCGCTTGTGAAAATAGATCATAGTTGGGCAGAGCTCCATCTATCAGTAGTGGGGGTTCTCTGAATAATATTGTGAAATGCAATCCAGGCTGTCAGGATACTAAGTGCAAGGTGGAGCAGTAGCTGATACAAGCAGTGGGACACCAGGCTAGCAGGTAATGCCCACCACAGTATTGGCGCTAACTTAATGATATATGAAAAGATCTTTCTAGCAAGGGCCAAGAGCTGGTAGATGGTACCATGAAGTCCATTAAACCAGTCAGTTTAATATAAGTTACACCAAGGATTTGGGGGCAACTGTGGTAAGTTCAACCCCCTGGTGATTGACTCCCTTAAACTTGACTCCCTAGTAGTCAACACTATAGTAAAGTGAGAATTCAGCTTTTGCTCTGATTGACAACAGGAAATTGGCACTTTTTTAATTAACAGATATTGATGTACTAAAACTTTTTAATATAAAAAATTAAGCCTTACAGATATAATATACTAAAGTGACCCCAGAGAGCTCATAAATGTAATAAAAACAGTACCATAATTCATAAAAAATAAGGAGAAATCAGCAATTAATTCTCATTTTACTATGTAATTTACACTCTTCATTATAAAAATATTTTTTATTACCATAAAAAATTAAAATTCCAATGAGCCAAAAATAAACAAAAACATCACAAATAAAATTATGCAAAATATGAAGAAATTTAAATCTTTATTTGATATAGTTTATATAAGCACAACTGTGAATATCATATGTTTTATTAGGAAATTAACAAAAATGAAGATATTTCACTTACTTTCAGCTATAAATATTCATCTCAAACTTACCAATTATACATAAAATAATCACTGCTATCTAATTAAATTAAAAAACTTAATAATTATAACAAAAAACTAAATGATCAAAACTAATAAGTAAAAATTAAAGTTAAAAAGTTAAAAGTAAAAATCATATAACTGAGCAACAAGCAAGTTTATTCCTCATCCTTCTTTCCCCGTTTCATTTTAGCCCCTTCCAGGAGGGCAGTGGCAATAAGCTCAAGCTGCTGCTTAAGCTCAGAGGTCTTGTACTTGCACTTGGCCGCACCCTGGATGGCCTTGGTGAAGAGGGTACAGCGGGTGGTTGGCTTGGTGGGAGGACGCAGTTTGCAAGATCCCTGAGCTTAGAGATTGTTTTCTCTTGCTCATGCTTCAAGAGGGAGAAGAACTTATTGAACTTTGGATGAAGCCCAAAGTTAGCTCTAAGATGCTTGTGATAAGCCTCCAATGCCAAAGTGGTCTTTATCTCCCCGTTGACAGCCGCCTGGTACACATTCCAGCTGGCCTTGGCGTGGGCCTTGCCTTGCCTCTGTGTGACAACCTTCCCAATCCACTGGGGCTCAAAGTAATCAAGGGAAGGCTTAAACTCCAGGTGCTTTGCTATGTAAGGATCCTTTGAGAGCACCTGAAACCCCATTGCAGTGTGCTCTGGCTTTAAAAAAGCCAAGGCACTGAATTTTGCAAGCACAAATCTGCAGGTGTCTGAAGTGTCCCTCCGGCTCAACCTACTAAGCTTGGTGTGGGCCTGCACGTTATAAGCAACTGCTTGGCGGTAGTGGAAGTGGCACCCCTGCACCTCCCTGTTGAACAGCTGCTTGTATGTATTGAACTGAGCAGGCTCAAAGTCTATTATACATACACACGGCCCAAGAGCTCTCAGCCTTACCCTTTCCTCCAAGTCCAGGGTGGCCTGGTCCTTGTCAGAGGCAGGAGGGTTGGCGTGGGTGTGTGTGTGGGGTCTTCTTGGATTTGTCATTTTTGGCAGAAGGAAGGAGGGCAAGTGCTTGGAAAAGGATCAATAACACGCGGGTATAGATGGCCTCAGTGGCCCCAGGAAGAAGAAAGAACACAAGTGGAATCACCTGGATGTCAATCTGGGCATGTATCATCCAGAGCTGCTTGAACATCTGGGTGTTACAGTAGAAAATCAAATGGAAGGGATAGAGTGTCCTTGTAAAACCAGAAACCAGCAAAGAACTGCAGCCAAACCCTTAAAAGAAATAGACAACTTAAATGATGTCATAGACAAAAAATGGGTCAAAGCTGGGGTCGCCCAAATAGCCCTGGAAAATCTAGACCTGCCTTATTTTCCCCCAAATAATTACGACAAGAAAATTACGTGTTATATGTTATTTGGGGATGGCAGCGCTTGACCTGCTGGTTGCTGGAATTTTCTGAATTATGACGTCATTGACTCAAATTCAAATGCAGGACCCCCAACTGCTGAAAATATCCTTGCCAGCCAATCAGATGCCACCAAACCCCATCCTCTCCCGGCCTGAACTCCCTTAAGACCTCCCCATTTTCCTCTAGAAACTTGTTTTTAGATAGCTTATTTTCCCTCAAAATAAAAGAAAGTTTATCCCAAAATGCTGGCCTATCTGGGGCTGTTTGTCCCTGTCCTCAAAAAATTAACTGTTGTGGCAGTCAAGGTTGCCGTTGACTTCATGTCAGCAACCTGGCCCGCCCTCTACATGCCAATGCCTTTCAATTCTTTCTCTAATTTCCCTTTGCAAATCATTTGCTTGTTGACAATTTTGACCTCCATCTTCTGCTACACCACCATTGGATCCAAGATGTTGAAACCATCCTCCCAATTTGATCTACTGCTTGTTAAGCAACTCACAATCTTCTTATTATATCCTCATTGTATTTCCTTGAATCATGCTGCATACCATTTCACTCTAACCCCAGGGGCAGGTGGCAAAGGTACCATCAACTAGCCAGGTTGAAGCCCTTTTCAACTCCATCAGGTTCTGCTGAGTTGAGTAGCAGATTATGCAGTCTTTGGTGGCAGGCCTGTTGTCATGAAGGAGGAAGCGCTCCCCACTCAGAAGCTCCTTGAGCTCATAGGTGAGCATAAGCTCCAAGAGGACGTCTAAAGCCTTGGGGGAGGGGGATTGGCGGCAATACACTTATTGCTGATAAATTTAACCAACTGCTCCTGAGTTGGCACCAACTTGAGATTGTTGGGCTTTAGGTGCTTCAAGGCCTTGATAGCAAGGTTGGAAGCACAAAGGTTTGTGGAGGTGGGAATGACCTGAACAAGGTACCATTTAAGCATTCTTGTGATTAAATGATTAGGGGGCTCACAGGTGTGTTCCCCCTTCTCTAAAGTAACCTGCTCCCAGCCCTCAGTGTTCAGGCAGGCCCCGCAAGTCTTGTCCTTGCAAAAAAAATGCTTGCTCTTGGTTTGGTGCTTTTGGTTATTACAGTTGAAGATGTAATTATCTGCAACGTACCCAGGACTGCCCTTTACAGACATGATTGGAAAGTAACAGGGGAAGCACTTGGGAACTTTAAGCTCTCTGTCCACATTGCAAATATTGTGGATGGACAGTGGATACCAAGCCACATGACCAGAAGCTTTAAACTTCTTGGAGTACTCCTCCGGCTCATCTTGGGGGTCAGATGAGGAAGGAGGGGAAAAGCCATTGGGAGGGGGAGGGGAAGGATTCTTCAAGGCCTGCTTGGATGCCTCCTTTTTCTTACCAGAAGAAGAGGTGGGCTCCTTGGCAGCCTTTGATTTCTTGGCGTGTCGCTCCTTGGTGGGCTTGGAGTCAGCCTCTGAGTGATAAAAAGAGTGGTTGGTAAGATCACTATCAGACTTATTGGGGGAGAAATTTTGAGGGAGAAGGTGAAGAGGATGTGGAAGATGAGAGTGGAGGGGGAGGAGATGGGGTGGGGGGAGATGGGGTTGGAGACTTTGCCTTTGCAGGCTTCTTGGCACTCTTGGGAGTGGAGGCAGTTTCGTTGGAGCCTTTGGAGGCTTGGCGCTTGTGCTGTTGGCTGTTCTTGTTTGATCTTGTCTAAAGAAAAGTTTTGTAAATAAAATGATTGAGAAGATATATCAAACACAAAGGGGTAAATCAAAGCAAAAGTTAAGTAAAAAGTATACAAAGAAAGTTTTATTTAGCAAGAAAAAAAAACATAAAAAAGTGAATAGAAGCAAAATAGAAACTTGAAGTATAGATAAAAGGTTAAAACATAGAAAATAAGTGAATTTATGATGAAGCATCAAAGATGTTAGGTTCAGCATAACATCTTAGTGCTAAATCAATGTAAAAGTATAATAAAAATCAAAAAAGTATATAAAAATTATATAGAAAGTAGCAGAAAGAGTAGTAGATTATAATTGCAAAAAAAGTATTATGTGGAATTTTTTTATTGGGAGTTTAAAATTCAAAACATAGTAAAGTGTCAAGTTTGGCACTGTCAATTGGCTGGGAAAAGCTGAATTCTCACTGTCAAGTATGCCAGAGTCGAGCAGAGCAATCAAATTTACTATGTTTTTTACATATAAAACTTGCTTAAATTTAAAACAGGTTTGGAAGTTAACCCAAAAGCAAGGCAGCTTCATATGCTCAAAAATTAAAAAAAATACAACATAAGTTAAAAAAGTAAATGAGTAGAAAGGTGTTTATTAGTGTTTGATTTGTGCTGTGAGGAGCTGGGAGTGAATTATTTACCATAGTGTTATTTAAAACGTTAAGAAACTCTCTGTACTAATACCAAAGTTAAAGTGTCAAATGGATCAGTGTTGAGTGGTGCTCATAGTGCGTCACTTATTAATTTAGCCTGAATTCTGAACCTTTGATTGGTTAAATCCAAAACCAATTGCGTGGCAAGTGGATAGAGTCAAACAAAGAAGGAGTTGAGTTTCTGTTTTTTATAAATTACATATGAAACCTCTTAATAAATTAGGCTTAATTACTTAGCACCACTTAATCCACAAACCCAGCAAATGACATAATGTAAAACAAGTGGGGTATTTGATTAATGTCTATACCACTAAATCCAGTATAGTGGTGCTTGGGAGCCTAATTGACAATTATGGACACAAATAATAAAAATATAACAGTAAATAACAAATTTTATATAAGCGCATATGTATTTTATTAATAAAATAAAATTTTGCTTAAAAAGGATCAAACTGATCATTTTTTGTTTTAGAGTGTCAAACATAAGTTTTTTTTGTTTTTACTAGTAAATTTACTTATAAATTGCCCCTTAAATTGGTATTTTAGCTAACCAAATTATTAAACAGAGTTGAATTTGAGTGAATTTAAACTCAGTTTTTGGTTTTGAGCCCCAAAATTACTAGTAAAAATTATCTTAAAATCAGTTAAGCCAAAAATACTAATAGATTCACTTATGCGGCACTCAACTCCCTGGTACTTGACAAAGTGTTGAGTACCAGAGAGTCAATCACCAGGGAGTCAAACTTACCACAGTTGCCAATTTGGGCAGATGTGGTCTCATCTGTGATCCCCAAATCTTGCATGTGGTTGGGTCAGGGAGATGACAGGAGGAGTCATAGGAACCAAATACATGGACAGGTGATTGTATTTATCCTTAAAAAGGCAGGGTTTGATTGTGTATTAATATTTCTCTTGGCCCAAGGTCTCTGAATTGTGTGATCTTTCCAGAGAGTTGGCTAGGAGAATGTTCTCTAGGGTAAACTCAGAGAAAGATGGGTTCAATGGGTATTTGGTAAAATATATAGGGTCAAAAGAAGCACCAGGAAGACGGAATAATGTGGGTGTGGGATTTGTGAGATCTGTGGGCAAAGTGGCAGGGCCTGGTGGTTGTCTGAAAGTGGACGCAAACAAGTATGAAATATGACAGGGTATGTTTATGCCAAAGGTTCATAACAGCTTTATTACTCAGAATGACAACAGGGTTCACCTTTCATGTCAGGGATCCAGCCAGTGGGGGGTTCCTGGAAACTTGCGGGCAGACAGCCCGCGGGCCTGGTAGGGAGGGCCTATCACAGTATTGGGGCTAACTTTACAATATAAGATAACAATTTGCCCAGGATTGCCCAAGGTCTGCTTGCAGGCACCATAAAATCAATCAGATCGGTGAGAATGATATACATCACTCCAAATATCTGGGTGAAAGTGGATTCATTGGCAGCAACAGATTCTTGCGGGTGGTTGGGCTGCGGAGTGTGGGGTGGTGTCATTAGAACCAAATATGCAGGGTTGGGTGGGTACTCGGTGAAATGTACTGGGCCAAAGGGAGCTCCTGGTGGACAATAAAGGTCAGGCAGCTGGTCCGCAGTTTCTTGGGGTAGGTGGGTGTGGGGTACAGAACCCCAGGAAGTAGACTGTAAATGAAGTACAACTAATATCAAGTATGGTATAACCTGGTTGAACTAAAGGTTCATGTCACTTTATTGCAAGAATGGCAATGAGCATCTTCCTGGCAGTCCAGGGTATAAGTATGCCCATCTGTCATGGGAAAACTTTTACAAATTTCTTTGGCCCAGGAGTTCTTGTTTACCAGGGTTTTCCCAGTCCTTGGTGGCATCCATTTTGGGAGTTATTTCATTGGCTGGTTTGAACTGAGAATACTCAAATTTCCTTGTTGGGTTGTGGGATTGGTCATTTCTGGGCGGCCTGCGTTCTATAGGAAGTTTCTTTGTTTCTCCTTCCGTGGTGGCCCAAGTTATTTTGGGGTCTATGGCTAGGCCTGCCCGCTGATTGGTTGAGTTAACAGGAACCTTCAATGTGGGGAGTGTCAATGTAGATGATTTTGACTCATCAAGCCTTAAAGGATTTCTTGAAGTCAAATCCTGCTCTGGTTCAAGCCCAAAAATCTGCGGGCAGCTGGTCCTGCGGGCTGGCGGTCTGCAGGGTGTCAGGGTTTGAATCCTGTAGTTGAGGCTTTCCAGTAAGCATGGTCAATAGGAGTTTGTCACTTGTGACATTCCACCTGGCAAGGTATATATACCATCTACTGGGCTTTTGTCTTTAAATTGGGATTCTGAAAACTTGGGCTGCTGGGTGGCGGGAACTTGAGGGTGGCATCTGGAACAGGCTGGTATTATTGGCTACAGTTATATAATAGACAGCTAGACCTTTCTGCTCACTAGCCTGGTTGAGAGGTACAGGAGAGGATATCAGGCATCTCCTATATTCAGGGTTTCAGAAAATATCAATTGGGATCTCATTGGCTGGACAGCAGAAATCTTCATGGCATTCTGTACAGTGATTTGCTACAACTTGAGCATAGCTCCTGTTGCTAAATCTGGGACTTTCACTTCCACTTTCTTGTGCTGACTGCAAGGATTTTATTATAAGCTGATTTCCTTTCAAATCATCCTCGGATCTGAGCCCAAAAAAACACGGGCACTGGACGTTGGCCCTCTGGCTGGCAGGCCGCAGGGGGCAGGATTTGATCCTTGTTCTGAGACTCGCTTTATGATTAGTAGCAAAATGTCATTTGTGACAAGCAGATAGAAAAATGACCAAAGCTCATTAGTTGGTATGTACTAGATAGGACATTTCATCTTTGACTTACTTTCTGTTGAGAACTCTGTAATGATTTATATGTGGTTTAAATGCTTTTGATAAGAGATAGTCATGACCATTTAAAAATTGAATTTATTCTAAATACTAAAACTTGGGTCAGAAAACAATTGTCTAAGAATTCAATGTTTTATGATACTGAGATACCCGTTGAGTTGTAGCTTAATTTTTATTCACTGGTCAGTTTTAACAGCACACTTCTATATATGCAGAGTTTCGACAAAATATGGATTATGTTCTTCAGAGTAGGCTGACAAAAACTATCGTAATTTACACAAAAGAATAGTGTTTAAGATCCAATGGTTTCTTTTGGTGGCGTTTGTTCAATAGAGACTAAGTTTTCTGCCTCGCAGACGGGCAGTGGCATCCTTCTTAGATACAACGATACCCTGCTTTTTGGCAGAGTTCTTTGCAAAACTGCTCATGAGATCAGAGTAGTTTTCAGAAGGTAAATCTACTCGGGAAGGCTTAGAAGATGTCTGGGTTGGCTTGCCAGTAGCATTTTTGGAGCGCTTAGGTGTATCTTTCCTGAGTGAACGTGGTTCTAAGAGTGCGTGTTCGACCAAGTCGCTATATCTTGGATCTCCAACAATTGATTTGATCTCATGAAACGAAGTGACATCAAGGAAAGGGCCTGGGATTTTCCGTTTCTCTAGCTTAGAAGCATGCTTATCAGTAGCTGATTGGGCGAGAAGAGCAGCGATATCACGCATAAGCTGCTGCTCATCAAGAGTGGTATCGCAGGCGTTGTGGCGGCGAATAAGTTGAGGATCTTTGGCTACCAAAGTTACAGCTACGCCTTCACGACCAGCGCGTCCTACACGGCCAACACGATGTACGTAATCAGCAGGAATATGGGGGAGATCAAAGTTTACGACGTAGTCTAGGATGGGGAGATCAATGCCACGGGTTGCGATATCAGTGGCGACAATATAATCTACATGCCCTGACTTCAGATCACGCAGGGCCTTAAGTCGTTTGCTGGGAGCCACGTCTGAATGAAGAGCTGCCGCCTTGAGCCCTTTTTCTGTCAACCGTTTTACTAATCGATCACATCTTTGGATAGTGCGAACAAAAATCAAAGTCTTCTTTTTCTAAAAGATTAGCCGATAGCTCTTTTAGGCCGTCTATTACCTTGAGAGAAACATTGCCTTTACGGCCTATCAAATATAAAAGCAACGCAAGCTTGCGTTGGCTTGTGACATCATATTGGATTTGCGTAACTTTAGGGTCAGAAGTGAAAACATATTAACGCACCTGTTTTGGGAACACTCATGTTTGCATTCAAATCTACTAGACGATGATGGGGTGCCAATTTCATTATGAAACCATGGACCTCTTGGACTAAAGTAGCAGAGCAGACCATCACTTGAATCTTTTTGCTGCGCTCTTGATCAAGTGGTTGAGAAGCCAACTTCCAGACATTCAAAACTAAAACCAGTCAAATTAAGTCTTTAATTATCTTATACCTTCAGGTAAGAACCCAAGTGAAAGAAGCTTATCGCACTCATCTACTACGAAATGTCTTAGTCTTGTAGTACACAGGACAGCCTTGGAATCAGGATCTTGGTTATTCGATTTGGGGAACTCAGGGAAGTCCTTCTCAGCTTGTGATTTTGCATATTGTAGGTGTTGACTTAACCGACCAGGTGTGCTAACAATGATATCAGTCTTGGAACTTAAATCACAGAGCTGGAGGTAATTGTTAAAGCTAAGAACTATGCAGACATACCTGCTCATCGATTGTCTTGTCATTGATAATTAGTCCTGTCTTTATTTTGAAATGCTTTCCAAAGTTGATGAACTGCTCTGCTACTTGACGTGCAAGCTCGGAAGAGGGCGCTAGAACAATGGCCTTTGGTCGAACATAACGAATATCTTTCCTGTCTAAAGATTCTAATTTTCGGGGGCTGGTTTCATCTGTGGGAGGGAGCTCTAATATTTGATTGATAATGGGGACCATGTAAGATCCTGTCTTTCCTTGGCCTGTCCATGAAGAGGCAACGACCTTGATATATCGAGTTAAAATACATAACGCTTTTATAATTTAAATCAAGAGTAGAAAAAAAAACCTTCAACTTTGTATTTGGCCCTGTATTAAAGTAAATTAAAAAATCAAAGTATTACTCAGCCTAGAATTTAGTGAATGTGGGCTATAAAGTTAAGCTAGTATAAAGCATCGGGCAAAAAAATTAAAAATGTTTTAAATAAACAAACAAAAAATTGTTTGGCTCAACCAGTTTGGTATTTTAGATGACTTACATTCTTTTTAATATTAGCGAGGGGATATACAGCTGATTGAACGGAGGTTGGATATATCCAGCCCAGTTTATTTCGTAGTACATCAACAACATCAGGACGGAGCCCTAATCCTTCATAGGGCACATATGCTGTCTTTTCCTTTCCTTCTAATTCATCGACTTTACTGGAATCTACTTTAAGAGTTGATTTATATTTACTTGGCTGGTTAGAACTGGTTGGGCTATGAATAGTATTTCTGTTTTTTTTTTCTGAATCGGTTGAAGCGCTATGTACTAGTTTGATATTTGACATATTTTTCGAGTTTAAAAAGGAATCACTTTGTGTATGCTGTGGCAGAGAGTTGATGCTGTTAGCAAAATTTTCTGCTACTTTAATTTCCCCCTGAAGATTATTTTCTTCATTCTCAGAAACATTCTTGATTTTTACTGCGCTGGATGTAGCAAACCAACCCTGGCGTATAAAACGTGAAGAATTAAATGCAGAAAAGTATGTGGCATTCAATGGTCTCTGTCGACAAGTATGAGCTAACCTTGAATAATGAAAGAGGATAGCCATAATTGTTTGCTGATATTCTAAAGGACAAGCCCAATAATAATTTGGGGTTAAGCTGATATTACTTCTTGATAAACTGATGCTGAAGAGGTTGTTGTAGTGAATTCTAATTGGCTACAAATATTTAGAATTCATTCCAGTCAGCTCGAATCAAATTTTTGTAACTGACTTATATTCTCACTTCCTTGACTCCCAATAAATCATCTTTATCTCTTTCACTACACTTTTTAGTGCTTTTTATAACTGATCCGCAGAGGCAGGCGCTGCTATGGCTTGCCCTTGTATTCCCCTTTTTATATTTGTGCTGAATACTCAATGTTTGTTGTTTACTGTAACAAGGTTCAACTATTTTCGATCAAATTGATTCCTAAAACATTTTTTGCTTGGCTCAACAGATCTTGTATCCAATTTTTTGGCCTTAGTTAAAATTGACTGGTGTGATGCCAAATTTGATTGGGCAGCGCATATCCAATATTGAGTGATTGCAATGATGTGCTATATAGGTCATGTTTCCTCCTAATATAGCGCTTCTTGGCTTTGGTTTTCCATTCCTCCTATGTCTCAAAGAGCATGTCCTGGTGCCAAATGTGCACATTGCCGTGCAGTTTAGACCCAACTTCTCTTAGGTGTGCAGAGTCAGGAAGGTTAAAGGAGTCACAGTAGTCCCTGAAGGAATAGAGCCAAGCTTTAAACCCTTCACCGCTAAAAGTGCTGACAGCCTGGGAAGCCCAGAACTTGAAGACAGCAGAGAATTCAGCAGCGGGGGATGCAATGACCAAGGAGCTAGCTTCAGAAGAAACCTTGGGGACTGGTTGGCGAGCAGGAGTGGACATTCAAACAAACAATCAACAGCAACAATACCAGAGTAGGACTTTAGGCATCACCTGATATTGTTGCTGTTGATTGTTTGTTTGAATGTCCACTCCTGCTCACCAACTGGTCCCCAAGGTTTCTTCTGAAGCTAGCTCCTTGGTCGTTGCATCTCCTGCTGCTGAATTTTCTGCTGTCTTCAAGTTCTGGGCCTGTCAGTGATCCAGTCTTGGGCAGCCAGCCCGTTGTTTTCAGGGGTAACTTGGGCTGGGTTTTTTGCGGGTAAAGCTCATCACAAGAGAGAAGCTAACTTAAAAAGGTAGGGGAAGGACTTCCCCACCCAGGACCATGGGCCAGCAGCCAGGATTATAGTGTCAATCACTCCTGTGAGGGTGATGTACACAATCCCTAACAGCTTGCCGGTGTGATCAGTTGGGAGGTTGGGTGAGGAGGTGGGCATAGGCTTGGGGGTCACAGGCAGTTTCATGCAGAGCTCATAGGCAGGAAGATAGTTGAACTTTCCTCTAAACAATTTGGGTGTTTAGAATATCTACAGGCCTTGACGGTTGTATCTAAATGTGGATTGTATGCAGGCCAAGGGATTGGGTTTGAGTATCTTTTCCAGGGTGTAGTACTTATATTTGGGTTTTAAAGGATATTCAGTGAAGTGGACAGGGCCAAAGAGTACACCTGGAGGACAGAAAACTGCGGGCAGGAGGGCCGGGAGATCTTGTACTGAATTGGTAGATGGCAAATACAAAATAAGGCAGTACTGTGTAAGCCAAAATAACATACCCTTTATTCAAAAAGGCGATAAGGTTTGAACGCGGGGTCCTTTGGTCTATATAGCATCCCGCCTCCAAACTTAGTATTTTCCATCAGGGCTTCATCAAAATATTGGGAAAAATTTGGGCAGGTGGCCAGGAGGCCCAGGTGTAGGAGTGCAAAATGGCACCTCAGCTGGGTGTTCTCTCATTGGTCAGAATGTCCAAATTGGTCAGTTGATTTTCTTGATTTTTGGCTGTGGTCACAGGGTCGGGCCTAAAGCCCATGTTTTCCTTTGCAGTGAATTTGATTGGTTACCCAATAGGACATCAAATTCATGAAGTTCACAGAGGAACTTTCTCTGCCTCTATTAGGCAATTTGAGAAGCTCCTTGTAAGGGCCGCTAATTTAGAAATAACGAGCCCAGGGATTGAACCCGCGACCGTCGCTGCGAAGCGAAAACGCAGGCAACCGCGCAAACCCGCTGGGGGATTCAAACCGCCCATGAATCACCAGGGCAGGTGGAAACTGACTCTCAAAAGAGAGATTGGTTTGGATTTGTTAAACCTAACAAAAGACTCCAAAATGACCAGGGCCAGTTCACAAACTGGCCCAGGGGGGCTAGCGGCCCCCAACAGTAGCAGAGCCACCAGCTCCAATGCTACAAATGAGCTGAGTGGCTCCCATCAACTGTTAAATGGCCTTTGTTGGGTTATTCAGCAGATCCAGTATCAACTGGGTCTGTTGAATAACTTAGAGTGCAAATCTGTTCCAGTTCACACAAACCCAACCAGTTTCAGCAGGTCCCAAGTTCCATCCCCAGTCCCATCTCCCAGTCCAGATTCAAATGCCAACCTGCAACCAACCTCCCAGAATAAAGCCACTTCACCCACTGATGTAATGAAACATCACCTGCTGTAAGATGTACCAGTTTTCCCCTCCAATTAAACAAACCCAACCAAAGAAGATCCCCAAGCCTTTGAAACTCTCACAATGCCTGCAGTTTCCAACCATTTCATTGGGTCAAGATCAGATGAGCAGCCACTCAACCAGGATTATTCACCAGCAGTTAACAGTTCCCCTGCCCAGAAGCAGGCCCAAATTGCCAAGCAGCCCCAGCCCCAAATAAATAAGCAGGATATAATTAGCCACCAATCAGCTACCAGTGATCCACAGATGAAACCAGATGAGCCAAACCCAGACCCCAGAACTGCCCCCAGCCATGAAATAGGCAGCCAATCCCAAACCCCAAGCCCAGAGAACTTCCCATCTAAACAGTCCAAAATTCTTGAGACCTTATCCCCTGTTCCTAAGAATGACTTCTCCACTCCCAAAGTACCTGTGACCAAGGGTTGGACTACTGGAGCCCATCAAGGAGCTGCCAGTAGTTGCTTCCAAGGAAGACCAGATGAATGGCATAAGAACCATTTCCCTCCAATTAAGAAAATTGCAGACAACAGTAAATAAAGTGTATGGTCCACAGAGTAGTCTTTGCCTTTATACCCCATACCTATTATCACCTTGGACAATCCCTTACCAACCAATTCAGTCACCAGTGTTGCCCCTAGTAGAAACAGTAGAACCCTTAGCCATGGACTACCAACCAGGGCCCAGCCCTAGATGGACCAGTAGCTTTGACCCCCTCACTCCTCCTCCAATCCCACAACCTACTGCTGCGGTAATTCCTTATGACCACAGTAGATATGGGATGGTCATTCTGACCATCCTCAGTCTAGCCAAAGTTGTAGTACCACACCTAGGTGCTTATCGCCCACTTTCAGCCGGAATGCTGTACCTTTCCTGCTCCTTGCCCTTTCTGTATTGGGCTTTAGTGTCAAGATATCCTGATGGATGGGCTCCCTCTCAGTCTCCTTGGTTCCATGCTACACCCGGCCCTGACACTCCTATTCAGGCACCATCATAATCAAACCTGCACTGGCATTCTGACTTTGGGACTTAGCAGGGGCTTCAGCTTGTGGAGGCTCAGTCTCAGGAAAATGCGGGCAGGCGGGCCCTTGTCAGGGGCCCACTTGAGAGGGAACAAGTTCCCAATCTGGTAAGTCAAAGCCCCTACATTAAGTCCCGCAATGACCAAACCAATGAGTACTGTGACCATAGTCAGATGTCCAAAATGACCCAGATAGGCAAATCTTTGCATCATAGAACTGAAGCGGCCCAACAGGTGGTACCCTATCAGGTATGTTAACAAGTAGAATGACGGGTTGAGCCTAACCAACAAAGGTTCAATGGGAGGAGGAGAAGGGGAAGCACAACCATAGTGGAACTTTCTGCCCCAGTGGCCTGAGGGATATTTGAACCAACCATGAGCCAGGAACTCCGTCTGGTGAGAATTGTCTGGGAAGGAATTGTGCCAGTCTGTAGTTGGAGTGGGATTCTCCAAGGTCAACACCACAGATAGGAAAGATGCTAGAAACCAGAACAGGAAGAAGTTTCCCTGCATGGCTTCAAAAAAGGATTTAAAGGTAATTATACTCAAATTTAATATAAGAAAAGTCTTTATTGTTGGAACAAGTAGGAATAATAGATATAGCACTCTTAAATACCCCAATAGAGGGCTGAGAACGTTTAAGAGGATGAAGTGATAAGAGGGGATTTACATTGTTGTTTCACTAAGCTTATGGCTGAAATTAATAGTTTTATCATGTTTAAGTGGGCCTGGAACTTAATAAAATGTATAAAAACCTTATATAAAAAGAGACAAAAAGAACAAGCCACAAGACTAGACACAATTAAGCAGTTCTTCAGTTGGTTATCCATGATATTCAAGTATGGAGCTTGATAAAAAGGAATGAAGAGCGGGTCCCAGAGCGGCAGGCATGATTTACACAGCCAATCAGGATGCAAGCAGTAAGTGACGTTGTCAGAAGATCTATTAACAGTTTTGAAGATAGATCCAAAGGCCAGAGCAAAATTTGAATGAATAGTATCAACATAAATAGGTAATTTAAGTTTGAACTTTGACTGTGGGCTAACATTTGCTTTCTCTGTTGGGATCTGGGTTTGATCCCCATCCAAGAACTTGTCAATCCTGACAGGAATATACAATTCTTTGTTGTTTTCTGGATGGAGTGTCACTGGTGAGAATAAAAAAATTCCAAGTACAGAAACATTATTATTGTTGTCAGGAAAGAATTCCCTGACAGCCCTTGGTCCATGGGGCCGGTGGCCCGCAGAAATCCAGGGTCAGGGTTTAATCCCACTCTTGAGCCTGGGTTTCCAGGGGGAAAGAATTGTTAATCCTGACAGGGCTTCCCAGACTCTGGCACTTTTAGCGGTTAAGGGTTTAGAGCTTGGCTCTATTCCTTTAAGGACTACTGCAACTCCTTTAACCTCCCTGAACTTGCACACCTAAAAGAAGTTGGGTCTAAACTGCGCAACAATGTGCACATTTGGCACCAGGACATGCTCTTTGAGACATATGAGGAATGGAAAACTGAAGCCAAGAAGCTCTTTATTGGATACAAACCAGACTCACACCACCTTTTGAATCAGGTTAAAATTCACCAATTCACTGCCCTCCAGCCCTTCATTGTGAAGTTCCAAGAATATGCCAATAAAGTCCTGGCCCAGCAAACCAAGGGCGCATCTGGCAATGAGCGCAGAATTATTACAGATAACTTCCACAGCCTGGTTAGTATCTCTATCTTTGTGAATGCACTCACACCCCCTATGCTGGCCTCATCCTCAAGACAAACCCATCAACTTTAGAGGAGGCCTACAACTTGGCATGCAAAAACTACATAATATATGTAGAATGTGAGCACAATGAAGAGACAAAGGTAACATCTAAATTGAATTTCTTCATCTCAGTTGTCAAGAAGAAGGAACCCCCCATTGGCAAAACCATTGAGGCAAAGTTTAAAGACATGCAAACTAAGTTTGAGGCAATATACTTGGCACATGAGTGTCCCAACAGTCCCTCCCGCACTTTTCAAGGCCCATATGTATTCATTGGTAACTGCTACAACTGCAGTGACCAAGGCCACAAGTTGGAACGGTGCTCCAAGCCCTGCTTCATCTGCAAAAGTGCAGACAACAGCAACTTCAGCTGCAACCACCACTTGCAAGGTGATACCTAGTGCCATGTGACTGTCATGATGGCAGAACATATCTACCAAAATTAGAAGCACTCCCTCTTCACCCCTAAAGGTGCCTCTCCTTTGAATAAAAAAGAATAGTTCCAATCACATTATTGACCGCAATGGCCCTACACTTTCCCCTTTGATTAAAGCCAGAAGAGTCAGGTCTAGAGGCCCTTCTCCTCTCCATGACCACACCCCCACTCCCACTCAAACGCCATTAAAGGGAAGCCAAACCCTCACTAGAGGAACTCCCAGTTGAAAGAAGCACTGCTGTTACAGTAGAAATACATATGGAGGTAATTACACGCCCTCACCACACTTGAAACCAGTGTCAAAAAGCTGCCAAACCTTTGGAAACACTAGAAGATTTAAATGCTGTCATAGACAAAAATGGGGGGGAAACTGGAGTTGCCCAGATATCTCTCAAAATTTTAAATCTGCCTGTGCTCCTGCCAATTAATTACAATAAGTCAACCACACACTATTTGTTGGCAAAAGGGTATAGCGCTTGACCTGCTGATTGCCAAAATTCTTCAAATTATGACGGCATTAAGTTGAATTTGAAAGCAAGACCCCAAGCTGCTGAAAATATTCTTGACAGACAATCAGATGCTACCAAAGCTCCCCATCTCCCATCCTAAACTACCTTAAAACTTTCCTCATATTTCTCTAGAAACTTGTTTCTAGATAGCTTATTTTTCTTGAATAAAGAAGTTTCCCAAAAAATGCTAGCTCATCTGGGACTGTTTGCCCCCATCCTTGAAAAACTGGCATCTGTCATGGTCAAGGTTGCCGTTGACTCCTTGGTGGCCCCCTGGCCAGCGCTCTATATACCAGTTTCCACAGATCCTTCTTCAGATTTCCTTCTGAAAATCATTTGCTCATTGACAATTTTTGTTACCATCTTCTGCTACACAACCCTAGGTGCCTGTGGCGGATCCAGGCCTAGCCAGTCCATCCTACCATTATCCTGCCCTTGAATCTTATTGCCATTACCTTCCTGTGACAAAGCTTCAAGGAGCTTTGCCTCCAGGGAGGCAATTTTATGGGACAACGCTTTGTTGTCATCCCACCAACAAGCCATGATTTCAACGCTTTGTTCTTCTCTTGCTCTCAACGCCTCAATTTCACAGTTTGCCATTTCTTTTACTTATTGTAAGATTTCATCCCATCCTACCAATAAGTTCCAAGCATCCCAATCATAGATTTGGTTTCCTTGGGCGGGAGTCCCCTCCTTTGCAAAATAATTGGAATACTGCTCTTCAAACGCAGCCTTTACTTCCACCAAAGACTCTGCAGGAACAGTCTTGGTGACCTCCAGGCTGGCCCAAGCTTCTTCCAGTGAACTTTCAGGGACCTCCTTCCTTGCAGCAGCAGTCTCCACACAAAGTACTCCAAATTTGGCTCTCTTAAATTTTAACAAAGAAGACATGATAATTGAAAAATAGGTGAGGGGAAAGCGTCAAAATTGACAATGTGAATATATATCTTTTATTAATGTTTAACTGTTTTTGCTTATATACCATTTGGGGCATATACGGCTGAAAACCCCTCTGGTTCCTGAATCAACCAATGATTTGCATCACGTGGTCTATGACATTTGAGTCATCCAACATAGATCTTTACCTAAAAGATCACCAACAATTCCCAACCTATGAGAATTGATCTACCATGGACAGAAGTCACCTGACTCCATTCATCTCAATGTACCAATTTGGCATGGAGCTTCCCCAGCTCCCAGCGCCAAAACCCTGTGGATTGCACATCCCAAACTCAGCTATCAGGGTTCCAACTGGGAACCAGCTGGTCAAACCTAAATTCTTAGGCATCCTTGCCTTTATTTAGTTATTTTTGCATTTAATGATTTTCTGCCTTAAAACCCATTAAACTGCTTCAAAACTCAAACCAGGCACCACCGCAGCGCCTAGCAATTTCCCCAGGCGGCGCTGCGGCGCCTGAGAAAATTTGATAGCGGCACATCTCAAATTCATTAGGCGGCAGGTGGCGCTTCTAACCCAGTAAATTTGCCAACATGGCGCTTTTAATCCAAATTACGGGGGTTTTCCCATGGTTATCCTTAACCAAACCTCTTGACACAGTCAAGGCAATTAACTACTATAATTAAATCCTCATTAATTATATTAGCTTGTTTTTATTAATTAATCTTCCCAATTAATTAAACGTTTTGAGGCGCCTAGTCTCCAAGATTGATTTAGCCAATCTTGCCTCAATTTTCTAGTTAGCCTAACCTAACTGACCATCCATATTCTGTTCTTTTATTAAACATAGATATCCATTTTCTAGGAACCTTTACCTTAAGAATTCCAACCAAACCTATCTATATGCAATAAACAGCAAAAACAGAATATCTTTATATTTTGGAGCATTTATTTGGCTAAATACTCAGCAGTGACTGTAGTACGGTCACAGTGCCAAGATGCTACAACCATCCTCCCAATTTAGTCTCCTGCTTCTCAAACAATTGAAAATTTGCTTACTTTATCCACATTGTCTTTCTTTGAATAATGCTGCTTATCACTTTACTCTAGCAACTGCCTCCTCCCCAGAAACCCAGTCCATATTTGAGTTGTATGATGAGATCTTTTAGAAAGGCACCCATGTGCCTCCCACTACTCCCCTCACTTCCATTACCCCCTTTTACTGCCACCAACAGCAGATAAAACCCTGAGCACACCAATCTCTTTGCTGCCTTGGAGGAGCACCTGGACTTTGATGACTCATTGTTGGCTGAGGAAGATCCCATATACAATGTGGCCATTGTGGAGACAGTGCCTGAGACTCAAGACAATCAGAGCAACTACAGCAATGATGCTAAACCTAATTTGAAAATTGAATAAGCAAACCTTTTCAGTAGCCATGTGCCTGATGTGGCATCAGCATCTGATGCAACCTCTGTGGATGATGTCCATTCAATGAAGAGTGAACTCCAAGCTGAATCTGTACATGACTACAGCAACCATCCAATGAAAAATCACCATTTGTGGATACTGAAGTCATGGGCAATCAGCTCATGAAGACCTTACCATTAGTGGAGTCTAGCACCACCAACTTCTGGTCAATAGGCACTTTCTCACATGAGGTGCCTGAAGTCCCAGGTTATCAACCCATGCAAACCTCACCCATGGTCACTTATAACACACCTGAGGAAGTGAAAAAAGCCAAACACCAAAATCTATACTTTCTAATGCAGCCTATTTACTCATGCAGTATGACAAAGCCAATCCTGTAATCTCAGGAATTCAGAGAAATTAACCAGTGGCACCAAACCTGGGAATAAAGTCTAAGACATTTGGGATCTCCGTGAATAAACTGTTTGAGGATACAGCAGTAATCATCTCATTGGATGACCTATTTATGGAAAGTCCTAAGCTAAGGCAGAAAGCTCATAAGGCAGTTTCAGCTCTCTAACCACACAGAAAGGAGAAACTCTACCTAGCTGGCACTGGTGCACCCAGAACGGAAGATGCCATAAATGAATATATGACTCAGGTCATACTAGATGGTGGAGCATACAGTAATTTAGTAGCAGTCAAATTCCTTGAAGTCTTACCTAATGTCTGTATTGCACCATCTGACGTCACCTTCATCATGGCTGATGGGAGTGAAAAATTCTGCCTAAGAATTGCAAAAGGGTTAAACTTGTGGATTGGTGGTGCAGAAATTACCATTCATGTGGCCATCTTCAACCACCACAATTAAACCTTCCTATTGGGAAGAAAACTATTACTGATTTGTGTATCACAACTCAGTATGTAGGCAACAAGTGGACAATTGAATACAAAATTGAAAGATACCAATTGCATGTCACCTTTGACAACCCTCAGATCACTAAATTCTTATGTGAACCTATTGAGGCAAACATTAGTAAGAGCAAATGGCTGACTGAGAAGCAGAAGACCAAGCTAATCAAAGTCATGGAAGAATATGACTTCCAAATTGTAGGGGACTTGGACAACTTACCTGAAGCTTCAGGCTTTGAACATGAAATCAATGCCAGCAATGCTCACCCCATCACGTCAAGGTTCTACCAGCTGCCTTGCTCTAAAGAGGAGTTTTTAAAAAAGAGATTAGCAGACTACTCATGCAAGTTTTGATCAAGATGAGTTCCTCACCTTTGTGTTGCAACCAAGTTTTCAGACTTGCCTGCCAATGTATCTTACAATACACAGGGGGCGCTTGATGAGTCACCCCTTGATGTATCTAACAACATGAGCCAATCTGATGGCAATATCAAATTGCAGGCACTTCATCCTAATTAGGAGCACTACCAATTTGACCTGCTGATCTCTGCACAAGTTATTCCTTGGCTTTGAACCTTACATGGAACTTCCCACTATGACACCCCCTTGTGGCCTTGTGGCTTTCCCCATATGGTATATTAATCACAATATTCTACAATAAATGATACCTTATTCTATTCATTATTGTCCTTTCTATTGAACTCTGTCTTCCCCAATTCAAATACTGAACACTCATTGGCTTAGTTGCAACAGTGGTAGCAGCGGTAGGTTCACAACCTACCTAAAACAAAATCCCCCCTAAGAAAGGACAGAGTACAGGCCGTATGGTTACTCCCTATCCAGAGACTTTCCTGCCAATCCCCAAGGGGGACATCCCCAACGGGTATATTATTTACCAAGACCAGCTAGTCCTTACAATTGTGTATAATTGGCTCTGTCTTGGGCAGCGTGACGCCAGTGTCACCCCTCCCCAGTCAGACCTTTCACAACGCATGCTCAATCTTCAGCTGGAATTCTTTGCAGGTGGGGTTGAAGGGGCCAACATTGTCAGTTGGCTTCAATCCACTAAAACCCACCTTTGTATCTTCCAGGTTCCCAAACCCATGTGGGTTGCCACTGCGTCTGGCTGCCTCACAGGGCCCGCCACCGTGTGGTTAACCAACTGGGCCAGGCAGGAAATTGAGGTCACTTGGGCAGCATTCCAGGACGCTGCAAAGTCCCTCTACAGCAAAACCTTCTTGCCTATTGTGGTAGGAACTCCCCTTCTAGCAATTAAACAGACTGGATCTGTTCCTGAGTACCTTGCTGCCTGGCAACAAGCTCTTGCTGCCGCCCCCAAAGCTGTAACTGACGGAAATGCCATTCTTTGACCCTAATAATCAATGAGCTCAAGCCCCATATCTGTAAGTGGGTCCCTGTGGGTCGTTGCACCTCCATTGATGACTGTTAAAAGGCCATTGTGGAGGCCAACAATCAGGCTTCAATGGGCTTCCACGGTACTAGTGACGCTCTGCCTCAACCTTGTGCAACACCTGGCAGTGGCCACAACCAAGTGGGCTGCCACCAGCCCTGTCAGCAGGAAAAAGAAATCAAACGCCACCACAAGGGGGAACTCCAGCTAGCACAAATTGAGGATCAGGGAAAAGTCTGGAGGTTGTAGCTACAAGAGGTTCTACAACCCCACTTGACCCTGTGGGGTTCCTGTCCGCCAGTCCCCAAGTGTGTCCTGGATTGTAGCCAGGGACTGGCTGGAAGGGGTTGTCATTCTCTAGTAAGGGAAAATGTATCTAGAAATATGTATAGGGGTCAAAATGGGCTTTTATTCACTCTCAGAAGGAAGATCCCCTTAGAAACCTTCTGGTTTATGGCCTGTGGGGTCAGGGAAACAATATGAATTTGCCAACACTTGGAGTCCTCCAACAATATCTTGGACTCCTTGTACTTGGTCTTGGACTTCTGCACCTCAGTCTTGGGCTCCAGCGCTTTTATCTTGGGCTCCTGCACCTTTGTCTTGGGCCCCTGTGGTCTGTTCCAGCTTTGGCTCCTTTATCCTTGGATTCTGCACCTTTATCTTAGTCTTCTGCTCCTTCTGTAGTCCTTGTGGCCTCTGTGATCCACTTGATTCAATCACTGTGGCCTTTGTAATCCACTGTCCCAGTCCCTGAAGAGTCTCAGATAGCTCCCCCTTTTATAGCTCCTTGTTTCAGACCAAAATCCTCTCTTAGAACTCTGGTTTCTAAAAGCTTAAACTATCCTTTTTCTCTCTCTCTACAATATATTAAACCTTTAAACTTACTTCAGCCAATGAAAGCCCTGAATTTTCTGCTTCTGCTCCTCATTTTTTAGGCTCTAACTCTTAAGTTAAAGCCCTTAAAACACTGATCAAATAAACTCTGGCTTGCAGCCAATCATACACCTCAATTCAACGGTTTTGCCAAAAAGGTTTCCCCGGATGACTTGCTCCTGAACCTGGTTCAAACCTGAGGCTGTCTTGCTCTGGGTAAACAACTGCTCTGCGTTTTGAACGGTTTTGCTGTGATTCCTGTCACGTTTCCCCAGCAAATCTCAAGCGCTTCCAGATATGTTTTACTTAGGCAAATCTGAACCCCTCAATTTTTCAACGTTTCTCCGTGTTTCTCTGTGTTTTTCTTAATGTTTAGCAATTTGAACCCGCTTGCTGCTTGCCCTCTCACCTCTCCTAGTTGTTCTTGGCAAAATTTGCTCTTTTGCCTTTGGAGTTTCTCTGTTCTTTTTCCAGCTTCTTACTGCCCATTTCCTCTTTAATTTTCCTTCTTAAAATAACATATAGTTCTAATAAACTATAGGTTATTTTTCTTTCTCTTTCTTTTTTTATTATGTGATTTGCAATCCTTTTTTAATTGTATTCAGGCAGTATTTAATTATTCTTTAACTACTTCTTTTATATCTATATTTTCTCTCAAAAGTAACTGAAATCAGCCCTTCCAGCCTCTGTATTTGGTCTGGCTAGTCCTTCCAAGCCATCTTCTGGTCCTGCACTCACATTTTCTGGTCTTTGAACCAGTTCTTCAACCACATCTCCTAGCTTTCCACTAACCAGCCACCAGTCCATTGCTTGGCCAACATCAGCCCCGCCTGCAAACCACTAAACATGTGGATCACCACACACACCCTGTGTATTGTAAGATATGTTAGCAGGCGAGTCTGGAAACTTGGTTGCAACACCCCCCTTGCCCCCTGATTGTTGTCAGAAACCAGGATCAGAGCCTGCTGAAGGTCTGGGAAGGTCTGCACAAATAACCTTTGTGTGGGGATGGCGCGGCAGGGGCGCAAGCAATTGTGGTGAAGCTTCTTGGTATTCCCTTGGGCATCTTTGAGTTGATAGGTATGGTTGTCATAGACAGCGGCTATCTTGAAGGGCCCTAGGTGATTGGGTTCTAACTTTGCAGAATTAGTATTGAGGGTGTAGACAGGGTTACTTACAGCGTATCTGGCTTCAAGGTGCTTTGTCCCTCCTTCAATTTGTTTGTGTTCTATTTCCCAGGCTTTGGAACACCATTGGTCCAGGGATGGAGTTGTCACTAGGGGGCTTTTTGGGAACTGTGGACTGTAACTTTTCCTGTTCAACTCCTGTCAGACTTTCAGGCGTTCCAAAGGCCAAGGTGCTGGGGCTGAACCCTGTGCCCCTGTTAATTCTTGCTTGTAAAGTAAGTAGAGCAATAGGCAGGTGTTCAGTCCACATGGTATTGGGGTGCTCCTGTGAGAGTTTGGCAATCAATTGCACCTGTGAGCCATTTAGTTGTTCCACGCGCCTGTTGGCTTGCAGATGATAGGGAGCTGTAACTATCTGTTGGAGTGCATTCTTGGCGCAGTACGCCTTCATGACATTCCCAACAAGTTTGGGGCCACCATCTGTGATGAGGCATTTGGGTCGCCCAAAGTGGGCCACAATCTCCTTGCCAATGAAGCGGGTGATAGTTGTGGTTAGTTGTTGCCCAGGCCACTGGCCAACAAGTGAAGTAGTTGATGGCAGTGATAATGTACTTCTTCCCCAGTCTGTCTTTGGGGAGGGGGCCCACAATGTCAAGGGCCCACTGCTTGAAGGGTTACATGGCCTTGATGGACAGGACAGATTTGGAGGGTGCAGGTTTGGATGTGTTCTTTTTGCACAGCACACACGTCTTAAGGAGATCCAAGATGTCTTGACGCATATGCGGCCACCAAACCTTCTGTTTCATGATATTGAAGAGGTTATGCCTTCTGGTGTGACCCAGGGTTAAGTGGTAGTGCAGTATTGTGTCACCTTGTTGTGTGGTGGGAATAAAAGGCGTCTTCTCACCTGCCTCTGCCCGGCGGTAGACGTTGCCAGCATTGGTGGTGAACTGACTTTTGTTGTCCTTCAGCTTGGAGATGGTTACTGAGTTAAGGCCTTTGTAACAAGTTGCCTCAGGGCAGAGGTAGAGCATGTGTCAAGATTGACAATTTTTCCCCTCCAAAAACCCAGGCCCAGGAGCTGGATTCAAACCCTGACCCTGGACTTCCCCAAGCCGCCAGGCCTATGGACCTCTGGGCTGCCCGCCCGTGTTTTTCTGGGATCAAGCCCCTGCAAGCTGAGGCTCCCGCTAAGTCCCAAAGCCAGAATACCAGCACCAGCTCAACCATGGTGGCGCCCAAGGAGGAGCCTCTCAAATTGCCTAGTGGAGGCAGAGATGACGCCTATGTGAATTTCATGAGTTTGAAGACTCTCAAGTAACCAATCAGGAGCCAATCCAGGAAAGAGGCACAGGCCCGCAGCCTGGCCCCATGACCAAAACGCTAGAGCAAGATAATCAGGTAGCCAAATTGAGATTCTTGACCAATGAAAGAACTCCCGGACCAAGTGCCATTTTGTGTCCTTTGAACCCAAGCACCCAGATCCCCAGGGCCTGCCCTTTCCAATGCCCTGATGAACCCCCCATGACAAATATTAAGTTTAGAAGTGGGGTACTATATAGACCAAAGGACCCCACGCTCCAAACTTATTGCCATTTTTGAATAAAGGTTATGTTATTTTGGCTTATACAGCTACTGCCTTATTTTGTATTTTTTCATCTATCAATTCAGTTTGATATCTCCCGGCCCTTCTACCCCACTGCCTGCAGTTTTCTGTCCACCTGGTGCACTCTTTGAGCCTGTTCACTTCACTGATCACCCCTTGAAGCCTGAGTACAAGGACTATACACCAGAAAAGATACTTGAACTCAATCCTTTGGCCCACATACAATCTGCTGTTAGATACAACTGTCAAGGCCTGTGGATATTCTCAACACCAAAACTATTTAGAGGGAAATTCAACTACCTTCCCGCCTACAATATCTACATGGAACCGCCTGTAATGCCCAAACCTATGCCTGCTTCTTTGCCTAACCTCCCAACTGACCATACCAGCAAGCTCTTTGGAAAAGTGTACATCACCCTCACCGGGGTGGTGGACACCATTGTTCCAGCTGCCAGCCTGTGGTCTTGGGTGGGGAAGTCTGCTTCCTACCTTCTAAAGTTAGCTCCTCTTTTATGGTGGGCCCTGCCACCAAAAACCCCGGCCCAAGTTACCCCCAAAAACGGCAGGCCAGCCGCCTGAGAGTGGATCCCTAACAGCATGGGCCAATCTGGGTCCAAACCATTGTCCCCAGTGATGGACACTATGTAAAGTTGTGAGAGGGTGTCAGCTGTGACAAGTTCCTTCCCAGGGTTGTACTTGATGCACAACTGGTAGAGGACAGACGCTTGGCCCAACCTGCTTGACGGCGTGTCAGGTGGGACTGTGTGTTGAAGTACTGGAGTGATTTGTGATCTGTTAGGACACGGGGTGGAAAGGTAGCCCCTTCCAGGTAACAGTACCACTTCTCAACGCAGTGCACAATTGCTGCTAAATCTTTATCATGAATGGGACAGTGTTGTTCCAAGTCAGTAAGCTTCCTGGACTCATATACCACAGGGAGGAAGACACAATTGTCAGTTTCTACCCTTAACACACACCCTATGGCCCTGTCAGAGGCGTCAGTCTCAAGTTCATACTGGCAGTTTTGATTGGGGAACTGCAGTACTGGTGCTGTTGTGAGTCTTTGCTTCAATGTCTTGAAAGCTTGATCTCTGACAGGGGTCCAATGAAAGCGCTGTTTGGTGTTGAGGAGCTTTGTGAGAGGTGCAATTAGTTCCCCGCAATTGGGAATGAACTTGTGAGAGAGGGGGGCTAAACTAACTAAGTTTGGCTCCCATCCCGGCAAAACAAACCACCAGGATGCGGCCCAGTGAAGAACTGGGACAGCCACTCAAAGGGGGGACCACAAGGATGACACGGGAGACAGCTGAGGGAAATAGGCATTCAAACCCATCAACATCAGGCCAGTGAGCAACCAAGGGGTGCAGGAGGGGGCGGGAGAGGACACCGTAGGAAGCACAAGAGGTACTGAATTGCTCTTAGCTGCGCTGGTGAGAGGAAGCGTGGGGAGACACATCCTTTTCAGAGGCAAGTGTGGTGTGATCTTTATTGTCCAAATCCAAGTCATTGCACGTCAGACTCTTTACCACAGCCTCTCCAGAAAAGAGAAGACTGCTGGGGAGGTCCCAGAGACTAGAAGGATCTTTACCCACAAGCCGGGCAGACAAGGAAATTTCCCCCCACAAATTGGGGGAGGTGGACCACTAAAGTAGCAAAAAAAGGAGCCAGGGAAAACACAACAAATTTAACAGCTGGGAGTATCATAAGATTATTATCCTCAAAATTTGAGGTAGGTGGGTGGTTTTCCAAGCAAAAATTGTCAGAAAACTGCCTGAGTAGGGTAATCTTAGAACAGGAGGCAAAGGGAGCAACAGAGCAGATTTAGACAGCTTCAAGTTGGACTCAAACACCTTGGTGTTTACAGCAAGCAAAGCGGGATTGAAAATATGAGTTTTTAAGTAAAAATTCATAATAACAATAGATTTTATAATGAAATTTAAATAAGAAATTTGGTTTTGAACTCAGGTTTTTGAAAGCAAAAACAAAAAACACAACAACTAAGTGTTAAGACTATAGTATATGATTCCAGAAAGGAAGCCGGGTTTGAAACCGGCTGAAACAAGGTAAGCTTAGAGACCACAACTAACACTTCAATCTTTAGGGTGAGGGAACTCCAAACTGGGTTTCCTACTGCAAGAACCAAAGTTTTTTTTAAAGTGCAATAAAGCAAAACCTTTAATATTTGAGAATAGACAAGCAGGGGACTGAAGGTCCCCTTGCTGTGTTAAAAGGAGGGAAATTGATCATATGATTTTTAGAACCAAATCTGATTGGCTGGAGGAGAATTTTTGAGGGACAGAACCAAGGGGACTGTAATGTTTCAACCCAATTTCTGCGGGGCCATTTGATTGGCTGGAAGGAGTCCCCTGTATTTGAAGTTTACTTGAGTTGTTGGTCGTTGATGTGGACACATTTGATTGGTTGCTTCTAATAGTTTTTAAATGTGGACAACTTCAAGCCAACAGGAATTCCAAATTAACCAGTGTTTCTTCCCAGGAGGGGGCTGCCAAAGGCAAAAAATCTGCAGGGTAGGCTAATACAAACCTCTTGTCAACTGTATGCACCAAATCCTCTAAAGAATTAAGGGGTTTGGCTGGAGTTTTTGGACCCTTTTTGGTGCGGCAGGGGAAGATTTTACAATCCAATGCCAGGGGTGGCAGTGAATTTACAGAACTTGCGCACGTAGGCAACCATGCCCAAGAATGTACACACTTGGCCCACATCAGTGGGAGGCGGCATGCTGGTGATTGCCTTGATTTTGGCAGGGTTGGGCTTTATTTCTTGGGCAGAGATAGTGTGCCCAAGGAATAGCAACTCCGACTTGAGGAACTCAAATTTGGAGGGTTTAGCTTTTAGCTGATTTTTCCAAAGGGTGTCAAGGACAGCACGGAGGTGTTGGAGGTGCATGGTTTGATCTTGACTGAAGACAATAATGTTGTCAAGGTACACAACCACACATTTCCCAATAAGTTCCTCAAATGCTTTGCTTATCAACATGGCAAAGGTGGAAGGAGAGTTGGTCATTCCAAAGTTCATGACCTGACACTCTAACAACCCGTAGCGCATACAGAAGGCAGTTTTTGCCTCATCCCCTGGTGCAATGCAGACCTAGTTGTACCCTGCAGTGAGATTGATCTTGCTAAAGACCTTTGCACCTGCAAGTGTATCAAACAGGTCTTCAATCAGCGGCAAGGGGTACTTATTCTTAACAATCACCTCATTTAAGGTGTGGTAGTCTGTGACCAGGCAAAGGGGCCTGTCCTTCTTGGCTACAAAGAAGACCGCTGCCCCATATGGAGAGAGCAAGGGGCAAATGAAGCCCTTATTCAGCGCGTCCACAAGGTGCTGGCAGAGGGTCTCATCTTCTTTTGGTGTAAAACAATATAAAGGGTCGTGCTTTAGGTAACAATCCTTGGAGTTGTACAGCATGTTGAATCTCTCAAGGAGGCAGCAATTGGTCCAGTGTTTTGCTGAAGACGTCCTTGTACCCCTCAAGGAGAGCGGCAAGTGCTGGAGGAGGTGAAGTGGCCAAGGGAGGGGCCGCAGATGGTTTGGCGCAGATAACTTTGACTGAGCACTGATTGAAGTCTAGTCCCCCTTATAGTCATACAAGCCTGTCTCTGTTATTCTAAAAAATACAGTGTCGTGGAGTAGCTTGCTCATTTCAACAGGGTAAATCTGAAAGCCCACTCCATTTCTATTGAGGGTGATAACAGATGTATCCCAGTCAATGTAGGGACAGTTGTGTTGGAGCCAGTCAAGGCCAGCAATTACGTTGTGGCTGAGCCCTGCCATGATTAGTCCAGAGAGCTTAACCTGGATGTTCTTCATTCTCACAGTGAAGGGTACCATCTCATGGGTAATGGCAACTCTGTGGTAATCAGCTACTTGTACTGTCTTGAACCTGCTAGGCACTTGATCTAGTTGTTGAGAGTCAGCAAACGCCTGTTCCACCATGGTGTGGTTGGCCCTGGTATCTCTCAATAGTTTGTGGGTATTCCCACAGAAACAGAAGGGATAGGCTAAGCAGGTTACTTTATTTGAGGAATGACTTGCTTGCAAGACAGGGTTGTTGCTATGAACCTGGAAGACGTCAAGGGTTTCAACTTTGTGGATACTGTAGTTGCAGGGATTTTTTGCAAGCAGGGATTGAGAGGGAAGGTCAAGTGGGGTCTTAGCGCCTCTTGTTGCTACAACCCCCAGGCTTTTCCCTGGTCTTTGATCTGTGCCAGCTGGAGCTCCCCCTCATGGGGGAGTTTGACCCCATTCTCCTGCTGACAGGGTTGGTGGTGGCCCACTTGACTGTGGCCATTGCCAGGTGTTACACGAGGTTGAGGCGGAGTGTCACTATTACGACAGAAGCCCATTAAAGCCTGGTTGTTGACCTCTACAATTGCTTTGTATCAGTCATCAATGGAGGTACAACAACCTATGGGGACCCACTTACAGATATGGGGTTTTAACCCATTGATGATGAGGGTGAGTAGCATTGCATTTCTGTCAGTTACAGCTTCAGGGGCGGCAACAAGGTACAAAGGAACGGATCCAGTATGCTTGATTGCTAGAAGAGGAGTTCCCACCACAATGGGCAAGAAGGTTTTGCTGTAGCGGGACTTTGCAGTGTCTTGGAATGCCGCCCAGGTGACTTTTTAATTTCTTGACTAGCCCAGTTGGTGAACCACACAGCGGCAGGCCCTGTGAGGCGGCCAGACGCAGTGGCAACCCACATGGGTTTGGGAACCTGGAAGATACAAAGGTGGGTTTTAGTGGATTGAAGCCAACTGACAATTTCTTCCCCTTTGACCCCACCTGCAAAGGATTCCAGCTTAAGATTGAGCATGTGTTATGAGAGGTCTGACTAGGGAGGGATGACCCTGGCGTCACGCTGCCCGAGGCAGAGTCAATTATACACACTTGTGAGGACTAGCTGGTCTTGGTAAATAACATACCCGTTGGGGATTGGCAGGAACATCTCTGGATGAGGAGTAGCCATACAGCCTGTACTCTGTCCTTTCTTAGGGGGAATTTTTGTTTTAGGTAGGTCGTGAACCTACTGCTGCTACCACTGTTGCAACTGAAGCAATGAGAGTTCAGTATTTGAATTGGGGAAGACAAAAGTCCAATAGAAAAGACAAGAATGAATAGAATAAGGCAGCATTTATTGTAGAATATTGTGATCAATATACTATATGGGAAAGCCACAAGGCCACAAGGGGGTGGCATAGTGGGAAGTTCCATGTAAGGTTCAAAGCCAAGGAATAACTTGTGCGGAGATCAGCAGGTCAAATTGGTAGCGCTCCTAATTAGGGTGAAGTGCCCGTCATTTGATATTGCCATCAGATTGGTTCATGTTGTTAGATACGTCAAGGGGCAACTCATTGAGCGCCCCCTGTGTATTGTAAGATATGTTAGCAGGAGAGTCAGGAAGCTTGGTTGCAACACTAGTATTCACTGTGATCATACAGTCCTTCTTAATAGCCTTCTCTGTTGATCCCAAACTATGAACCACCTTGGTTCTTTATCTCAGTCCCTGTTACCAGAACCTGTAGACCCAGGCATGAGTCTACATTGAACTGGCAATGACTGGGCCCTTGCAAGTGGCAATCCACTTAGGCCATCTAACCATAGATCAATAAAGTCTATGCCATTTTTTTACTCACCCAGGTGATTAAGTCTGGGTTTTCAGTCACAAAGTATCACCTTTACTTCCCAGAGGCCTGGTCACACCAAGTTCTGCAGCTGCTTCCCCAAGCAACTGCCTTGGTGACTGTTGTGAATGCTGCCATTCACCATGTTTCCATTTTGCCTTTGGTGGGCCATTTTGAGGACAAATCCCTTGCTTTTGCTCTTTCCTCTCAAAATGAGTTAGTGACTGAATCAGGAAATCCAATTGTTTGGTTTCCTGACTCTGCGCAACTCACTTGCACCACTCATGGTGGTGACAAGTGATCCTACCGTCCTGGTAGTGTTTTGTGGTATTGTCAACCACTATATATTCCTTTTCCTATTTCATCAATAAAATTAAGTTCTATTTACATTTTTGTCTTTGTGTCTTCCAGTACTTATGTGCCTCTTTCTAGCCATGACTAGTAGAGATTATTCTTCCAGGGCCGCAAGGTAATTGCATAGCCTTCCCTGTCATCTAACCAAGACTTAGTACAAATCCAATCCTAAGGTTATGATTTCCTGTTGTGTCTCTGTGCTGCGCCTCAGAACACAACAAAAATGGTGCTCACTACAGGGGCTGTAAGCCCCTTGGTTATCCCTTTTGCATATACGTTTCAGGTCCCTTGCCTCTGCCTATACAAGAGCCAACTTCACCTGAAATTAACAGTCCTCCTTTTGAGGAAGACATTGCCAACCCGCCTATTGTCCCTACTGTAATAAACCTTGGGAATGATCCCCGCTTAGTTGCTTACCCCATAGGTACCCCTGACTTGGAACAAGTCATGGCGGTAGCCCTTGAGATAGCCCGTGAAGGAGCCATCCCTTGCCTTCAGCTACAGTTCAGTTGAGCCAAATACTACAAATTAATTGTGGCTCCTCAATTTCCACAACATCTCCTCTCAGCAGCTGTCTCCGCTGAGCACTTATTGTCATCCTTTGTGCAGCCTGCCCTGGCCCACCATCAAATGGTGTTGGGGCTCCATGTCCAGGAAATCTTGTCTCTACAAGCAGCTGTTACTCATCACTGGGATCAGTTTGCCGCCTATCAACAATGGATACATTCCCTGTTTTCCTTGGTATCTGACAATCAGCACAATTCTGTCACCTCCCAAACCTGTTTGGTTAATTATATTGAAAAAATGTGACAGTCCATCCCCAAATATGTCAGGGAGCGTCTACATGAGTTTCACCAGCTGGAACAACCCTGGCAAACTCAAGTAGATTCCACCTTGAACGCTTACCTTACTGACTTCAAACAACTTGTACAACAGCTCAATGCATTTAGCATGTATTCATTTGAACAATTACAGCAGGTAGCGGACCTTGCTGCTAACAGTCTTAATGAGCTCAGTACAGCATTTGATCAATAGAGAGCTGTCACTGCCGCTGCTATAGCCAAACTCCTGAGTCAAGTGAATAAATTGTCTACGCCTAAGCCAGATTTTCTGCCTTCTCCCCCTTCTGATGACTTGTTGGATAGAGAGCAGAAACTATGGGATGCCATTTGTAAGCTATGTGTGTCTACTTGTAGCCAAGGACGTCCTACTGAAGCTCCTCAGCCTGATCCTTGGGTGCTTGCTTTGACTGCTCAAGTTGCTGAGCTACAGCAGGAACTTGCTGCCTTACGTGAAATGATGGCAACTGCTGCTAGTCTAGTTGGGGTTGTTGACAAAGATGGTTGCTGCCTTGGTTTACCAGCAGCCCCTCAAATCCAATGTGCTAGAGAATTAATTGCCCTAGCTAATGAGGTGGATCATTTGAAAAGGGATCATGCTGAGTTAGACAGAGACATACAAGAGATGAGTGAATTAATTAACTTGGTAAACAACAGGTTTGCCCCTTGCCTCTCAGTAGGGCCATCTCTTACCTCTCCACTAGCTGGGCTCTCCACAGTAGTGACCTCCCAAGGCTCACGCCTAGATGTTACTGAACGGCAGACTACTCTAGCTAACAATACGGGCGCCTGCGCTGCTGAGACTCTGACAACCCTTGAGGAGAGTGTTTGACAACTGTGGGCTAGAAAACCCCCCTATGAACCTGAGGCTGAGTTTTCTCTGCGCATAAATGTACTCAATAGCAATAATGGTGGTCCAACTCCTGAAGCACATTTCAAACCTACCTTTAAGCAAGTCTTTGATCCCAAAACCTCAACCATTGCAGCGCTTTTAACTATTTATGAAACTGCCATGAGACAAGCATCAGATGAGGTTAAGAAAGAACATATTCTGACCTGTCTACACCTGACCTGCTAGGAGGTGGTGGTGCCTGAGCTGCCCACTATTGAGACTTGGGAAGATATGAAGCAGCTTCTGATTGACGAGTTTAGTGGTGACCTTAGCCTGGAAGTAAAGAAGGACGCTGTGGGGTTCCTGTCCGCCAGTCCCCAAGTGTGTCCTGGATTGTAGCCAGGGACCGGCTGGAAGGGGTTGTCATTCTCTAGTAAGGGGAAATGTATCTCAGAAATATGTATAGGGGTCAAAATGGGCTTTTATTCACTCTCAGAAGGAAGATCCCCTTAGAAACCTTCTGGTACACGGCCCAGAGGGTCAGGGGGAAATGGATCTGCTAATAATTGGAGTCCTCTAACAATATCTTGGACTCCTTGTACTTGGTCTTGGACTCCTGCACCTAAGTCTTGGACGTGTGCTCCTTAGACTTGAACTCCTGCTCCTCAAATGTGGACTCTGGCTCCTTGGAATCAAGCTTCCGCGCTGCGCTTAGGATCCAGCTCCTTATTCTTGAGCACCTGCTCTGTTATCTTGGGCTTCAGCTCTAACCAAGCTCCTGCTGGTGATCAATAGGCTTCCAAAACCTCTTGGCAGAAACTTAAGAGACCCAGAAGTGTCCTCTCAAAGACCTGGAACGACCTCCAAAAAGACTGTCAAAAGACCCCGTAACTTTCCAGCCAGCCACCTTCTTATAGTGTCCTATTCCCAACGGTTCCGCCTTTAAAATGGCTTTCTTCAGAAGCTTAAACCATTGCCGCCCACATTTTCCCATAATAACTTAAGCTTACATACTTACTTTCTCAAAAGCTTAAAGTATTAATGCACTATTTCCTTGCTTATACTTTAAGCTTTTGGCTTCCAACCAATCATTTTCATCAGGAAACCTTCCAGAAATTAACCAATTAATGCAGAGCGCAGAAATAGACCATTTCTGAAGTTCCACCAGGATCCAACTATGAAAATAATTTCCACATCTCAAACCGCTCAAATTGACAACTCTTTGCGCACCAAAGCGTTAACCGGTCCATTATTCCAACACCTGTATTCTCTGCATTTAACCCAAACCAATTTAAATAGTAGAATACTATTTAAACTGTTCTTTGTAGACCTCTTCAACGTTTTCCCCATATATTTACAAATATGGTAAAATCCAAGGAAAATGTCCTACCAAAATAACTTTGTATCCAGCTCTCATAGCAACTGTCATGCCCTGCCCCAAAGGGCAGGCTCTTTAAGTTTTTAATATTTATTATTTTTGTTTGGATTAGATTTTTCATTATTTTAATATTAGAAATTTAAATTGGAAGTTAATATTTAAGTATTTTTAAATTAATTACATTGTTTTTTATTCCATTTGCTTTTGAATTGTTGTTGTTGTTTGCTCTGTTGCTCGCCTTAACCCTTATATATATATCTACTTTAAAGTTAGAAGATTTTTACTTGCTTACCTTTTGAAACCCCCTGCTTATGTTGTTGCTGCTCCTCCAGCTTTATGTTGCTGATCTGTGAGCTTACTGGGTTTCTGTCTCCTAGTTTTTCTCCAGGTTCTTCCCAACTTCTCCAGTTACTCCTGTCCTTGGCTATTGTTCCCCCATGCCAATCATTTTTAACTGAAGAAAATTTAACTATAAATAAAGAGCTTGGGAAGAGTAGGCTTTAAGCCAAAATTCTAAGTGATTTCTTCCCCTTCAACTTTACAATTTTTAAACTTCAATTTTGTCATTTTTAGAATTTTGTTTCTTTAAACTCATTTTCTTAGTTTAGCTTTTTCCCTAATCCAAATGGAACTTGTAAAACAACAAGCCTTAGGCTTGTTGTATCCATTTTTCTCCCTTAAGGAGTCTTTCAATAGTTATATGTTCCAATTTGCAGATGGAGAATATCCTAATATCAATATTCCTTTAGTTTCAAATTGTTCACTATTGAACACTTTATTCTATCTTCTTTGCTTAGGGTTTTTAAACTCTATTACTCCATTTGTTACGCAATATAGATTTTTAGCGGGTTTTTGTAAGATCATCTTACAGACAGTACCTACATTCTTATATCTTCTAAATTTGAATCCCAACGCTTTACACACCTTAGTTTATAATCTTGCACCATTATGGGCAAGACCTTACAGCAACATACCTTAATCTATCCTAGGAACTTAATAAATAAATATCTTACCCACACTTCTATTCAAATTCCTTCTTGATTTTACTACTAAACCAAGGCAAACCATTCCACATCTTCCCACTTTGGCAAATCAATTCGGCAAAATCTTGGCTCATCTCTCCGGACTGCTAGTTCTTCACCATCATCTTCTGATTCTTCATCCAGCTTTCTTCAACAACAGTCACTAAACTTCCACTTGGCCAACATAAGCCCCGCCTGAAAACCACCAAACATGTGGACCATTACAGATGCCTTCATGCACATTGCTTTCAAACCCAAGGAGACGCTAGCTGAATTTGCAGACAGATTCTACATGGGAGGACAGCAACTGATAACAAGCAGACAATTGACAGCTCACAAAGCTTACATGGCTTGCGCTCAAGCCCTCAAAGTTAACCAGCTTCTGTATCTTCACTTCAAAGCTCATAAGGCTATGCTTTCTTTCATGAAGAGCATAAAGACGCTGTTGCAAGACATGCACCTTACCCATTCTGGAGCAGTTGTTAGAGAAAGTTGAGCCGCTTCTAATTCTGGCTCATCTTCCCGTGGTCCTTGAATTCTTACCATGAACTCACAAAATCCTCCTCAACACTAAGGTTGCCACAACTGTGGTAAGATAGGTCACCATTATTGAGTCTGCACCAACCCGCGGGTTGAAGGGGATGATCCTAAAGAGCAGGCGGGAAAAGAGCAGTCAACCTAGAGGCAGAGACGCTCTCAGTTGACAATTCTTCCCAGTCTCTTTCAATCCCCCGATCTATAACTGACTCCAAGCCTGCTGATAATGAGGCTCCTCCTATCCTCCTACTTTTCCACAATATCTCAGACAACTCTGACCTGGATGACTCTGATACAGAAAACACTGATGCTTATGGGTACTCTGCCCTTTGGCGTCCCCTAAACCATTACAGTCCCCTACAAGTTACAATCAGGAAAGACTACAACTACTGCTAAGCCTTTGCCTGAGGCCAAAGAAGTTGTCTCTTGCCCCTACCTCAATCAAGCAAAGAAGTCCCCTGTGCTTGTGGAGTCATCAGAAGAAGCTGCCAAAGTTGCTGACGCTGTCTTCAAGAATGTATCTGTTTTGCTCCCTCTCCAAACTGTTTATAAGGAGTTCCCAGGATTAAGATGCATGATTTAGAAGTGGGATAAGGAAATAGCAGAGGCTCAGGATATCTTGGTTGTCCTCCCACCCTTTGGTTGCACTACCACTCAAGTAGAAATATCCATTCAAAAAGTGAAGATCAAGGCCGTCTTAGACACTGGCTTGCCAGTCAACGTTGTCTCCTCTAAGCTAGTGAAGAAACTCAAACTTGCCCCTGATCTCAATTATCACCAGTCATATGGTACAGATGGACTGTCTATAAACTGCGCCATAGGGGCATACTCTGCTCTACCCATGCAGTTTGGAAAGCTTCTTTTAACTGCGCTGGCAGTTGTCTTGGAAAACAAGAGTTACAATCTCTTAGTTGGCACCCAGTTCCTTAGGGAATATAATGGGATAATCAACTTGAAAGATGGTTACCTCTCTATTATGGGATACAAAGTCCCTCTGATCTTTGAAGAGCTGGTTAAAGTCCCTGGTAAACACCTAAAGACGTGCGCTTTAGAATACCCCACTGGAGTTTTCACCCTAAAGTATTGCACCCACTCTTCAAACATGAAATGTCCACCCATGGCCTGCCCTGTGTTGGAGGGGATCCCTCTCTTGGCCACGTCTGCTGTCACCATCCCCTCTGGCTCTCAGGCCATCCTAGACTCCCAGATATCATATGAACTACCTGAATGAACCTTCTTGGAATTGTACTCTCCTCCCTCATTAGGACGCAACAACCCTTACCTCTGTCCTGGAATCCTAGACGTCTCCCAAAAGGACCCTTTTTAACTGCTGGTAGCCAACCTGACTGCTCTTCCCATGACCGTATCTAGGGGGCAGGTTGTTGGTTACAGCAAGTTATTGAACTCTCCTGATGTCTTGTCCCTTCATCCCTTTGGTACGTTCCAGGATTTTAACCTACCTGAGGATGAACCTCAAGTCCTATCATTGTTTACGGCACAAGTCTTCCCCCAGCTATCCCTGGTTCAACAGAAAGAGGTGCTAGACTTGCTAGATTAATTTCTGACATCTTTGCTAAGGACAGTACCAACTATGGGTTATCCAAAGGTGTTATCCACCAGATTGATACTGGCAACGCTCCTTCCTTCCGTGCTAAGCCATACTGCCGCAGTCATGTGGAAGATGCCCAGGTATCCAAAGAGCTCAAACAACTGTTAGACACTGGGCTGCTGGCCCCTTCTTTAAAGTCCTTGGGCCTCACTGCTACTCATCCTAAAGAAGAAAGATGGAGGTCACAGTATTGTGATGGACTACTGCAGGTTGAACTCTTTAACTAAGAAGGTCTCATACCCCTTGCCACGTATTGATGATGCCCTCTGACGTCTTGGGGGCTCTAAGTTTTTATCTGCAATGGATCTGGCATCTGGGTACTGTCAGGTTGAGCTTTCTCCCAAAGATTGCCAAAAGGCTGCGCTCATTACTTCTGAAGGGCTGTTTGAGCCTACCCACATGCCACAGGGACTCTGCAATGCCCTGGCTACCTTCCAAAGAGCTGTGGACTCCATTCTCTGCGACTTGAAACTGTCATGTGTTCTAGTATACTTAGATGATATAACAGTCTTCAGCGCAACCTTCACCAATCACCTGGCTCATCTCAAAGAGGTGTTCATAAAGATTTGAGAAGCTGGCCTCAAGCTAAAGCCCTCTAAGTGAGCTTTCCTCAAAGAGCTTCTTGAATTCTTAGGCCATGAAGTAACCCAGACAGGGATTTGCCCAATGACCAAGAAGGTCAAAGCTATAGACAAAATGCTTCTGCCCACCAACCTACAAGAGGTACAAGTCTTTCTGGGAATGATGGGCTACTATAGACAGTTTATTCCCAACTTTGCTGATACTAGTGAACCTCTAGTCCAGATTTTATGTAATGTCCCTTTTGAATGGACTGCCAGCCAGCAACAAGCCTTTGAGACCCTTAAGCAGAAACTCAAAGAGGCGCCCATCCTAGTGTATCCTGACTACAATAAGGAATTCATCCTATACACTGATGCTAGCAATCTTGCTATTGGGGCTATTCTGGCCCAACTAGACAACAAGGGTGTAGACCATCCTGTGGCTTATACTTCCTGCGTACTAAACAAGCATGAGAAGAACTATAGTGTCACAGAGAAGTAGTGTATTGCCGTGTTGCATGCAGTGAAACAGTTCTGCCACTACGTGTATGGTACCCATTTCACTGTTGTCACTGACCACGCTTTGCTTAAGTGGTTACAACAACTTAAGGAGCCATAAGGGTGCCTAGCTAGATGGGCCTTGCACCTGCAAGGTTATGACTTCACTGTGCTCCATTGCCCCAGGATTTAACATCAGAACGCTGATGGTTTGTCCCAAATGCCCATCCTTGCTCTACATCCTGCTGAAGCTGATAGATTTTATGAACTAATTGGCTACCTTTCCTCTTGGGAAAACAAGACAGAAGAAGTCTTATTAGCCTTGTCCAAGCTATCTGAAGATACCCTCATACCTGACAATCAACTCTTCAAGAAGGTACGAGATTAATATCTGCCTTATGTACACCCCAGTCTTTGCCTCTTGTTGGTGTTGCAAGCTCATAAAGAGACTGGGCATGGAGTCATTGCCAAGACCTTTGACTGGCTTTAGAAGAATTACTTCTGGGAGAATCTTTGCCTGCTGATCCCAGACGTCATAGCTAGTTACCACAACTGCCAGCTTCAGAGGCCTTGAGCTGCTTCCCATGAGTTCAAATTAGTGCCCCTCAACATGCCTTTCATACTGTCAGCATTGACGCTGTAGGTCCTCTCCCCCACTCCTGCTCTGGTTATTGCTTTATTCTGATTGCTGTTGATCATTTCAGCAAGTGGGTAGAAGCTTGCCCTACTAAGGACATCACTGCTAAGACAACTGATGCCTTCCTGTTACAAGATGTTTTCTACTGCCATGGCTGCCCTCAAGTGTTGCTATCATACAATAGAACTAACTTCAATGCCAAACTGGTAACCTCTGTTGTTGAGGCCTTGGGGTCTCACCGGTTCTTCTCTGCCCCCTATAACTCTTCCACCAATGGGGCAGTTGAGCGTGAAAATTCAATGTTGGTTTCCATCATGAGGAAGCTCACCTACTATGATGCTGCCAAATGGGACCTATACTTACCTGCTGCTCTCTTTGTGTATTGCCTTAGCAAACATTGTGTCACTGGGTATTCCCCTTTTGCTATGTTGTATGGGCTTGAGGCTACTACTCCATCTGTTGGGAATTTTGACCAAGCAATGATGGTTATTATGATGGAGCTTGCAGACATGGATTACAGCTACCAAATAATATAAATGGGTAGCATAAACTATATGCATAATGGATCAGCAGTAATCTACTGACTTAAATATTAAACTGGCCAAGGACACGCGCCGCTGCGGCAATTAATTAATACATAGTTTGCCGCTGCAGCACTTTTAAAATACACAAAGCGCCGCCTAGCAATTGGACTAGGCGCCAAGGCGCCAAACTACTTTTACGTCAAGCGCCGCGGCGCCGCCTGGCAAATATTGCAGGAGCCACAGCACTGCCTCACTTTTGCATCAAGCGCCGAGGCGCTGGGTTTGATTCCCCACCATCTCAGATTTCCTAATTTGACTGTATTTCTAAGCAATCAATATGGCGACACAAATTAAGTAGGATAAATGACCCCAAAAATACCAAACCCCCACGCCAGCAGGGACCACCTGTGCTGGGTGAAGCAAATAAAATCTCATTGGTTGGCACATTGGAAGCAGCCAAACTGAGATCACTAATTTCCTAAAATAAGAGTGTGTTGGAATGTCCTAGAAGATATTGCCAACAGCTCAGGAAGACGCCCTCAGAAGGGTATAAATACTTTTTCCCTAATAATAATAAAATATTTTTCAACTTATTACAAGTGCTTCTGCATGATCAGAAGCCAAACCTCCAAAGTAATTATTGATTCCTTTTCCTATATGTTTTTCTGCCACAATACTAATCATATCCTCACATATGACAGTATTTGAGCCAAGTATCCTGCGCCCTATTACAGAAATGAGTTGCCCCCAAACTCCCAGTGCAACAAATGGTGCTCACTACAGGGGGCCCATGTACTTGTCTGTGGTTGAAGACAGCACATCCCCTTCTCTGCTGCTCACTGGGTTCCATGAGATCTATGACGGCGCCCCCATGGAAACTAGTGACGTCAAAAGGGATTGCTGGTTCCAACAAGAAGAGGAAATCATGAACGTAAACAAGCTGTCAATCATTACAGACAGCAAGTGCACCAAACTACCAATTGCTTCACTGGATTGACCTTTAGAAGTAGAGTGGGCTACCATTATTGATGTGGCCTCAAATATGATCACTGGTTACCAGCTGGCACATGAACCTGCCAGTGTGGAGTTCTTGCTTTTCCACCGCCACCCAGACGCCCAAAAACTATTGGCATCCTTCTGGAGCTTCCTTAACTCAGAAGCGGGAAGCTTAGAGCAACTTCCCAATGTCAAACGGGTTAGCAATTGCATCCAGAGCTTTGTTCACCCTGCAATTCATCACCTGCTAGGAGTCCAGGCCCGCCATCACATGGAGGTACAAGATCTGGTGGCCTACCCCAACCATCAATGAGAATACCAGGCAGCCTTGGTCCACTTCCTGGACCTCAGCTTTGCTGAAGTTCAGAACTACACCCACCAGAATTGAACCCAACATGCACAGACCTCACAGCGTCTTAACACCCTCTTAGAGCAGCTAAATACTCAGCTTCCCAACATTGTGGGTGAGATACTGGACTTGAGAGGAGCCTTGCAAACCTGGTGTCAATATATAACTTGCCATATCCTGGCTGTTGAACATTATGTGGAGAATGCTGCCCGTTGAGAAGCAGCCCACCTGGAGGAAATGGGCTGTTGCACGTCTGAACTGGCAGATACACACTCCAAACTGGAGGCACTAGATAAGGAGTTCAGTGACTTCTTTCAGACCAACCAGTCAGAACTCAGTAGACTTCAATACTTTGCCCACGCTGCAGAAGCCAAAATTGTCAAACTAAAGGACAACTTTGTGAAATGTGATGACCACCTACAAATGACATTAGAAGAGAAATTGGCCACGTCCCGTAAGGAGACTGAGGAGGCACTACTCCTAGCCAGACAGACATCTTCATCCCAAAGCACCACTACGGGCGCCCCTGAGATGATGAGATTTGATGACAACTTGATAGCCTGACCATCTCAAATAACAACGCCTTCCGAGAGATCAACAAAGTGAATGAGAGACACAAACAAGACAGGCAGCCCTTGGAGCCGAGATTTGTAAGCTACGCAACGCTGTGCGGGAAGCCAATGGGCATGCTACTACGCAGGAGTTCACTCTAGAGGAATATAGAGAAGGGATGGTGTGTTGCGGCTCCCTTATTGACCGCCTCTGCAGAGCCATGAGGGAATGGGAAGCCCAACTGGCTGAAGTCAGATCAGAGGTTCAGGAAGGAAGATGCGGTTGTAGTCAAGCGCAATTCTCTCCCTTGTGGGTGCCTCATGACAGATCTGGGGAGAGTACTACTTTACGTCAGCCAACTAGCTCTGTCTACAAGGATGATGCTATCTCATCCTCCTTGGGACAACAAAGCTTGCCACCTGTGTTTGTGGTCCCTCCTACCCCAGAAAAAACTTCTTGCCCTAACTGCTCAGAGTCTTCTGTAGGAGCATTGCAACAGAACTTCTTTGCACGTACCCGACAGGACACCCCTCCTCCTCTGAGATGCCAGAACGCAGATGATAATGCACCCAGGTTCAAACCCATGAACCTCCCCAAGTTTGACCCAAAGGGGAACGTCCATACATTCATCAGACTCTTTGAAATGCCAATGTATGGCGCTAACAATCAGGACAAGGCAACCACACTTCTGAACCAGCTTGATGCCGCTAGCACCGGCCTCATCATACCTCACATGCTGCAGAACAACAGGTCCTACGCCGCGGCTAAACAAGCCTTGTTATACAAATTTGGAAGTATAGCCAGAGTTATGGAACAAAAGAACAAGTTCCTGATGATCCAATTCCAAAAGGACAAGTCCATAGCTGAATTTTCAGCTTTATTCTATTAGGAGGCACAGATCCTTACTGGCTCTGGATCTCTTACCGTGCATGATGCACACATAGCCCTGCGCTCTGCTGTCAAACCTTACAAGGCGTTATATTGTACTTTGATGCTGGTGTTCCAGGACAACTGTTCTATTGATGGCATGGTGTGATACCTTTGTCAGTGTGGGGACACCTTTGGGCCTCCCAATGCCTCGGTTAAGGCTAGATCCTTTCCCACTCCTCCTGCCCGTACAGAAGGAAGTGGATGCTTTGCTCCTAAGGCCAACATGTCTAAGGTTACTTGCCACTGTTGTAATTGCAAGGGGCACTACACTAACTCCTGCACTTCTAAAACAGGTGTTCATGTATTTCCCCCTCAGGACATTACTATCCAGGGAAAAGACCAAGTGGAGTAGAGACGGGACTCTCTCACTCCACTGCAAACAACCCCACTAATGTCCCCACCATCCCGCCTGACTGTCTACCACAAGCTCCAGAAGGGCCGGTAGTACCAGTCCATGGTGCTGACCACTCCCCAGATAAGGCAGGGCTATTTGTTCCAGATGTTGGCTACTCAGGCAATGCCCTACATTGTGTTATTGTTGAGGACGTCCATGTAGTGCAAACCCGCAGCCAAGCAAAGGCCAAAGGCGAAGCCCAAGCGGTTGTCTCTAAACCCTACGCCCTCCAGTTGCTAGAAAAAGCCCCTGATGAAGGTCCTGGCTCTTCCAATGACACCTTGCATTTGAAGGGGGTAAACATTGCCATACCCATGGACACCATGAAAGCTCACCACCCTGAGCTGTGTGGCAGCATCCTTGAGTTTCTGTCCATGGCAGATGATCTTGACATACACTTAGTAAACAAAATAAGTTCCTCCTACTCTGAATGTACTTATGCAGATATATTTATGAACAAAATCAAAGTACAAGCCATTATTGACACGGGGGCTCCTATTAATATTGTCTCCACGCGCCTGGTAAAACACTTGGGACTAGCTCCAGACATTGACCACCGGAAGCAATACGGTACTGCTGGACTGACGGTCACCACTGCACAAGGTTCATACAGCGCCTTACCCTTACGCTTTGGCTCTCTTGCAGTATTGGCTCCTGCCATTGTCTTGCCAAATGACAACTATGATATCCTGATTGGCACCTTGTTCATGAGGCAATACAGGATCAGAACTGATCTAGCCGCTGATACCTTTGAAATATTAGGCCATACCATCCCACTGTATTACTGCCGCAACAAGAATACTGGCACCCACAAGACCATGCCTAGTGTCAATCTGGCATACAAGAACAGAGTGGTACCTATCCAGTACCAGAAGCTAAGCTGTAAGGTCAAGTCTCTACCTAATCAACTGGAGGAATACAAAGGGCTACCGCTTTGCGCAGACCTATCTATCAAGATCCTGGCTGGCCACCAAGTACTAGTGGAGACTGGCTTGGATATTGATATTCCTCAGGGACTGTATGGTGAGCTGCAATCACCCTGCAATTGCTCCCGCCTGGAACCCCTAGTGGCTCCAGGTCTTATCCTACCAGGGCGTGGCACTGTTAAAGTGCTCTTGGAAAATCTCACCCAAAGCCCAATTTGAGTTCAAAGACACCAAGTAGTAGCCTAACTACACCTTGCACCTGTACAAGAGGTTACTGGGGTACACAACTTTGGTACCCTGGAGGAGTTTGGGTTAGGCTCCTCTGACAGTCAGCCTCCCCTAGTTGGCACCGTAATTCCCAGAGAAAAATTGGCTGGGTTAACCACAGAACAACAGGACGCAGCCATGGCCCTCTTTGAAAAATATAAATCCATATTTGTGGAGGACAACTTTGACCTGGGATGCGCCAAGAACACTCTCCACTACATCAACACAGGAGACAAACGGCCCATCTGATTTTGCCCCATCAGACGTTCACGGGTGGCTGACGCCACTGTGGGTGAAGAGATTGAGAAACTGGTGCAGCTGGGACTTTTGATACCATCCAAGAGCCCTTGGTTATCTCCAGTGCTGATAGTGAAAAAGAAGGACAGGACCAACCATGTTGTGATCAACTACCGGAAATTGAACAACATCACAAAGAAGGACTCCTACCCGTTTCGCGCATTGATGACGCTCTTGATTGCCTGGGTGGCGCAAAGTTTTTCTCTGCTATGGACTTAATCTCAGGTTACTGGCAGATTGAACTCCCATCTGAAGAACATGAGAAGTGCACAATCATTACCAGCCAAGGGCTATACCAACCCACCTGCATGCCTCAAGGACTATGCAACGTGCCAGCCACGTTTTAACGGGCTATGGACAATATGCTTAATGACCTTAAGTTGAGCTGCGTAATGGTCTACCTGGATGACATCAATGTGTTTTCTCGCACATTCAATGAACACTTGGAGCATTTGGAAGAGGTCTTTTGTTGCCTCGCGGCAGCCAACCTGAAGATTAAGCCTCGTAAATGCGACTTCTTCAAGGATCAGCTTGAGTATCTTGGATTTGTAGTGGATGCACACAGACTTTGCCCCCAGCCTGCCAAGACTGAGGCCATCAAAAAATGAAGTTCCCCACCAACAAGCGCAATGTGCAAGTATTCCTTGGTATGATTGGATACTACTGCTGCTTTGTAAAGGACTTCTCCAGGAAGGGGGAGGCTCTCTTCCATCTCTTGAAGAGCAACGTTCAATTTGAATGGACATCAGCATGTCAGAAGGCGTTTGACATACTCTGCCTTAGCCTCATGGGACAACCCATCCTTTGATACCCCAACTTCAGTCAAGAATTCATTGTACACTCAGATTCTTCCTTGACTGCTATTGGCGGTGCACTATCACAAATTGACGCGGAAGGCGAGGAACACCCTGTTGCCTATTGTAGCCGTACCCTCAATATCCATGAACGCAATTACACGGTGACAGAACGTGAATGTTTGGCAGTGATATATGCATACAAACAATTTGAGTATACTTACATGGGGTACACTTCAAAGTAATCACAGACCATGCATCACTTTGTTGGCTACAAAACCTAAAGGAACCAGAAGGACGCTTGTCAAAATGGGCACTTAAACTTCAGGCATACAACTTCAAGATCTCTCATCAAGCAGGGGCTAAGCATCAGAACGCAGATGGCCTATTGCGACTCCCCACAGTAGCCCACCTAGTGGACATCTCAGATCTCTTATACGACAAAATGCTGAACAGCCAATTTGAAGATGAGCCTCCTGAGGTTCAGAAGATTCTACAACACCTTCTTGAGGACACCAAGATCAAGAATGGTAGAATCTTTAAGAAGACAACCAAAGGGATAAGAGTGATGCCCCAACCCTCAGAACAAACCAATCTCATTGTATGTGCCCACAAGGCAGTGGGTCATGGGGCTTTCCGTAAGACACTGGCCCAACTCAAAAAAGCATACTTTTGGGAAGCAATGGTGTTTGATGTACACGAGACGCTTAGCTGTTGTAAGGAATGTCAAGGAGAGAGACCATTCAAGAAGATGACAACCTATCAACTGGTGCGCCCTAACTTTGCCTGGCACACCATATCCATTGACGTAGTTGGACCATTACATGTTAGCAACTATTGTACAAAATATATCATTGTTACCATTGACCACTTGACAAAGTGGGTAGAGACTAAGGCAGTAAGGGACCTGGGGTCAGGCACTACTGCTAAGTTTGTCTTAGAGAACATTATACTAAGGCATGGCTGTCCACAAGTCATACTCACAGACAATGGTACAAACTTCTTGTCCCATGTGTTGACCAAACTAAATGAGCTCATGGGTATCAGAGGTGTATTCTCCACGCCATATCATCCTGAGTCAAATGGGATGGTTGAGAGAGCAAATGGTACCCTTATTTGTATCCTGTGGAAGCTGGCAACTGATTGAGCAGCAGAATGGAACATGTTCTTGCCTGCGGCCACGTCTGCTTATAATATTGCTGTACACTCAGCAACAGGGAAGTTGCCATTCCAACTACTTTATGGAAGACACCCTGCATTACCTCCAATCTTGTAATCATGCATAGGAGAACAAGGGCTTCAATCTCCGCAGATGTACCAGGAACAACTAGCTTGCACTCTCATACAGCTGCAGTTGGAGGCATATTCTAACTCACTGGCTAAGAAGATAAGAGACCAAGAAAGGGACAACAAGAAACAATTTGACCTGCCTGAATTTGCCGTAGGAGACTGGGCGCTGTTCCACAACATACATGGCAATGGCCGTGCTCACAAGCTGGCCACCATCTGGATAGGACCCTTTGAGATCATTAACAAGACGTCCACAGACGCCTACACTATCAAGGATGTGAAGGATGGACGCCTAGTCAACCAAGTACATGCCAAATTCTTGAGAAAGTTCAACAGAAAAGATTAAAATAAAATGAATAAAGAGAATAAAAAAATAAAAAAATAAAAAGAGAAATATAATAAGACAATATCAACTATAAAATAAACATAAAGAATAAGGAAAAACAAATAAAAATGACCAGAGTTAATGAAGATAAAAATACTAAAATAAATGATATATTACATAAAGAAGGATAAAACTAAAACAAATAATAGAATAATAAGTGAAAAGGAAAAAGAAAATAAATACTAACACTCAACACAAAAGAAAGGAAGTAGTGCTTGGTCAAGTGGGGGGGATATGTTGGGAATTTTGACCAAGCAATGATGGTTATTATGAAGGAGCTTGCAGACATGGATTACAGCTATCAAATAATATAAATGGGTAGCATAAACTATATGCATAATGGATTAGCAGTAATCTACTGACTTAAATATTAAACTGGCCAAGGACACGCGCTGCCGCGGCAATTAATTAATACATAGTTTGTTGCCACGGCACTTTTAAAATACACAAAGCGCTGTGGCGCCGCCTGGCAAATATTGCAGGAGCCACAGCACTGCCTCACTTTTACATCAAGCGCCGAGGCGCTGGGTTTGATTCCCCACCATCTCAGATTTCCTAATTTGACTGTATTTCTAAGCAATCAATATGGGGACACAAATTAAGTAGGATAAATGACCCCAAAAATACCAAACCCCCACGCCAGCAGGGACCACCTGTGCTGGGTGAAGCAATTAAAATCTCATTGGTTGGCGCATTGGAAGCAGCCAAACTGAGATCACTAATTTCCTAAAATAAGAGTGTGTTGGAATGTCCTAGAAGATATTGCCAACAGCTCAGGAAGACGCCCCCAGAAGGGTATAAATACTTTTTCCCTAATAATAAAATACTTTTCAACTTATTACAAGTGCTTCTGCATGATCAGAAGCCAAACCTCCAAAGTAATTATTGATTCCTCTTCCTATACGTTCTTCTGCCACAATACTAATCATATCCTCACATATGACAGTATTTAAGCCAAGTAGCCTGCGCCCTATTACAGAAATGAGTTGCCCCCAAACTCCCAGCGCAAAACCATTGCTTTTGGGGGGGCCCTACTCTCCTCTGATAAGGCCATGAATCCTGACAACCACATCAAAGACTTAGTCAACCGCATCATTGATATACAGGCCACTGCCTACACATCTGCATACAAGACCAAGATGCTTGAGCTTTCTCCCAATAATGCTGGACGCTCCCTCTTGCCTGAATTTGACGTTGGTGACCATGTCCTATATTACCAGCACAGAGTGGGTGGGCGCGTGCGCGCATAAATTGGACTCTCTGTGGATTGGCTCTTTGGAAGTGACCTTCAAAAAAGGGGCTGATTATACTGTAAAGCTCCTCTCCAGTGGTTGTCCTTTTGCTCAAGTACACGCCAAGTTCCTCCGTAAGTACCACCCCCTAAGGCCAATCTAGGGGAAGGCAATGTTGTGAATGCCGCCATTCACCATGTTTTGATTTTGCCTTTGGTGGGCCATTTTGAGGACAAATCCCTCGCTTTTGCTTTTGCCTCTCAAAATGAGTTAGTGACTGAATCAGGAAATCCAATTGTTTGGTTTCCTGACTCTGTGCAGCTCACTTGCACCACTCATGGTAGTGGCAAGTGATCCTACTGTCCTGGTAGTGTTTTGTGGTATTCTCAACCACTATATATTCCTTTTCCTATTTCACCAATAAATTTAAGTTCTATTCACATTTTTGTCTTTGTGTCTTCCAGTACTTCTGCGCCTCTCTCTAGCCACGTCTAGTAGAGATTATTCTTCCAGAGCCGCAAGGTAATTGCATAGCCTTCCCTATCATCTAACCAAGACTTAGTATGAATCCAATCCTAAGGTTAGGAGTTCCTGTTGTGTGTCTGTGCTGCGCCTCAGAACACAACAGTGACACCTCTGAGAGAATCTATGCCCTCCAATGCTCACTTTGGGCATTTCCCCAAAGCTCTCATAGGGGCATAAACAAGGACACCCTACCAGTCTGTTAGGTAGGATGCTTGCTCACAGACCTCCTGTAAGTGTATCAGGGTATTTAGAGCCCTCAGAGCCCTTCCCCTCCCTGGCAGCCCACGCTACCTGCCAGGGGTTCAAAACTTACAGTCCTGGTAGCCCAGTGGCCTACTATGCTGGCACACTCTTCTACCCTGGCAGCCTGCATTACCTTCCAGGGTCTAAACATCCTCCATCCTGAGTAGCATATGCTACCCATCTTTCTGGATCACTCCCTACCCCAAGCAGCTAAAGTTCCCTTCTGAGCTATCTCATTTCTCACCCCAAGCAGCCACAGTTCTCTGCTGGGTGAGGACCTCTAGCCCACAGCAGCCAATATCTTCTGCTGGGTGGAGACCAAAATCTGCCTCTAGTAGTCTTTACACCAACTAGCTAGGCCTTACTGTCCCTAGTAGCCATCATTCCCTACTAGGCCTCTACCTGCAACAAACTAACAAAACTTTTACTTGGCTAACATTAGTCCTGCCTGCAAATCACCAAACATGTGGACCGTCACAGCTCCCCCTATGTATTATGAGATATGTTAGCAGGCAAGGATGAACTCTTGGTTGCAACATCCTCTTGTCCCCTGCTCGTTGTCAGGCACCAGGATAGAAACCTATGAAACGTCTAGGAAAGTACGCACAAAGAGTTTTTGTGTAGGAATGGCACAGCAGGGGCACAAGCAATCATGGTGGAGGGTTTTGGTGTTTCCTTGGGCATCTTCAAGCTGGTAGGTGTGATTATTGTAGATGGTGGATATCTTGAAGGGCCCCAAGTGGCTGGGTTCTAACTTGGCTGAATTGGGGTTGAGGGCATAGACAGGATCACCTACAGTGTATCTTGCCTCAAGGTGTTTTGTCCCCCCTCAATCTGCTTGTGTTCAATGTCTCAGGCTTTGGCACGCCACTGGCTCAGGGAGGGAGTAGTCAGCAAGGTGGGTTTCCCAAGAACTGTGGATTGTAATTTTCTTTGTTCTACTCCCTTCAAGCTGTCAGGTGTTACAAAGGCTAAGGTGCTGTGGCTGAACCCAGTGCACCTATTGATCCTGGCTTGTAAGATAAGTAGAGCGGTGGGGAAATGTTCAGGCCATGCAGTATTTGGGTGCTTCTGGGAGAGCTTGGCAATTAGTTGTACCAGGGAACCATTTAGGCACTCTACGCAACCATTGGCTTGAGGATGGTACAGTGTTGTGACCACTTGTTGAAGGGCATTCTTGGAACAGTATGCTTCCATCATGTTACCTACAATTTCAGGCCCTCCATTAATGATGAGATGCTTGGGGCAGCCAAAGAGTGTCACAATCTCCTTCCTAATGAAGCAAGTGATAGTAGTGGCAGTATGGTTGGTGGTTGCCCATGCTACTGGCCACCAGGTAAAGTAGTCAATAGCTGTGATGATGTACTTATTACTCAGTCTGTCTTCAGATAGGGGTCCTACAATGTCAAGAGCCCATTGTTTCAAGGGCTCCATGGCCTTGATTGGTAAGACTGACTTGGGCAGGATAATTTTGGATTGTTCTTTTCATACAAAACACATGTCTTGAGGAGGTCCAGGATATCCTAGCAAATAAAGGGCCACCAAACTTTATGCTTCATGATCTCAAAGAGGTTACACCCTCTGATATGACCTAGGCTGTGATGGTAATGCAGTATTGTGTCACCTTGTTGTGTGGTGGGAATGTACAGCGTATTTTCACCTGTCTCTGCCCTACAGCAGACATTGCTAGCATCAGTGGTGAACTGACTTTTGTTGTTTTTCAACTTGGAGATGGTCACCAAGTTGAGGCCTTTGTAGCAAGTTGCCTCAGGGCAGAGGTAGAGCATGGGCCAGTCAGGGTCCAACCCATTGTCCCCAGTGATGGACGCTACGTAAAGTCAGGAGAGGGCGTCAGCTGTGACAAATTCCTTCCCAGGCTTGTACTTGATGCGCAACTGGTAGGGGGACAGACGTTCAACCCAGCCTACTTGGCAGCGTGTCAAGTGGGACTGTGTGTTGAAGTACTGGAGCAACTTGTGATCTGTTAGGACGCAGGGTGGAAAGGTAGCCTCTTCCAGGTAACAGCACCACTTCTCAACTCAGTATTTAATTGCCTCTAGCTCTTTATCATGAATGGGGTAACATTGTTCCGAGTCAGTAAGCTTCCTGGACTTGTATGCCACGGGGAGGAAGATGCCATTGTTGGTTTCTACCTTTAGCACGCCCCCTATGGCACTGTCAGAGGCATCAGTATCAAGTTTGTACTGGCAGTTTTGATTGGGGAACTGCAGTACTGGTGCAGTAGTAAGTCTCTGCTCACTGTCTCAAAGGCCTGGTCTCTGGAAGGTGTTCAGTGGAAGTGCTTCTTAGTGTTTAGGAGCTTGGTAAGAGGTGCAATTGATTCCCCACAATTGGGAATAAACTTGCGCACATAGGCAACCATGCCTAAGAATGTATGCACCTGGCCCACATCAGTGGGGGGTGGAATGCTTGTGATTGCCTTGATTTTGGCAGGGTTGGGCTTTATCCCTTGGACAGAGATGATTTGCCCAAGGAGCAGCAACTCTGACTTGAGGAACTCGCATTTGGAGGGTTTAGCTTTTAGCTGATTTTTCCAAAGGGTGTCAAGGATAGCACGGAGGTGTTGGAGGTGTGTGGTTTGATCTTGACTGAAGACAATAATGTTGTCAAGGTACACAACCACACATTTCCCAATAAGTTCCTCAAATGCTTTGCTTATCAACATGGCAAAAGTGGAAGGAGAGTTGGTCATTCCAAAGTTCATGACCTGACACTCTAACAACCCGTAGCGCATGCAGAAGGCAGTTTTTGCCTCATCCCCTGGTGCAATGCGGACCTGGTTGTACCCTGCAGTGAGATCAATCTTGCTAAAGACCTTTGCGCCTGTGAGTGTGTCAAACAGGTTCTCAATCAACAGCAGGGAATACTTGTTTTTGAATGTCATCTCATTTAAGGCATGGTAACTAGTTATCAGTTGAAGGGACCTGTCAGGATTGACAATTCATTACCCCTGGAAACCTGGGCCCAAGGGCAGGATTCAAACCCTGAACCTGAATTCCTGCAGGCCGCTGGCCCCATGGACCAAGAGTCTGCCTGCCTGCGTTTTGCTGAGATTGAGCCCCTGCAAGCTGAGACCCCTGCTAAGTCCCAAAGTCAGAATGCCAGCGCAAGTTCAACTATGGTGGTGCCTGAGGAGGAGCTTCTCAAATTGCCTAATGGAGGCAGAGAAGGTGCCTCTGTGAAATTCATGAACTTGAAGTCCTCTCAGTTATCCAATCAAATTCAACTGCCAAAGAAAAACCTGGCTTTGGGCCCAACCCCGTGACCACAGCTCAAAATCAAGAAAATCAAGTGACCAATTTGGATGTTCTGACCAATGAGAGAACACCCAGCTGAGGTGCCATTTTGCCGCTCCTGCACCTGGGCCTCCTGGCCACCTGCCTGCATTTTTCCCAATATTTTGATAAAGCCCTTATGGAAAATACTAAGTTTGGAGGCGGGATGTTATATATACCTATAGATTCTGATCTCAAACCTTATTGCCATTTTTGAGTAAAGGTTATGTTATTTTGGCTCACGCAGCTATTGCCTTATTTTGTATTTGCTATCTACCAATTCAGTTTGAGATCCCCTGGCCCTCCTGTCCCACTGCCTGCAGTTTTCTGTCCTCCTAGTGTACCCTTTGTACCCGTCTATTTCATCAACTACCCTCTGAAACCCAAATACAAGGACTACACCCTGGAAAAGATACTTGAACTTGATTCTTTGGCCCGCATACAATCTGCTGTTAGATACAACCGACAAGGCCCGTGGATATTTTCAACACCCAAGTTGTTCAGGGGAAAATTCAACTATCTCCCTGCTTACAACATACCCATGGAACCGCCCGTGACCCCCAAACTTATTCCCGCTTCATCACCTGATCTTCCAACCAACCATACTGGTAAGATGTTTGGGATTGTGTACATCATCCTCACTGGGGTGATTGACAATATAATCCCAGCTTCTGGCCCGTGGTCCTGGGTGGGAAAGTCTGTCTCCTACCTTTTTAAGTTAGCTCCCCTCTTGTGGTGGGCATTGCCCGCAAAAAACCCGGCCTGAGTTACCCCTGAAAACAACAGGCCGGCCGCCCAAGACGGGATCCCTGAAAAAATCCCTGACACTCTCAAGAAAATTCCCAAGGTTTCACCTTCTAGTAACCCAGGGGAAGATGTTGCAACATCTTCAATTACTCTCTCTTGGGAAACTAATTCCCCGAGTAACCTTCCAAATATTTCCTGACTAATCAATAAGTTGGTGGCACTACTATCATTTGGCCATTTATTACAGGGATCAAACATTTCAAGTCCTAATTGGAACAACACTTGGACAAGCCTCATGACTTAGATGAAACATTACTCAGATAAGCCCCATGACTATCATGACGTACATGGACATTATGTGGCTTCCCATGATACTATATAATTATTTATAATCATATCAAATAAAGTATCATTCTCTTCTTATTTTTCCCTTTATCTCATTTATTATACTTCTCAGAAGTATATACTTGACACTACCTGTGCTACCAGTGTTATAACTGTGCTGTTTTAGCAAAGTTACAAGGGGGAAAATAATTGGAAACTAGATAATATTTTTTATTGAAGCATTTTTTATATAGTTATTGTGAATCAGGATAGTAGGAACATGATTATGAAGATCACTTGGTTGGATGGTTAGGGAGTGGCTTGATCTTTGTAATGAGTCAAGCACTTAATTGAGTAATCCACCGTACAGGGATTGTCATTTGTCATGTTGCTAGATTTGGAATTTTGAGTCAACTTCTGCATTTGGCTACAGGTCACTGGGAAGTTGGATTGCGTGTCACAAACCTGTTTAGTTGGAACCTTGCTGGGGGCTGGCCCTATTGTTTTGACATTGCCTTTTTTGGCTTCCTGATTTAGCAATTTCTCCAACAAGCAGGAGGACTGGGTGGAAGGAGAGGACAGCCTACTGGCGGCTGACTGTCTGGCAAGCAGATGGCTGCCAGCTGGATGGGAATGCGGCCACACAGTCCACGGCCGGGCTATAAAAGCCTGTGCCTAAAGAAATTAAATTTATAAATTCTTTTTCCAAGGTTGTTTTTTCTGTGGCAGTTTCCCCAATCAGGGGAAACTGCTGCAAATATTTTTTATCCTTGCTTGGTGCCAAGGTGCTGCAAAAATTAATGTTTTTGCACTGTTTGTCAGGAATATTCCTGACAGAATGCTTTTCTTTCCTGAATGTCTTCTACCTCATCCTTATGGACCCCCCTTTGTGTGGCCATCCCAGTTGTTCACTGGATGACATCCTGGTGGATCTTTCCCTAGTATGGGAGCCAAACTTAGCTAGTTTAGTCCCCCTCTCTTACATTATCCCTTCACTCTATAGCATGATTCTTCAATATCAAATAAAGATATCATTCTCTTATTCAACTCCCCCTTATTTTATACTTCTCACAAGTATATATGTGGCATACATATTATTCAAAGCTCATATACTGTAAATTCAGAACCTGAACGTAAAAATGCGGGATTGTCAAATCCTTGGTCCAAATTTCAAATCACTTTTGTGGGATGGCCTTTTTTTAATTAAATTGATTTTTGTGAGTATTTATTTGAATATTTGAAAATGCAGGAACTCATAGACACTTTGCAAAGTTCAAGTCAAGCTGCATATTTCCTATGGACAAAATGAATTAACTGGAATCAGATTTGAAGCGTTCAAATCCATCAACCATTTTCATTAAGTTTACTATGTTTTTTGAAATTGCGGGATTGTCAAATCCAAGAACCAAATTTCAAATCACTTTTGAATGCCACTAGTAAACTCAGATATTAATTGCGGGAACTGGAAATTAAATTGAATGTACAGTAAGCACACTAGGAAACACCAACCCAAATCAAGAAGCTCCACCACAACTAAAATCAAATGAAAAATTCAATCTCATTAACCATAATTAGACATAAAAAGTTATTAAACTTTAAAATCATCCAAACCCAGAAAGTATACAATATTATTCACTTCAAATCACAGATATAGAAACTCTGCTACTATTCAAGGCTAAATCAAGAGAAAACAACTACCCACAACTAAACCAATAACTCCAAATAAATACATATTTAATCTAAAATATATTTTTTTATTTTATTTTTATGGACTGTCAATTGCATTCTCAACCCGCTCCTGCACCAGCCCGCGGGGCAGCCTGTCCACAAGGGCGTCCCAGAGGGTCCAAGAACAGACCCAGAACCCAACTTGAGGGGAGTCATGCCAATACACAGGCCTCCCAAGGTGTCATTGCCAGCCAACCACCTCCTGCGTCCCAGGCCCAATCAACCAGCTTGAATCCCAGGCAGAAGCCACTCTCAAGGCCTGCCACAAAATTCTCCTACACCAGGGTCACCGGGAACACTGAGGTTACTTACACCTCCACCGTGTACCCAGTTGTCACCTGGCCCCGCACTCTTGACCCAAGAGTTGCCACTTCCTGCCCCCGCGTCTTTGATACCTCCTATGAGCCATTGGCCACCACTGAAGAGCCATCTGCGCCTGTATTGTATGCCACCATTGACGGCGCCAGCGCAACCAAGCGTGATCCCACCTTCTACACAAAGGTCCCCATCCCCTGTGCTGAGCCTGGTAGCCAGGATGCCGTGGTACCTGCCAAGGGCCGGCGTCAGTTGACGGATAGTGAGCGTGAAGCTCTCCTCAACTGCTTAAACAGGGGAATGGCGGTTTGGGATATTGCGTCCCAATTTGGTGTCACAGCCAGGTACATTGCCAACATCAACACCAAGTATGGCAACACCGGGCAAATTGCCAAATCCACCAAGGCTAAGCGGCAGCCAAAACTCTTGCAGCCTGTGCACATCAACGCAATCAAGCAGTGGGTAGCCAGGGATTGCCACCTGGACACGCTTGCTGTCCAATCAATGCTTGCCACAGAGTTTGGGCTTTCTGTTTCTAAAACCCTTGTTTACAAAACAATGGTTGATTTGGGCTTCTCTTGGAAGGTGCTCGGAGTTTCTCTGTACAACAGAAACAGTGAAAAGACCATTGAGGATTGACACATTTATGCCGAGACATATCTGGCACTAAAGGAGACTGGCAACGTACAGTTCTTCTACATTGACAAATTGTTGTTTTCCTCCTCACTCAGGTCTAGGCATGGGTGGGTCAAGAAGGGGTCCAAGGACGGCGTAGCCCATTGTGCAGCTGTCTGTTCCCAGACCTATTCCATGGTTGCGCTTCTTGGTCCTTGCGGGTTGGACCAATACCAAATGATCAAGGGTTCCCATAACAGCGGGACTTTTCTTGATTTTCTCCGAGTTGTCAAGGAGTACCTTTGGATAAATTACAGCGGCACAACCAATGTTGTTGTGCTTGATAATGTTGGGCTCCACAAAGTGGATCTGGTTGTGTCCAAGTTCCCCCTATTGACAAGAATAGCCACTCCTCCAGCCACCGCCTTGCTGATTGTCCAATGAGACTTCTCTTCCTCCTGCTGTATTCCCCATTCCTGAATCCAATCAAGGAGGTGTTTGGTTGGATCAAGAATAAGGTGAAACAAGGCCTTCCGCAGGACACCGAGGACCTATTCAATATTCTTGAGGTCAGCCAATTTGCAATGCCACCCAATGTGGTTGCGGCATTTTACAAGCACTTGGAATCCTTCCTCCCCAAAGCCCTGGCCTCCGAGCCAATCAGATAAATGGGCGCCCCGGTTTTATTTGTTTTTATTTTTATTTATTTTGTTTTTATTAGGACTCAAATTATTGTTTATATATAATAATGGGACGTTTGATTGTATTATAGACATTTAAGAATACTAGAAAAGGTAAGTAAAATTAATTATACTAGATAAGAGGGATTTATTTTTATATGATGCACTGAATATTATTGGCTTTTGCGGTAACAAATAAATAAATAATAAAAAAAGATAGAAAAAAATAGTTTATTTAAATAATTGTGAATCATTTTGGTACTTTGACTTTTCTAAGCCACAAATTGGACCTTGCGTGTCATCATCTGCTCCTTGGTATTTCAGTGCCACTGTAGCTACACAACACGGCAACCAATGATTTTTATGTATTCCTTACTAATTTGTACTTAGGACGCAGTTCAAGTATATTAAATATGTTTATCAAATCATATTACAAGGGAAAGGTAATTTGAGTTGTAAACAATCATTTGTTTAGAACAATAGTGGAGCAGGCCGCATGATGCGGATAAATTCAATTCTCCATGTTTATCTTTGTGATAAATGTACCCATACTTGACAAGATAATAAATAATAAATAAAAACATTTTTAACTTATTTTTAAATATTTGACGTGGTCGCAACTTTAACTATTATCTTGTAATATATTTAGATATATTAATACTATAATTTACCTACTAAAAAGTAAAATAAAAAATAAAATTTTAAAATAAAAATATAATTAAAAATCTTAAAAGTTTAATAGTAAAGGTTAAATATTCAAAATACACCAATTTTTTATTTAATTGTGATTTATTCAATATTAAAATATTAAATATTTTTAATAGTAAAATATTTAATATTAAAATATTTTTTAAATTAAATTATATAATATTAATATTAAATGTTTATATTAAATATTTTAATATTAAATATTTTACTATTAAAATTTTACAAGTAAAATTTTAAAATAGTGAAGTATTTAGTATTAAAATATTAATATTTAAATTTTAATATTTAAAATAAAATAAATTAAAAATAAAAAATAAAAAAGTTTTTTTTGCAAGGGAAAATTATTTATTGGGGGAATGCGAGTTGCAAGGGGAATGTGTTTATTCCGGGGAATTATACCCTGAAATTAAATTTTCAGCTAATGCATCTAATTGGGACCACATACTCTTCTGTATGTGGTGGATGACTCTGGCGCCAATTGCTAGGGGAGTGGCGCTCAGCACCCCGGTGGTGGCCAAACGTCTTATAAAAGGCAGACGGGTGAGGGAATCAATTAGCAGGTTTTTTTGGGGGGGCACGTAGTACCCGTATAGTGTTGCCAATGCAAATGAATCATAGAGGACGTGCTCGACTGTCCTGTATCCCTGTGGTGTTTTCTGTCTGTTGAGGGCTACGCGGCATATGTCAATCTGTATAGGTACATCTTCTAATTTTTTCACGTTGGCTTTCAGTATGCAATGGAGCAGGATTCCCAGGTACACCGCGACGTGGATCCTTTGCGAGGTATATTTCTCCAAGAACATGCATAATTTTTTGAATGTTTGTATTAACCTATTTATATAGGACGTTTGGTTGAACTTGAAGAGGGTACCGGGGGGCGCCTGACTTGAATCTGCCCCCCAGGCCTCGGCAAACAATATCATTAAAGGTTTAAAACTATTCACGAGGACTGCATCCCCAACTTTATTTGATAGAGCCTTAAAAATTTCATTAAAAATTGCTGATTTCAGATATTCATTTCCTATTTGAAAATTGGTCTTTATTAAACTTTTTTTGTATTTGTTGATATTTGAGAATGGGAACCTTTGAACGCTTTCATATATGTATTCATCAAAGTTCAGTTTCAAATCCCCGCAAATTTCATTCATTTCTTTTATTTTGATTGCTGATCCTAATTTGTAGGCTTCTCTTATCCATGGCAAGCACCCCGCGGGTGGTTGATATTCCCTGATTTGAGCTTCACTATTAAAAAACATATTCATATTCTGCTGAACTATTTTATTTATTTGTTTTTATAGGGGCCACCAGAGGCTGGTAGCCCCCATAAAACCAACTCGGCGTAAAAGCCGCCACTTCCGCGACCTCATCCCCATCCCTGGTGATGACTAAAATAAATATAAGTTAAACATAAAAAAACTTACTGATTGTTTCCCCTGTGGCCCCCTCAGCCACAGGCGCCATATTGGCAAACTTCATGAGCGTTGGATGCTCTTCATTAATTTTCTTAGGCTTAATTTTTCTTATTCTTCTTGCAACTTGTGCTTCCTCTTGATTTTCATTTGATAAAGCTTCTGTATTTCTTGATGCGCTTCTGCTTCTTTCTTGTGTTTCATTTTCATCTGTTTCCATTTGGTTGGTTTCCTCTTCATTGGTGTTGATTTCCTTTTGAATTTCTATTCCTTCTATTAGTCTGATCTTCTCATTGTTTTCTTTGGCCCCCTGCCAGAACTCCCACAAATTGTATCCCGCGTTGTTGAACTTTAGACTTGATAAAATAGTTCCCTGTAGATTAAGTAATTTTTCTTTATTTCTTTCATCTATAATATTTCCCAATTTGTTCAGAGCATCTTCTTTTGGTTGGATCAGTGGCTGGCCCTTGTCCCCTAGCTTTCCTGTCACTATTTCTCTGATGTTTTTCTCAATTTCAACAACCTTTTGCAGGTGAGCTTCTAATTTGTTGATTAAGTTATAGATTGATGACATTTTGTTTGAATTCCATCAAAAAACTGGCTTTTATAGTACTATCTTTGACACATACATATTTTTGTCATCATCATTAATAAATTGAAGACAATAAACGTAAATATTGCATTAGAATATTGCAATTAGACGTCAACTATTGATATTTTGATATTATGTGCATAACTCAATGTATTTAGTTTAATAAAATACATTGTAAACAAGGCCTTTTCATTTTAATTTATTTAAATTGACTGTGTTTATATTACAGAGCCATTAACGCTTAGTACAAATATTAATAATTAGTGCATTTTACAGCCTGTATATTTACCTATTGGTAATAATTCTGTAAACTTTTCAGTTGGATTTTGCAAGGTAATAATAATGTAATGTGTTAATAGATTACTGTTTATTGTCATTAATTGGCTGATTTTCTTTGATGTGGCAATTGTGCATTTTCTGATGTTTACGCACTAGTATCCAATTGGTTGGCTTCACATCCAATTGCACAGGCAATAGGAAAACAAGCTGCCACCCTGACCACATCCAGTCTCGGGGTGGCGGCTTGTTTTCCTATTGCCTGTGCAATTGGATGTGAAGCCAACCAATTGGATACTAGTGCGTAAACATCAGAAAATGCACAATTGCCACATCAAAGAAAATCAGCCAATTAATGACAATAAACAGTAATCTATTAACACATTACATTATTATTACCTTGCAAAATCTGACTGAAAAGTTTACAGAATTATTACCAATAGGTAAATATACAGGCTGTAAAATGCACTAATTATTAATATTTGTACTAAGCGTTAATGGCTCTGTAATATAAACACAGTCAATTTAAATAAATTAAAATGAAAAGGCCTTGTTTACAATGTATTTTATTAAACTAAATACATTGAGTTATGCACATAATATCAAAATATCAATAGTTGACGTCTAATTGCAATATTCTAATGCAATATTTACGTTTATTGTCTTCAATTTATTAATGATGATGATGAAAATATCCTCAGAAATAAGTATATGCTACCACATCAAATGTACAACATTCTTTACACACGGAAACTTATAACAATGTAAAAAATATATTATTAATTATGAACTGAAAGAAAAAATCAATTTTAATAGTAGTCACCAAGAAAAGATTTATTTACTAATCAAAGGACGGGAAGGGGAGGGAATGGGCGGAATGAACATTGCCTTCATCTGCGCCTATGAAAGGGACGGCATCAGAGATGGTGGGGAGGGAATGGGTGGTTGCTTGGGAGTCAGGGTTGGAAGGCGGGTGGCTTGATCTTGATGGGGGGTTGGGGAGGCAGGGTCTGTTGACTGGGGAGGGGCAGCAAGAGCGGTTTGCTTCAATTGCTCAAATTCTTCTTCTGTCACATATGCGGGCTTGACAAAACGGATGGAGTGGCGTGGGGGGAGGCGGGGGTCCTTTCTGGACTTATCACTATCACTTGCATAGAAGATGATGAGATCAAATAAGTCCTGGACGGACGCGGAAGGGAAAAGCTCATAGCCCATATCAATTTGGGTGCATAGTTCATTGTAGGTGGCAGGCTTTAAGCGCCTGAGAGCGGAACCAAAATTGTAGAGACATACATCTGCAAGGTGCATGTTGGCGTAGTTGATGGGGTAGGACCAGCAGGTATGCCCCGCAGCCCTAATTTCCTTGGTTGCCCATTCCCGCTGTTCCATCTCAGCACTAATTACAACTGTGTGCACAGCGTTTTGGGCGGCCCACTCCTCCAGCATGTCCTTGAGCTCCGTCTGGTAGGCATACCCATCTGCGGTGTTTGATATTGCCAAGTAATAATTGACGCCCAATGGGGAAACTGCCAATAAAACACCGACAAACCAATACAAGATTGGGCCGCGCTTGTACACGTCAGATTGGATGCGCTTCTCTCCAAAGTCTTGGATACTGGCCGAGATCTTAGCATACAACAGGAATATTACGTCATTAGGGGCCCTCATTGCCCTTCCTTTGATAAAATTAATAATTGTTGAATTGTAGGGGTTGGTATCCACCAAAATGGGGCCACTGAGAACTTGATTGAACAAGATTCTAGCAGCAACCACAACTCCGTGCATCCATGAATTCACCGTTCTTTTGTTGGTGAAGATGCCGTGGAGTCCCAACTGGAGACGTACCTGGACCAGGGGCATCCGCGGGTCACGTTCCATAATGGCCATCATGAGAGGGTGGGCTTTTTCACCTTTGGTTGAGGTACGAGCACCAGTTGGGGTCTTCTTGGCAGGGGGCCACAGTTGGCGTGGGCTCGCAGGGTTGCAGCCACAGTGGACTTTGCAAACCCCATTGCGGCCGCAATTTCCCCAAGGGACATAAGCTTCCCTTGCTTTTCAACCATTTTGAGAACAATCTCCGGGGTGATCAATTTTCTTCTGCGTCTTGCAGGCTGATTGGCTGGGGGAGGGACGTGTCCATCTCGGAAACTGGTTGATGCCATCTGATTGGCTGTTTTGGGGTTCTGGGCTCTCTGAGTGACCCCATGGCTCAAATGGCTGGTTCCAGATGCCATCACTGATAAGGGATTTTGGTTAGCAGCTGCCTGTGCATGATGGGCAAACAGGGCCATGCTTGAGGACGCAGGAGAAAGAACACACTCCTGGGTAGTGCTTGCGGAGGGGCCTGCGGGTTGGGAGTGGCCATAGACAGAGGCTTCACTGTTAAGAGACCCAGTGTAGCCCTGCATGATTTTGTCAAGGCCAGGGAACAGCTCGTTGACTTGGTTGGTGTTGGAAGAAGACATAATAAAAATTTATTAAAATTTTAAACTCAAGAAGAGGAATGTATATTTTAGTCAATTTTATTGTTAAATATGTCAATTTTGTGAATATTACGCTCTAAATTTTGGCTGTCCTAAAATGGAATAGGGTGAATTTTGAGAATGCTTGTGCTTCCTAAAAGAATTATCACAAATCCACTCTAGATCCTTTAACATCCTTTTTGAGACACCAATAAATTATATTTATTTCAAATTCATCGCAATTTTGATTTGAAACTTGGTTCTTGGATTTGACAATCCCGCAATTTCAGATTTGTTAATTTTCACATGATGTCTATGATTTGTTTGAAATACAGGAAATCACAAATTGTACATTAGAATCCCGCATTTCTGATTCATGTATCCCGCATTTGTTTGCTGAGTTTTGTCTTTTGTTAGTTGAGTTATCTGCTCAAGAGATTCAAAATTTGCCAATTTAAATAAACCAAAAAAAATCAAAATAAATGGTTGATTTTATTAAATATTTTATTTTTCACTCAGCTGAGTTGCCCGCAAAAGTGATTCAAAATTTGGACCAAGGATTTGACAATCCCGCATTTTTACGTTCAGGTTCTGAATTTACAGTAGCACTACAGGGGAGTCTATTCCACTGAACTTTTAAAATGGGGAAATTAAATCTTGAAATTTTCCGTCGTGGAGTTATTATTGGAACCAGTTGCTTAATTCACCCGAACCTGATAGAATAGGCCCAATATGTGATGCCACTTTATGAACCCCCTGTTTCATATAATTAATTATACGCACCCTGTCTACTAACCCTTTTTAAAACCAACTTCACATTGATGCAAAAAAAACCCTGTACTTGTCTGGGGCCCTATTGGTGCCAAATCCAGAACAGAATGGATGACTCAACGGAAGCGTCAACGTCAACTATCTGCCAAAAGCGCTCCTGAATCCTGATAATGAAACTGTTTAAATCAATAGCATTGGAAGCCTCAACATCATTGGCAGGCTATAAGCAAGGGATAATATTCATGCCACTTCTCCGAAGCAAGGATCAAGCCATGAGTCATGTGTGTTTATTTGATTAGTTTACATCATGCGGCAAGCTGTGGAATAATCATTTATTCCACTCCAGAGCTGTTATTACTAGGGATGCTTCAGCTCAGCCCTGGATAGCTTCCGGCTCCAGACCGCTACAGCCAAAAAATAATTCCCGAATATTTAATTATTTTAATATTTGACAGGAGTGACCCAGAGCTAGAAGCTGGCCATGGCCCAAGGCTTAGTCAAAGCAGCCCTAGTTATTTCTAGGCTATTTATTCCACATAGTTGTACCCCAATTTACCAGAAATATTGACGGAGTTGTGGGAAGGATTAATTAGGGGTAGAATCATCAGGGAACCTCTTTTACTCATAGAATGCAGATTTCCAATATTCTGGGGGCCTGTTCGTTGGCTTGCTGGCTGTTTGTCTTTGTCCCCCAAGTTTACAAAAATTACACAGCTAAAGATGCTTCTTCGCTTTCGTTGGATTTCGTCCTTTTATGGCTTCTGGGGGATACTTTGAATTTAGTTGGCACCATCTTGTGCGGTCTTCAGAGATCTACATTGGTACTGGGTTGTTATTTTTTTCTTGCAGATTCTCTCCTTCTATCGCAGATCTTTCTCTACCAAGACTCTGAGCTATCCCTCCCGTTGCTAGATGCTCCTCGAGCCAAAAGCTATCCCAAGAAAAGAGTCATATTTGCCCTATTTGCGCTAATATTTTTTATCTTACCTTTGTATGTGCTCTTCCCCATAAATGAAATGGGTATGATTTTTGGTTGGGCCTCTAGTATTCTTTTTTTGAGTGCTCGCTTGCCCCAGATGTTGAAAAATCATCGCCGTAAATCAGTTGAAGGTTTATCTATTCTTCTATTCACCTTCTGTGTACTTGGAAATTCAACCTTCATTGCTTCCATATTCTTATCTCCTCAAGCTGACCCATCATTTTTGATTAAGAACGTACCCTGGATTTTTGGCGCAAGTAGTGCCATATTTGCTGACTTTGTACTCTTCTTTCAGTTTTATTGGTACAAGAAAAGAGCCATCCAGTAGTTTAGATTCACTACATATTCGGAAAAAACAAAGGTACCTATAGAAAGGCAAATTAAACCTTTATTAGAAAAAACCGCCCCTTTCCTTCAATTGATGTAAAATTTTAGATTTTCAAAAAGTATTTAATGTCATAGCGCGGAATCGAACCGCGGTCGTAGCGGCCACAACGCTGCGTACTACCACTATACTACTATGACTTTTTTAGGTATCTCCTGAAATAGCACGATTTTATTTGTATTATAAAACGACGTTAAAAGGAGCGCGGCCAAGAGAAGGGAGGATGGGAAATTTATTATTATGGGAGGCTAAAGGTGTGGCAGAACTTGGATGGCCTTCCACTATAATACTATGACTTAGAGCATTTTAAAAGCTCTTCATATATGTTATTTTATTTTTTAACACGTGAATAATTTTCAGTTTTTGATAAGATGTAAGCTTTTCACGGCAAAACTGTAGGTAGTAATTGGTGTTAAATTGTATTGGATTTTTCGTGTGTGGTTTTTTGGTATGGTGTGCAATTAAAAAATCTATATTATGAGACTATTATATTTAGGTTATAAATTGAATAGTTTTTTTTACAAAGATGGGACAATAGGCTCTTAGGGTGGATATAGCAACTTTGGTCAGACTAAGGATAGTTAAAATAATCACTACTTTCCTGCTGTGATAATAGGTTTAGTACTCAACAGCAGACATGGGAGGAGAAAGAGGGTTAGAGGCCATTCCAGAGGAGAGCCCTGGATGGTGTTATGTATTGGGAGGTTGGAAGAATTAAGGTAGTTCTAGTAGATTGACTCTATATAGGTTCTGTAAGAAGGTTATAGAAAATAAGACAAATAGAAAGGAATACTTCATATGGTATATTGATCTTGTTTGCAATTAATATCAATGTGGAGAAATGTATTTATACCATACTTGGGATTATGGTTGCAGCAGACCACCCCCAAATAAAACCTGATTTTGTCCAGTTTTCCAAAATGTGAATTTTTACAATAGCTTAAATATAATTATATATATAATTCACATTTCTAAAAATTCCAGGGAAAATCTGATTTTTATTTGGGGGTGATCTACCACAACCCTACCTGGGATGTGTATTCAGCATTCTCTTGTTGGAAAACCTCCTGGATGAAGTCCATGTTCCAAGCAGAAGTGGCTTCTTTTTTCCTGGCTGAGCAGCAGAGGAAACCAATAAATTTGGGATTGATGTAAGATTTTTCTGTAACTTTATCATTTATATTCTGGGGATTAGCAGGTGATTGAGTTTCTGTAAGGGGTGCTAGGCTCAGATAGCCCAGTTCCCATACTGGTGTAGATTATCACTAGGACATTATCCAGAGGAGAGCTGAAATGGCTAATTTAATAGGACAGCCAGAAGAGGATGGTCATAAAGAGTGCAGGAAATACCCATAAATAGCAGAAACACTTGTACCAACAAGCAGTCAGATAAAGTGTCCCAATGATGTTGGGTCCTCATCTTAGGCTTTGGACACAGCTAATAGTAGTGTCAGGGCCAGGAGTTGTCAGGTACCCAGGCATAAAAAAGAGCTCTATTCATTAGAATATCTTGTAACTAATGCACAGTACAAGAAAGAATTAGACATGGTCAGGTACAAAAAACCTGCAGCCAGTGGAAAGTAAACACCAAGGTTGGGGACAACTGCTTTGGCTAGACAAATGATGGCCATTATAACTATACCAGCTCTACTATGGCTGCAGGAATGTGAAAGTGAGGGAGCATTAACAATTCAGACTTTTTCAACAACAGCTGCAGTTGTATCAAAGCCTGTGCTTAAGCATCACCAATAAATTAATATTTCCCAAGGATACAAAAAATACAACTATGATTGATACAATAGTTTTATTGATGAGCCTAAACAGAAGGGGATTGAATTGCTTGGAATAATAGAGCTGAAAGTTTTTATACCCAACTCTAAGAAAAGGGGATGGTAGAAAAATTATGTTTAAATGAGATTAACTCATAATTTCAAAACAGAATTATATTTTCTGAAGTAAGATTATGAAAGCTGGAATTGAGAGCTTTTGGCTGACATCAGTTTTGGCTGAATAGTTCAGCATTCACCAAAATATAGGCAACCAAAGATGTTAAAGGAGAAACAAACAATCAAAATAGAAGTCTTCTCATAAATGTCAACAGAATAGGGAATATCAGTTGAGACTTAAATTCTCAGTCCTGAAAGAGCAGGAGAGTCAAAAGGAATACCAGCAATACCAGGAACTGGACCTGTCTGTTAATCCATGGGTTAGAGGAAATGGTAACATAAGGTCTGAAGTCTTTTGGGAGATGGCTGTAAACCAATGCTTTCAGGAACAATATGTTTATGTTGGTTAAATATAAAAAGGTTGGTAGAGTTTAAAAAGTAGTTGTATCAAAGCTCCTAACAATGTATAAGATTTAAAATAAGGACTAAGACAATTGATTAAGCCTAGTGTAAGGTCTGAAGGCTTGGGGCAAATTATTGTAAACTAAAGCCTTTAAACCAAGAATGTTTATATTTGTCAAATATAGAAAGGTAGGCAAGGTTTGCAATAGCAACTGAACTAAGGCTCCCAAGAGCTTATATGAAGTAAAATAAGGACTAAGACAATTTATCAACCCCAAGAAAATAAAATAGAGACCAGTCTTAATGACTGACAATTTGGTTAAAAAGTCAATTTCTAAGTCTGGGAAATGGTCTGCACTAGCAGGGGGATTGAAGCTATCAACAATTAAATTGTGGGTGCTACTATAAAAGTTGCCTAACTGGTGAATAATAAAGTCAAAAGGAATCATAGACTAAGATAGAGCTACAATTAAAAATTTGGAAAGAAAAACACAAGCCACAAAACCTAACAGGTACCTTTTTGGGGTGCAATGTCAGAGAACCAACCCTGATTGGCTGGCTTGCTAGCATTTGGGAACTGGAGGGTTGCGGACTGGGTGGGCAGGGCCCACCAAAGGATTGGCGCTAACTTAATGAGGTAGGACATTGACTTGCCCACCCACAACCACGGACCAGCGGCGGGAACAATAGTATCAATTACTCCCGTGAGAGTAATATATACAATTCCAAAAAGGTTGTTGGTATGGTCCAGTGGTAGCTCAGCGGCGGAGACAGGCATTGGTTTGGGGGTGACAGGTGGCTCCATGTCTATTTGGTAGGCAGGAAGGAAGTTGTATTTATCTCTGAACAGGCGGAGCTTGGTAACATACCAAGGGCCTTCTTGGTTGTATATGGTTAACTCTGTAGTTCTGGCCAAGGAATCCCAGGCTAGCATGTTGTTAGTAGTGTAGTACTTGTACTCAGGCTTTAAGGGGTACTCTGTCAAATGGACAGGACCAAAGGAAGCACCTGGCGGGTGGTACATAGCTGGCGGGCTGGCAGGGGGGTCAGATGATCTTTGAGTTAACTGGCAGATGACAAGAATAAAATACAGCAATAATTGGGGAAACCAATATCTCATAACCTTTATTTAAAAATGACAATGAGGGTTGATCTCGGCCTGGCAGGTATTTATACTACACTGCCAGGCTTCACTTCCTGGTCGGGGTTTCTGGGCTCAGGCGGTTTGGCATCAGGGGTCTCAGATGGCAGTGTGGCGCTTGGCACTGGTGGTTTGCCACTGGCTGCTTTGGGATGAGAAGACTTCAAATCCTTCTGTTTGTCAATTTGGGTATCAGGTGCCTCTTCAGGTTCAGTGCCTCCCCCAGGACTTTGGGGGAGTTTGGAATAACTCTCATTGAGAAACTTGTGCATTTTACCAAGCTAACCGCCAGTGTCAGGCATTGGCACCTTGGGGGAAATTCCTGACATATTGCACTGGCAGTTTGCTTGCAGAATCCTGCAAGACAGCTAAGGGTTTAGGTCCTGGCGGTCTGGCAGCAACTTTATCAATCAGTAGTGGGTTATTGGGTTCCCAACCTATGGGTCTGGCAGTCTGCAAAGGGTTTTGTCCAGGGTTTGACTCTGGTTCCATATTTTGAGATTTAGGAGCATCCAAATTGTCATTCCTGACATGCAAGTCAAAAAATCTCAACTTATTGTTGAGACTGGAGGACCAAGCCTTTTATTAAGATCAAAAAAGTGAGGTGCAACTTAGAATAAAGAGTTTAACCTGAGAAGATTAATGGTATTTGATAAAGGAAAAGGTTTGGAGAGACACAACATGGCTTGAGTTTAACTTAAAAAGTTAAATTTCTGACAGGAGACACCAGGAGGAGAAAGGCAGTTATGGCAATGCTTGGATAAGTAAAAGCTAGCAAAAAGTAAAGGAAAAACTAAGTCTGAAGCTTGAAAGAACGTAAATCAAGTGTATAGTAAAAAGTAAGTAGTTTGGAGCCAACTTATTAGCTTCTGCGTGTAGATCCAGGGTTCAAATCCAGTAGCAAAAGTTAAGAAAAGTTTGAAAATAATATTAACCAACATTTAGGTTGTAACTAGGCTTGAAAAAGCCCAATTTTAACCCCAAAAGGTGTAAAATGAAGGGGAGAAGGAGGGGAACATGAATAGACTAAGATAGAATAATTATGAGAAATCTTAAAAGCCATGAAGACAAATAAGTATAGATAAAGAGTAGCAGCTATAAGAAAAAGGTGCATCTTGACAGTATCCCCCCTAGCTGCTAGTCTGGAGCTCTTGGTAGTCCTGTAGCAACTGTTGGCAGTGGGTTAGATTTCCTTTGGCTTCTCAAGTGGAGTCCTCAAGTTCATAGCCCTTCCATAGGATGAGGTATTGCGTGCCAGATTGGAGGATGCAGTGGGATATGATTTCCTGTACCTCGTATTCTTCAGAACCTTGGAGATGAAGAGAAGGGGGTGGAGCCTTTGATTGATGGCTAGGAGGAGGTTGTATTAGCTTCAGGAGGAGTGAACAATATAAACCATTGTGGATGCAGAAGTGCTCAGGAAGGGATAATCTGAAGGGGGTAGTTCCAATCTTCTTCACAACTTGGAAAGGTCCAATGAAGCGGGGATAAAATTTGTGAGAGGCAACAATAACCGGGAGATTCTTGATTGAGAGGAGTACCAAGTTGCTAGGCTGAATCTTGTTGCCTGGGATTATCTTTTTGTCATAGTATTTCTTGTAGTCTAGGATGGCAGACTGGAGATGGGCAATGGGCTGGGTTTGTGTTTCCTTGATTGTAATGGCAAGTCTGGCTGCAGACTGTGAGCAGAAGTAGCCCTGCAAATCAGGGAGAAAGGAAGGAGTGTAACCAAGGTTTGCTTGGAATGGAGTCATACCAATAGATCAGTGGTATGCTGAGTTATAGGAGTATTGGGCAATGAGGAGAAGGTCAGATCAATTGTCTTGCTTCTCATTGATGAAAAAGCAGAGGTATTGTTCCAAGGTTTGGTTTGTTCTTTCAGTTTGTCTGTCAGTCTGTGGATGATATGCAGTGCTGTAGAGAGAGTTTATCCCAATAGAGGCCATGAGATCTCGCCAGAATGCAGAGGTAAACTGGGGATCACAATCAGAGACTATGTCACAAAGAACTCCATGATGAGGGAAGATATATTTGACAAATAGCTTGGCGGTTTTTTTGGTGGTGATAGTTGTGTGGCAGGGGCAGAAAGAGGCTTCTTTGGAGAAGCAATCAACCACTACTAGGATTGTGTTGTAACCTGAAAAAGAGGGTAGCTGTGTGATGTAATCCATAGAGAGGCTCTACCAGGGACCTTCAGGAATTGGGAGAGGGAAGAGGAGGCCAGATGGCTTGGAGGTACAATTTTGTTTCTGAGGCATACTAGGCAGCTGGCAAAATATTCCTTGGTGGTCTTTGCCATATGTGGCCACCAGTAGTGTGACTTTATAAGGGCCAGGGTTTGCTTATAACCCAAGTGTACGGCATGAAGGGAGTTGTGGAATCCAATTGTGATTTGCAACTGCAAGTCCTTATTTGGTACCATAACCAGTTTGCAGAAGAGAAGCAGGTTGCTCTCAAGTGAATACTCTGAGGGGGGCATTGCTTTGGATAACAGATCCTGGATGACCTTGTTAGAGGCGGGGTCTACTGATTGGGCTTTCTGGATGAAATAGGTGTCTGGAAAGCTGAATAGGGGTGAAGAGATCTGGTTGATGAAGACAGATGTTGGGAGTACTGCTTTGGTGTTAAGACATTCATATTCAGGATTAGAGTTGGCAGTGGTAGGGTGGCAGGAGAGTAGGTCAGGAAGGACGTTGAGGAATCCCTTCTTGTAAGTGATGGTGAACAAGAAGTTGGTAATTTAAATCACCCAGCAAGCATGTTGTTGGGATATGCAACATACCTGAGTGAAGAACAGCAAGTTCTTGTGGTCCGTGAAGATGCTAACAGGGTCCAAGGTTCCTTTGAGGTAACAGCGCCAATGCTTGAGAGACTTGATAATTGCAAGCAGTTCCTTGTTGTTAAAAGAATAGTTCTTCTCAGCAGGAAGGTGCTTCTGGCTGTAGTAAGCTACAGGATGGAGCATAATACCCCCCATGCTGAAGAAGGATGGCACCAACAGCATAGTTGCTGGCGTCAGTCTCCAGAAAAAAAGGGTTTGTTGCTATTGGGCATGAGCAGGACTGGAGGAGTGGCAAACAGGTGGCAGATCCACTCAAAGAAGTCCTGCGCTTCATCAGACCATTTGAACTCAACCTTGGTGGAGGTTAGATTTGTGAGGGAGAGGACAATGCTGCTGAATTTGGGGACAAACTTGCAACAGTAATTAGCAATTCCAAGGAAACCACAGAGTTCCTTGCAATTCTTTGGTACCAACCACAAGAGGATGGCGTCAAGTTTCCTTGGGGAGATGGAAAATCCTTCCTTAGTTAAAGTATTTCCAAGGAATTCCACACTTGTTTGGAAAAAGCAACATTTAGAAAGATTGCAGTAAATATGGTACTCTTGGAGCCTAGCCATGACTTTTCTCAGATGATTGATGTGATCAGAAGTATTATTGGAGTAGATTAAGATATTGTCAAGGTACACCATCACAAATTTGTTCAGGAAGGAGAGAAGGACCTCGTTCATGAGGGCTTGGAACGTTGAGGGTGCATTGCATAAGCCAAAGGGCATAACCTTGTATTTGTAAAGGACAAAAGGAGCGCAGAAAGCAGTCTTCCATTTGTGTCCTTTGACAACACAGATCTGGTTGAAAGCTTCACAGAGATCAACCTTGGAGAAGATTTGACTGCCCAAGAGGCAGTCTGTGAGGGCTTTGGAGGATGGAATGGGACAGCAATCTTTGATTGTGACAGCATTAAGGGCATAATAGTTTATGTATGATTGCTTGGAATCATCAGAGTTGGTAACAAAGAAGATAGGCAAGGAGAAGGGCAAAGTAGAGCAAATGATGAAGCCCTTACTGAGCTTGTTGTTAATGTATTCCAAGAGCAACTTATTGTCAGCATCAGATAACAGAATGATTCTATCCCAGGGTGGGTTTGCTTCTTTGGTCAAGTTGATCTGGATGTTGTATGGTCTGTGGGGAGGTAGGTTGTGGCATTGCTTGTTGCTGAATACCTCTTTGTAGTTGTTTATGCAGAGAGGGATTCCATTGTTGGCCAGGGCTGTCTCTGATGAAGGAAAGATAGTGCAGGAGTTTAGCATACTGAAGTTCCAAAAACTATTGGGAAGCTGTTATTTTCTAAAGAGGTCTAGGGAGCAGGGAATGTCATGTGCGTAGAAATCAACCTTGCGCTCTTGACATCTGACAATGAGGCCAACCTCCTCACACCAATTCATGCCAAGGTAGAAGGGAAAGTTTAGCAAATCTGAGCTGAAAAACTGGGAATGGAAGGCAGACATTCCCAAGCAGAATATAATGGGCAGTTTAATCTCAAAGGCTGACACAGGCAAATTGTTGTGACCACAGGCATTGATCTTGGAACCAGGCGCAAGCTTCAGAGCCTTAGCTAGTCTAGAGTCAATGTAGTTTACATTGGCACCCGTATTCAACAAGGCAAAAGTCTCAATGTTGAAGACAGGGCCATGAATCATAATCCAGATGAAGGGCAGAGAAGACTTTCCAGGGGTTTAGATGTTATTGATCTGGGTACAGTTGGAAGTGCCTGTGGAATATGATGTTGTTTTGTCCAGATTAGGCTCTAGTTCTGGGTTTGGGCAAGGGATTTGTTTAGGATCTGGGCAGTTTGCCACCAAATAGTCAGCCTTTCCACAGTAAGAGCACAACTTATTTAGTTGTCTGCAAAGAGCTTTGGCGGCAGAGAGACAGTAGCCAACACCCTCCTTTGGTTTGTAGGCAGAGGCTGGTGAAGTGTTGGATGGGCTTATAGTAGGGAAGGAGCGCAAGGCAGTTTTCAGTTGTGTGGTAGGCTAGTTGATGGTTGGGACTGGATGGGGCTGAAATGGCTTTGATATAGTTCTGAACTTCTTTTCACACTTGGAGACCGTTTTCATGAGTGGTTCTAACTCTTTGGGGAGGTTGTGGTGGATTAGTAATGCATTGAGATCAGGGTTTAAGCCAAGCATATAAAAGTCACAAGCTTTGGAGTGAGTAGCATTTAATTGGGATTGTATTTCATGGAAGCACTTGTTGTAGTTGGTCAAAGGGCCTGTTCATTGGGTGCAGTTTGAGAAGAGCGTGTTTGGGGCGGCGGCAGACTCATTTTCAGTTCCTTCCTTGGCGGTGTGTGCAAGCAGTTTGGATAAAAATTGGTCATAGCTCTTGAGAATGGAAGAATCATGAACAGACAACTCACAGAACCAACTGCTCATGGGTCCCTTGAGTTGCTTTGCAAGGTAGATGGCCTTTTGAGAGTCTGAGTTGAACTCCAAAGGATATTCTAGGAAGTGGGCTTGTTTGAAAGCTAATAAATTGAAGGTGCTATCTGAAGAATTAGATAATTGCTTAAACTTAGAAATGTTATTGAGTATAACAGTCTGACTATGGGAAGTGGAAATGTTCTCTGTATTATTCTTATCAAGGGTTAACTTGTTCTTAAAGAACAGAAGCAAAATAAGATATAATAAAAAGGATAAAGCTAAGGTGCACAATAATGTAGCTGCTAACACAAACAAAATAATGGTTGAGAAAGAAAAGTTTAATTTTGGCATATTGCCATATGAAGTTTAGATAATGTAAGGTCTGAAGGCTAGGGGTAAATTATTGTAAATAAAGCCTTTAAACCAAGAATTTTTATATTTGTCAAATATAAAAAGGTAGACAAGGTTTGCAATAGTAACTGAACTAAGGCTCCTAAGAGCTTATATGAAGTAAAATAAGGACTAAGACAATTTATTAACCCCAAGAAAATAAAATAGAGACCAGTCTTAATGACTGACAATTTGGTTAAAAAGTCAATTTATAAGTCTGGGAAATGGTCTGCACTAGCAGGGGGATTGAAGCTATCAACAATTAAATTGTGGGTGCTACTATAAAAATTGCCTAACTTATGAAAGATATAGTTGAATAGAATAATGAAATTAAGATGGAAGCTAAGAATAAAGATTAAAGAGAAAACACAAGCCACAAAGCCTAACAAGTACCTTTTTGGGGTGCAAGTCAAACAATCTCAACTTAAGTTGAGATTGGATAGAACTCAGGCTTTTTATTAAAGCCTGGTTATTGAGGTGATGTTTGGGGAAAAACAACTAACCAAAGGTACTGTAAATTCAGAACCTGAACATAAAAATGCGGGATTGTCAAATCCTTGGTCCAAATTTTGAATCACTTTTGCGGGATAGCCTTTTTTAATTAAATTGATTTTTTTGAGTATTTATTTGAATTTTTAAAAATGCGGGAACTCATAGACACTTTGCAAAGTTCAAGTCAAACTGCATATTTCCAATGGACAAAATGAATTAACTGGAATTAGATTTGAAGCGTTCAAATCCATCAACCATTTTTATTAAGTTTACTATGTTTTTTGAAATTGCGGGATTGTCAAATCCAAGAACCAAATTTCAAATCACTTTTGAATGCCACTAGTAAACTCAAATAATAATTGCGGGAACTGGAATCCAAATTTAATGTACACTAAGCACACTAGGAAACACCAACCCAAATCAAGAAGCTCCACCATGACTAAAATCAAATGAAAAATCCAATCTCAACAGCCATGTTTAGACATGAAATTAAGTGAGATGAAAAATTGTCTAAACTGGAAATGATGTAATATTCTGCACTCTAAATCACAAATATAGCAACCACAAAACCATATAATGATATATGAGCTACCCTCCTTCTTCCTTGAAATTTTTTAAAAGTTTCAAGGAAGAAAAGAGGGGGAAGATAAACCACCAGTTTGCTACACTATGTATTCATGTATTGCTACTAAGGATACTTTATTATTAGCGTTTTTTAAAATCTACTGTAATCAAGCATCTAAATTTTAGCCATCCTAAAATGTAATAGGGTGATTTTTGAGAATGCCTATGATTCCTAAAAGAATTAGCATAAATCCACTCTAGATCCTTTGGCATCCTTTTTAAGATGCCCATAAATTATATTTATTTCAAATTCATCGCAATTATGATTTGAAATTTGGTTCTTGGATTTGAAAATCCCGCAATTTCAGATTTGTTAATTTTTAGATGATGTCTATGATTTGTTTGAAATACAGGAAATCTCAAATTGTACATTAGAATCCTTCATTTCTGATTCATGTATCCTGCATTTGTTTGCTGGGTTTTGTCTTTTGTTAGTTGAGTTATCTGCTTGAGAGATTTGAAATTTGCCAATTTAAATAAACCAAAAAAATAAAAATAAATGGTTGGTTTTATTAAATATTTTTATTTTTTCACTCAGCTGAGTTGCCTGCAAAAGTGATTCAAAATTTGGACCAAGGATTTGACAATCCCGCATTTTTACGTTCAGGTTCTGAATTTACAGTAGTTAGATGGTTTTGGAAGGTAAAAAGGACAAACAATCACATGTCTCTGGTGAATTAAACTTTAAAAGTTAAGCAAAATGGTAAAGGGAAACACAGGGAACAGCAACTTTGCTTTGGGAGTAGAGATCAAGCAAAAGAGAGAGCGGGAGGACGGAAAAATCAGATCCAGACTGCTGTGTAAGCCAAGATGAAAAGCAAAAAGGTAATAAGTTTGGACTGGTTGATACTAACCTTAGCGTAAAGGTTGCGGGTTCAAGAATCATCCTGGGAATAAAGGTAACTTCAAAAAGTAAAACTAACTGTTAATATAGATTAAATTGAACAGTAGAAGCCAGGGAATGAAAGGATAATTGTTTGGAAATAATTGTTGGTTTAAAAACCAAGGATATATATAATAGTAAAGTGAGAATTCCTTGGAAGGATACTGACAGCAGTAATAATGAAAGGAGAATCCTGACAGTACCCCCCTTAGCTGCTAATATGAAGATCCTGGTAGGCCTTAAGCAACTGTTGGCAGTGGTCAAGATTTCCTTCAGGTTCCCAAGTGGAGTCCTCAAGCTCATACCCTTTCCATAGGATAAGGTATTTGGTGCCAGAGTGGAGGGTGCAGTGAGATGGAATTTCCTGTACTTTGTATTCCTCAGATACCTGGAGTAGGAGAGGAGAAGGTGGAGCCTTTGATTGATGACTGGGAGGGGGTTGTCTTAACTTCAGGAGTGGTGAACAATAGAAGACATTGTGAATGCAGAATTTTTCCAGAAGAGATAATCTGAAGGCGGTGGTTCAATCTTCTCAACAACTTGGAAGGGTCCAATGAAACAGGGACAGAATTTACGGGAGGCAATGATAACTGGGAGATTCTTAGTTGAGATGAGTACTGAGTTGTTAGGCTGAATCTCATTGGCTGGGATTATCTTTTTGTCATAGTATTTCTTGTAGTCTAGGATGGCTGTGATGATCCACATTTTTGGTGGTTTGCAGGCAGGGCTTATGTTGGCCAAGTGAAAGTTTAGTGACTGTTGTTGAAGAAAGCTGGCTGGAGGACCAGAAGATGATGGTGAAGAACTAGTGGTACGGAGAAATGAGCCAAGATTTTACCAAATTGATTTGCCAAAGTGAGAAGATGTGGAATATTTTGCCTTGGTTTAGTATGAAAATCAAGAAGGAATGTGGATAGAAGTTTGGGTAAGATATTTATTTATTAAGTTCCTAGGATAGATGAAGGTATGTTGCTATGAGAACTGGATACAAAGTTGTTTTGGTGGGACATTTTCCTTGGATTTTACAATATTTGTAAATATATGGGGAAAACGTTGAAGAGGTCCAGAAAGAACAATTTAAATAGCATTCTACTATTTAAATGGGTTTGGGTTGAATGCAGGAAGAAATGGTGCCAGAATAATAGACTGGTTAACGCTTTGGTGCGCAAAGAGTTGTCAATTTGAACGGTTTGAGCTGTGGAAATGATTTTCATAGTTGGATCCTGGTGGAGCTTCAGAAATGGTCTATTTCCGCGCTCTGCATTCATTGGTTGAGTTCTGGCAGGTTTTCTTATGAAAATGATTTGTTGGAAGCCAAAAGCTTAAAGTATAAGCAAGGAAATAGTATATTAATACTTTAAGCTTTTGAGAAAGTAAGTATGTAAGCTTAAGTTATTATAGAAAAAAGTGAGCGGCAATGGTTTAAGCTTCTGAAGAAAGCCGTTTCAAAGGCGGAACCGTTGGGAAAAGGACACTATAAGAAGGTGGCTGACTGGAAAGTTACAGGGTCTTTTGAAGGTCTTTTGACGGTCTTTTTGGAGGTTGTTCCAGGTCTTTGAGAGGGCACTTCTGGGTCTCTTGAGTTTCTGCCAAGAGGTTTTGGAAGCCTATTGATCACCAGCAGGAGCTTGGTTAGAGCTGAAGCCCAAGATAACAGAGCAGGAGCCCAAGAATAAGGAGCAGGTTCCTAAGCACGGTGTGGAAGTTTGATTCCAAGGAGCCAAAGTCCACATTTGAGGAGCAGGAGTTCAAGTCTAAGGAGAAGACGTCCAAGACAAAGGTGCAGGAGTCCAAGACCAAGTACAAGGAGTCCAAGATATTGTTGGAGGACTCCAATTATTGGCAAATCCATATTGTTTCCTTGACCCCCCGAACCGTATACCAGAAGGTTTCTAAGGGGATCTTCCTTCTGAGAGTCAATAAAAGCCCATTTTGACCCCTATACATATTTCTGAGATACATTTCCCCCTTACTAGAGAATGACAATCCCTTCCAGTCGGTCCCTGGCTACAATCCAGGACACACTTGGGGACTGGCAGACAGGAACCCCACAATGGCAGACTGGAGATGGGCAATGAGCTGGGTTTGTGTTTCCTTGATTGTGGTGGCAAGTTTGTCTGCAGAATGTGAGCAGAAGTAGCCCTGCAAACAGGGAGAAAGGAAGGAGTGTAGCCAAGGTTTGCTTGGAACAGAATCATGTCAATAGATCCATGATATGCTGAGTTGTAGGAGTATTGGGCAATGGGGAGAAGGTCAGACCAATTGTACTTCTTCTCATTGATGAAACAGAAGAGGTATTGTTCCAAGGTTTGGTTTGTTATTTAAGTTTGTCTGTCAGTCTGTGGATGATATGCAGTGCTGTAGAGAGAGTTTATCCCAATAGAGGCCATGAGATCTCGCCAGAATGCAGAGGTAAACTGGGGATCACAGTCAGAGACTATGTCACAAAGAACTCCATGATGAGGGAAGATATATTTGACAAATAGCTTGGAGGTTTGTTTGGCGGTGACAGTTGTGTGGCAGGGGCAGAAAGAGGCTTCTTTGGAGAAGCAATCAACCACTACTAGGATTGTGTTGTAACCTACAAAAGAGGGTAGCTGTGTGATGTAATCCATAGAGAGGCTCTACCAGGGACCTTCAGGAATTGGGAGAGGGCAGAGGAGGCCAGATGGCTTGGAGGTACAATTTTTGTTTCTGAGGCATACTAGGCAGCTGACAAAATATTCCTTGGTGGTCTTTGCCATATGTGGCCACCAGTAGTGTGACTTTATAAGGGCCAGGGTTTGCTTATAACCCAAGTGTACAGCATGAAGGGAGTTGTGGAATCCAATTGTGATTTGCAACTGCAAGCCCTTATTGGGTACCATAACCAGTTTGAAGAAGAGAAGCAGGTTATTCTCAAGTGAATACTCTGAGGGGGGCATTGCTTCAGTTAACAGGTCCTTGATGATTTTGTTGGAGGCAGGGTCCTCTGATTGGGCCTTCTGAATGGAATAGGTGTCTGGGAAGCTGAACAGGGTTGAAGATATCTGATTGATAAGACAGATGCTGGGAGTACTGCTTTGGTGTTAAGGCATTAATATTCAGGATTAGAGTTGGCAGTGATAGGGTGGCAGGAGAGTAGGTCAGGAAGGACGTTGAGGGATCCCTTCTTTTAAGTGATAGTGAACAAGAAGTTGGTAATTTCAATCACCCAGAGAAGCATGTTGTTGGGATATGCAACGTGCCTGAGTGAAGAACAGCAAGTTCTTGTGGTCTGTGAAGATGCTAGCGGGGTCTGAGGTTCCTCCAAGGTAATGGCGCCAATGCTTAGAGACTTGATAATTGCAAGCAGTTCTTTGCTGTGAACAGGGTAGTTCTTCTCAGCAGGAAGATACTCCTGGCTTTAGTAAGCTACAGGGTGGAGCATACCATCTCCCCATGCTGAATAAGGACGGCACCAACAGCGTAGTTGCTGGAGTTGGTCTCCAAGAAGAAGGGTTTGTTGCTGTTGGGCATGAGTAAGACCGGAGGAGTGGCAAATAGGTGGCATATCTGCTCAAAGGAGTCTTGTGCTTCATAAGGCCATTTGAACTCAACCTTGGTGAAGGCCAGATTTGTGAGGGGGAGGATAATTCTGCTAAATCCTGGGACAAACTTGCAACAATAGTTTGCAAGGCCAAGGAAACCACAGAGTTCCTTGCGGTTCTTTGGCACTGGTCAAGAGAGGATAGCGTCAAGTTTTCTTGGTGCAATGGAAAATTATTAATTAGTTACAATATAACCAAGGAATTCCACACTTAACTGGAAAAAGCAGCACTTCAAGAGCTTACAGTAAAGGTGGTATTCTTGGAGCCTGGTCATGACCTTCCTCAGGTGCTCAATTTGGTTGGAAGTGGAATTCAAATAGATCAGGACATAATCAAGATAGACCACCATAAACTTGTTCAGGAAAGGTAGGAGGACTTTGTTCATGAGAGCTTGGAATGTAGAAGGTACATTACACAAGCCAAAAGGCATGACCTTGTATTTGTAAAGGCCAAAGGGAGTGCAAAAAGCAGTCTTCTATTTGTGCCCCTTGGCAACACAGATCTGGTTGAAGGCTGCATGTAGATCTACTTTGGAGAAGACTTGGCTACCTGAGAGGCAATCTGTGAGAGCTTCAGCGGATGGGATGGGGCAGCAATCTTTGATTGTAACAGCATTAAGGGCACAATAGTTGATGCATGGCTGCTTGGAACCATCAGACTTGGCAACAAAAAAGATAGGCAAAGAGCAAGGCAATGATGAACAAGTGATGAAACTTTTACTGAGCTTTTTGGTGATGTATTCTAAAAGCAACTTGTTGTCAGCATCAGATAACAAAATGATTCTACCCCAGGGTGGGTTTGCTCCTTTGGTCAAGTTGATCTGGATGTTGTAGGGTCTTTAGGGAGGCAGGTTGCAGCATTGCTTGTTGCTGAATACCTCTTTGTAGTTGCTTATGCAGATAGGGATTCCATTGTTGGCAAGGGCTGTCTCTGATGAAGGAAGAATATTGCAGGAATTTAACATATTGAAGTTCCAAAAGATGTTGGGTAGCTGTTGTTTCCTTAAGAGATCAAAGGAGCAAGGGATATCATGTGCAAAGAAGTCAACCTTGCGCTCTTGGCATCTGACAATGAGGCCAACCTCCTCACATCAATTCATGCCAAGGTAGACAGTAAAGTTTAGCAAATCTGAGCTGACAAACTGGGAATGGAAAGTGGACTTTCTCAAGAAGAATAGAATGGGAAGCTTAATCTCAAAGGCTGACACAGGAAAATTGTTGTGACCACAGGCATTGACCTTGGAACCAGGCGCAAGCTTCAGAGCTTTAGCTAGTCTAGAGTCAATGTAGTTTACATTGGCACCCGTATCCAACAAGGCAAAAGTCTCAATGTTGGAGACAGGGCCATGAATAATAATCCAGATGAAGGGCAGAGAAGAATTTCCAGGGGTTTATATGTTATTGATCTGGGTACAGTTGGAAGTGCCTGTGGAATATGATGATGACTTATCCAGTGTTGGTTCTAGCTCCAGACTTGAGCAAGGGATTCATCTAAGATCAGGGCAGTTTTCCACCAAATGGTTGGCTTGTCCACAATAAGAGCACAACTTGTTTAGTTGTCTGCAAAGGGCTTTGGCAGCAGTTAGACAGTAGCCACCACCCTCCTTGGGTTCATATGAAGAAGGGGTGAAGTGTTGGACAGGCTTCCAGTAGGGAAAGAGCATGAAGAAGGTGTTGATTGTGTGATGCTGGGTGTTGATTGGAGCTAGTCAAGGATGAACTGCCTTTGATATGGTTCTGGACTTCTTCTCCCACTAAGAGACCGTTTTCATGAGTGGTTCTAACTCTTTGGGGAGGTTGTGGTGGATTAAGAAGGCTTTGAGGTCAGAGTTTAAGCCAAGAATGTAAAAGTTGCAAGCTTCAGAATGGGTAGCATTTAATTGGGATTGTATTTCACCAATATTGCTTGTTGTAGTCGGCCAGAGAGCCTGTTCCTTGGGTGCAGTTTGAGAAGCACGTGTTTGGGATGGCAGTGGACTCCTCTTCAGTTCCTTCCTCAGCGGTGCGTGCAAGCAATTTAGATACAAAGAAGTCATAGCTTTCAAGGATGGAAGGATTGTAAACAGACACTCATAAAACCAACTGCTCATGGGTCCCTCAAGTTGCTTTGCAAGTTAGATGACCTTTTGAGAGTCTGAGTTGAACTCCAAAGGATATGCTAGGAAGTGGGCTTGTGTGAAAGCTAATAAATTGAAGGTGCTATCTGAAGAATTAGATAATTGCTTAAATTTAGAAATGTTATTTAGTATAACAGTCTGACTATGGGAAGTGGAAATGTTCTCTGTATTATTATTATCAAGGGGTAACTTGTTCTTGAAGAACAGAAGCAAAATAAGATATAGTAGAAAGGACAAAACTAAGGTGCAAAATAATGTAACTGCTAACACAAAAAAAGAATGGCTGAGAAAGAAAAGTTTAATTCTGGAATATTGCCATGTAAAGTTTAGATAATGTAAGGTCTGAAGGCTTGGATTAGACTATTGTAAACTAAGGCCTTTAAACCAAGAACGTTTATATTTGTCAAATATAGAAATGTAGGCAAGGTTTGCAACAATAACTGCACTAAGGCTCCTAAGAGCCTATATGAAGTGAAATAGGGACTAAGACAATTTATTAAACCTAAGAAAAAATAAAGAACAGTCTTAATGACTGAAAATTTTGGTTAAAAAGACAATTTCTAAGTCTGGGAAGTGATCAGAACTAGCTGGGGGATTGAAACTGTCAACAATTAAATTGTGGGTGCCACTATAAAAGTTGCCTAAATGGTGAAGAATAAAGTCAAAAGGAATCATAGACTAAGATGGAGCTACAATTAAAAATTTGGAAATGAAAACACAAGCCACAAAACCTAACAAGTACCTTTTTGGGGTGCAAGTCAAACAATCTCAACTTAAGTTGCAATTGGATAGAACTCAGGCTTTTTATTAAAAGCCTGGTTATTGAGGTGATGTTTGAAGAAAAAACAACTAATCAAAGGTAGTTAGATAGTTTAGGAAGGTGAAAAGGACAAACAAGCACATATCTCTGGTGACTTAATCTTTAAAATTTAAGTAGAATGGTAAAGAGAAACACAGGGAACGGCGGCTTTGCTTTGGAGTAGAGATCAAGCAAAAGAGAGAGCGGGAGGCCAGAAAAATCAGATCTAAACTGCTGGCATAAGCCAAGATGAAAAGCAAAAAGGTAATAAGTTTGGACTGGTTGATACTAACTAACGTTTAAGTCTGTGGTTTGAAAATTGTCCAAGGATCCAAGGTAAGCTTTGAAAGATGAATTTAACCATTAACATAGATTGAACTAAGCAATAGAAGCCAGAGAATGAAAGGGGGTGTTGAAGAGTGTAAATGTAGTGAATTAAAAACCAAAGACTAGGGAAGAAAAATAAAGTTGATATCCTTGGAATATACTAGCAGCAGTAAATAATAAAGGAGAATCCTGACAAGGATAAAAGCTCATGTTTTTGGGGAGATCAGAAAAGGTAGTATAAAGCCCCCAAGTATGCTAAAAATGGCAATATTATCATTATGATAATAAAATTAAATGGATCTTTGATTCACACAATTTTCCCCTTGTTTAGTTCTAGTATTATAACACATGTACTCTAATTCTGTAGACTCACAGTACCCTGTAAACCCCTCTGCTAATCCTGTGCCCCCTCTGCCCACGTTATTTTGTTCAGCAGGAGTACCCTTTGGACCTGTCCAGTTTACTGAGTACTCACCCAACCACACATACTCTGAGTTAACCCTCAAAAATATACTGATAACTGATTCTCTGGCTAGAACCAGAAAACCCAATACCTTTAACTGCAAAGGATGGTGGTATGCCACCCAGCCCAGGATATTATGTGAAAAATAAAATTACCTGTCAGCTTATATATACCAATGACCCCACCCAATACCTACATCCTAACTGCCCACAAGTTTCTGTTGCCTCTACAGACGCCACCTCCACCCAGCATTTTGGAGTATTATCTATTACTTTGACAGGCTTGGTGGACTCTATGGTTCCTTTTTCTGTTCCATGGTCTTGCTTGATTACTACTTATCCTATATTATCAAGTTTTCTCCCTGTAAAGTTATGCCCCTGCTTAGACCTCTACTCCAATTCCTGCCAAATGCTTGGGAAGTTCTAACAAATTATGGTTGAATATTTATCCAAAAGGTTACTGAAAAAGCCCAAAAAGCCCTCAATTTAATATTTTGGAATTATTGTGAAGATGCACCCACCTAACTCACCCAAGAGACACCTCTGGTTAAATATCATGTGCAAGAGCAGCCAGGAGCAGTGATAATTGCATCCAAAGCAGATTTATCAATTTTAGTTGGTTTGGTTTTCCTTTTGATTATGTCCACTCAAAACCTGTCAAGATCTTTCTGCCTCAAGAAATGCATCTGTATCTGCTCATATCATTGATTGATTGGTTTTGTGACCTTCAATCTACCACCCCAATCCCATCCCACCCTTAAATGAATGCAAGAGATGTAAAAGACCTTGCTTCATAATTTCCAACCTGATAAAGCTCAAATCTTTGTTGGTTTAATTTGGTCATTTGGTTTTGCCTGTTGCTTTTAGTGTTCAGCTAATTACTCCCTCCCTTTGGTCTCCCAGTAATTTTTAGTGACTATCTTTTTGGTTGTTTCTGAAACTGCAATTTATTTCAGTTGAGAGCTAGGCTCTATTTTCTACTAACCTGCTCCTCAATTCTCACACTCCCATCCTCTGATGGGCTTTATCCTCTGGCTTGGCAGTCCCTCCACTCACGTTCAATAGTAAACCCCCCAGCACTTGGTATCATGACAAGACCAGAAGTAGGAGAGAAAAAAATTCTAAAGCTCTGAGAGCAAAAAACAAAACAGGAAGCAAAAACAAGGTAATAGTCAAAAATTATTACTAATCTTCTCAGTGATGGGTGCTGAGTTTGAAACCAGGAAAGCAAAAATCCAGTTAATCTTGGACTTAAAATAATAACTTTTAAATGAATATGAGCCCAAAGTTGAAGCTAGAAACTAAAAATAGGGCTAGGCAATAAAGCAAGAATACTGAGTGCCTGCTAAAGTGTTTGTAGCAACCAAGTGAAAGTAAATAAAATTAAGGAACTGGTGGCTGTGAATAATAAAATTGTGTATATTCATAGTAGCAGAGAAACAGATCCTGTCAGGTGATACTCTAGGCTTCTGGTTTAACTTCTTTTCAAGTAGTGTATAAATTGGAATCCTAATAAAGCAAACAAAACTTATAGATGCATTCACTTTATTTAGTGTTGTCTGCATTTGATCTTATTGTGAGGAAAAGGCTTTTGTACCATTTTTGGGTCTTTATTGAAAAAAGCTTCTCTCTTTTCTTGGAGGCCTTTAGAACTATATCCTTTGAGTAATGATTTTGATGAAGAGATGGTCTAGTAGTTGATTAGGGATCTGGGAATTTTAGCTTGGGTATAAGAAGAAAAGTTCAGTTGGGAGATGGAAGGGAATTGGCTGAGAGGATATGCTTTGATGAAACTGGTCATGGGTCTTTGGCTGAGAAAAGAGGAAGTTGGGTCATCAGGATAAAGATCACTAGTTGTTGATCAGTGGCTATTTTATCTGTGGCCAATCTTGGCTTCTGGGGAACCTTGTATTGGGATAGGATGATCTTCTGAGGTTGGGTGATTAATTTCAGGATTCTTTTCTGTTACTTGATTGGTGGGTATAAGTTGAGCATCATGCATTATGCTCAAATTTCTTTTCATAACATCCATGGCTGTAATTCTATTCCTTATCAGGGGGATGGGACTTCAGCCCAGATGTGAGAGTGGATTCAGAAACTAGGAATGGGGGTTTCTAACAGATCTTTCTGGTAACAAATCTGCTGCAATACCCAGAAAATTTAACTGATTTGACTTTGAGAGCCACCCAGCTCATTTATAGAATTAGGACTGGGTGCTTCAAAGCTGTTGGGAGCCACCAGGTCTTCTTGGCCAGTTTTGGAACTGGCCCTGGTTTAGAAATTTCTCTTTCTTGGTGTTGTATGGTGATTGGATAGAAAGCAACTGTGGTAAGTTTGACTCCCTGGTGATTGACTCTCTGGTACTCAACACTTTGTTGAGTACCAGGGAGTCAAGTGCCGCATAAGCAAATCTATTAGTATTTTTGGCTTAACTGATTTTAAGCTAATTTTTACTATTAATTTTGGGGCTCAAAACCAAAAACAAAGTTTAAATTCACTTGAATTTGAATCTGTTTAATAATTTGGTTAGCTAAAATACCAATTTAAGGGGCAATTTATAAGTAAATTTACTAGTAAAAACAAAAAAACCTGTGTTTGACACTCTAAAACAAAAAATAATCAGTTCAACCCTTTTTAAGCAAAATTTTATTTTATTAATAAAATACATATGCACTTATATAAATTTTTTTATTTAATGTTCTATTTTTATTATTAGTGTCCATAGCCGTCAATTAGGCTCCCAAGCACCACTATACTGAATTTAGTGGTATAGACATTAATCAAATAGCCCACTTGTTTTACGTTATGTCATTTGCTGGGTTTGTGGATTAAGTGGTGCCACGTAATTAAGCCCAATTTATTAAGAGATTTTGTATGTAATTTATTAAAAATGGAAAATTGACTCCTTCTTTGTTTGACTCCATCCACTTGCCACGCAATTGATTTCAGATTTAACTAATCAAAGGTTCAGAATTAAGGCTAAATTAATAAATGACACACTATGAGCGCCACTTGACACTGATCCACTCAACACTTTAACTTTGGTATTAGTACAGAGAGCTTCTTAACGTTTTAAACAACACTATGGTAAATAATTCACTCCCAGCTCCTAACAGCACAAATTAAACACTAATAAACACCTTCCTACTCATTTACTTTTTTAACTTATGTTGTATTTTTTTAATTTTTAAGCATATGAAACTGCCTTGCTTTTGGGTTAACTTTTGAACCTGTTTTAAATTTAAGCAAGTTTTATATGTAAAAAACATAGTAAATTTGATTGCTCTGCTCAACTCTGGCATACTTGACAGTGAGAATTCAGCTTTTCCAAGATGATTGACTGTGCCAAACTTGACACTTTACTATGTTTTAGATTTTCAACTCTCAATAAAAAGATTCCATATAATAATTTTTTTGCAATTATAATCTACTACTCTTTCTGCTACTTTCTATATAATTTTTATATACTTTTTTGATTTTATTATTATACTTTTATATTGATTTAGCACTAAGATGTTATGCTGAACCTAACATCTTTGATGCTTCATCATAAATTCACTTATTTTCTATGTTTTAACCTTTATATCTATACTTTGAGTTTCTATTTTGCTTCTATTTACTTTTTTATGTTTTTTTTTCTTACTAAATAAAACTTTCTTTGCATACTTTTTACTTAACTTTTGCTTTGCTTTACCCCTTTGTGTTTAATATCTTCTCAATCATTTTATTTACAAAACTAAACTTTTCTTTAGACAAGATCAAACAAGAACAGCCAACAGCCCAAGCGCCAAGCCTCCAAAGGCTCCAAAGAAACTGCCTCCACTCCCAAGCGTGCCAAGAAGCCTGCAAAGGCAAAGTCTCCAACCCCATCTCCCCCCATTCCATCTCCTCCCACTCCTCCCCCCTCCACCCTCATCTTCCACATCCCTTTCACCTTCCCCCAAAAAATTCCTCCCCCAATAAATCTGATGGTGATCTTATCAACCACTCTTTTTATCACTCAGAAGCTGACTCTGAGCCCACCAAGGAGTGACACATCAAGAAGTCAAAGGCCGCCAAGGAGCCCACCTCTTCTTCTGGCAAGAAAAAGGAGGCATCCAAGCAGGACTCAAAGAATCCTTCCTCTCCCCCTCCCAATGACTCTTCCCCTCCTTCCTCATCTGACCCCCAAGATGAGCCAAAGGAGTACTCCAAGAAGTTTAAAGCTTCTGGTCATGTGGCTTGGGATCCACTGGCCATCCACAATATTTGCAATGTGGACTGAGAGTTTAAAGTTCCCAAGCGCTTTCCCTGTTACTTTCTGATCATGTCTGTAATGGGCAGTCCTGGGTATGTTGCAGATAATTACATCTTCAACTGTAATAACCAAAAGCGCCAAACCAAGAGTAAACACTTTGTTTGCAAGGACAAGACTTGAAGGGCCCTTCTGAACACTGAGGGCTGGGAGCAGGTTACTTTAGAGAAGGGGGAACACACCTGTGAGCCCCCTAATCACTTAATCACAAGGATGCTTAAATGGTACCTTGTTCAGGTCATTCCCACCTCTGCCAACCTCCACGCTTCCGATCTGGCTATCAAGGTCTTGAATCACCTAAAGCCCAACAATCTCAAGTTGGTGCCAACTCAGGAGCAGTTGGTTAAATTTATCAGCAATAAGCATATCACTGCCAATCCCCCTCCACCCAAGGCTTTGGACGTCCTCTCGGAGCTTATGCTCACCCACAAGCTCAAGGAGCTTCTGAGTGGGGAGCACTTCCTCCTTCATGACAACAGGCCCGCCACCAAAGACTGCATAATCTGCTACTCAACTCAGAAAACCTGATGTAGTTGAAAAGGGTTTCAACCTGGCTAGTTGATGGTACCTTTGTCACCTGACCCTGGATGTTCAAGCAGCTCTGGATGATACATGCCCAGATTGACATCCGGGTGATTCACTCGCGTTTTTTCTTCTTCCTGGGGCCACCGAGGCCATCTATACCAGCGCGTTCTCAATTCTTCACCAAGCACTTGCCCTCCTTCCTCCTGCCAACAATAATAAATCCAAGAAGACCCCCCCACACACATGCCAACCCTCCTGCCTCTGACAAGGACCAGGCCACCCTGGACTCAGAGGAAAGGGTAAGGCTGAGAGCTCTTGGGCCTTGTGTATGCATAATGGACTTTGAGCCTGCTCAGTTCAATGCATTTGAGCAGCTGTTCAGTGGGGAGGTTCAGGGGTGTCACTTCCACTACCGCCAAGCAGTTGCTTGTAACGTGCAGGCCCACGCCAAGCTTAGTAGGTTGAGCCAGAGGGACACTTCAGACACCTGCAGATCTGTGCTTGCACAATTCAGTGACTTGGCTTTTTTAAAGCCAGAGCACACTGCAATGGGGTTTTAGGTGCTCTCAAAGGATCCTTAAATAGCAAAGCACCTGGAGTTCAAGCCTTTCCTTGAGTACTTTGAGCCCCAGTGGATTGGGAAGGTTGTCAGGCAGAGGCGAGGCAAGGCCTGCGCCAAGGCCAGCTGGAACATGTACTGGGCGGCTGTCAATGGGGAGATGAAGACCACTTCAGCATTAGAAGCTTATCACAAGCATCTTAAAGCTAACTTTGGGCTTCATCCAAAGTTCAATAATTTCTTCTCCCTCTTGCAACATGAGCAAGAAAAAACAATATCCAAGCTCAGGGATCTTGCAAACTGCGTCCCCCCACCAAGCCAACCACCTGCTGTACCCTCTTCACCAAGGCCATCCAGGGTGCGGCCAAGCGCAAGTACAAGGCCTCTGAGCTTAAGAAGCAGCTTGAGCTTATTGCCACTGTCCTCCTGGAAGGGGCCAAAATGAAACAGGAAAAGAAGGAGGAGGAATAAACTTGCTTGCTGCTCAGTTATATGATTTTTACTTTTAACTTTTAACTTTTTAACTTTAATTTTTACTTACTAGTTTTGATCATTTAGTTTTTAGTTTTAATTTTTATTTTTTTTTAATTTAATTAGATAGCAGTGATTATTTTATGTATGCATAGTAAGTTTGAGATGAATATTTATAGCTGAAAGTAAGTGAAATATTTTAATTTTTTGTTAATTTCCTAATAATAATATGATATTAACAGTTGTGCTTATATAAACTATATCAAATTAAAGATTTAAATTTCTTCATATTTTGCATAATTTTATTTGTAATGTTTTTGCTTATTTTTGGTTCATTGGAATTTTGATTTTTATGGTAATAAATTTTTTTATAATGAAGAGTGTAAATTACATTGTAAAATGAGAAACTATTGCTTATTTCTTCTAATTTTTATTAATCATGGTACTGTTTTTATTGCATTTTTGAGTTTTTTGGGTCACTTTAGTATACCATAGCTGTAAGGCTTAATTTTTTATATTAAAACTTTCAGTACATCAAGATCTGTTAATTAAAAAAGTGTCAATTTTCAGTTGTCAATCAGAGCAAAAGCTGAGTTCTCACTTTACTATAGTGTTGACTACCAGAGATTCAAGTTTAAGGGAGTCAATCACCAGGGAGTCAAACTTACCACAGTTGCCAGATAAACCAGTCCTTACTGTAAATTGACATTGATCCATTAAGCTTAGTGAGCAAGAGGGCAGCCAGCACTTCTGCTCTGGATGAAGATAATACAGCAAATTGACTTAGTTGTAAGATTAGTCCATGTTAGCAATGATCATTCAATAAGAAATTAATATTGGGCTAAGGTTGTAGCAGAATCTGATTGTGGAATAGAGGGCCCTGGCGTTTTGTGGCGGTCATCAATTATCCTATCTCTATATAACTCTCATACTTGATATTAAATAAACTGTCAGAAATCTTCCTGAGAATATTCCTGTAAACAATTTAGATAGTGATAATGGAGGGGGTTCTGCTCTTCCTATTGGTTTTTCTGGATCTCCTAATATTCAAGGATTATTAATAAGTATATGTTCTTAATTAATTTATGGTTTTATCCCAGTTATTGTATTTGAGCCAGTAACATCAGCAACAGGATTTAAACCCTGGTCTTCTTTACGCTTAGACCATCACCCTCTAAAAGATAGTAATGAAGAATTAGTGTATAACCAATTGTTACCTTTCAAAATTAATTCCAGCCAATCAGGCGTTACAGTGATCAAACTGTTTGATAATATAGCTTTGGATGACAACACAGACAATATCCTTGGCTCTGGCTCTGTGTTGGCCTTGCTGTTGGCTCCTGTTGCTGGTGCTTGTTCTCTTGTCCCTGTTTCTTGTGGATCATAGCTGGAGAAGTCTCCAGGTTTCTGCTGTTCCTTTTGAGTTGTATTAGATTTATATTAAATAATTATGTATTGAAGCATAATTAAGAGGGAGACATCAAATCCCCATATTTTAAGTTACAACTGTTTAAAATCTCCAGTAACATCTCCAAATATCCTCAAACCCTTTACTCTGTCTCCAAATCATTTTCTTACTATCATGCTATAAAGGGCTGGTAAGCTATATTTTATTATTTGTTCAATCAATAAAGTCTTCATTCAAAAAGTGAACTACTCTTTTTAATTTGACTTAAACCCTTTCATACAAAACCATGAGACTGCCCAAGACTTCTATTTGGAAGTCCCTTGGGTATAAAATGATTTTATGGATAATCTTGTTGCAGGCCCTTAAGGCCAGCGTTTTGCTGGGTACCTGAGCCAATTCTGGTACCTCTCCCAATTCCCATTATTTAGAGAAATCCTGGTGTTGAGTAATTCCAGGAGTCTGGTACACTGCAACCCCATTGTCACACAATCCACCCCAAAAAGAAGAGCCTCAGAATTATCAGTCCCCCAAGAAGCCCGCCAATCCACAGATCTTATGTCTGCTGGCTTCTGCCTCCCTCCTTAGCTATTTGGGGGTGTACTTCTTCTCAGGTTGCTATAACCCACTGTTGGTTGATACTGCCTGTTCAGAGAGCTATTCCACCTTGGAATGGTGTCTCTGCCTGTGGGATCTCTAGTGACAGGTCTAAATCCCTCTGCAATCATTCACCATCTTGAAAGATTACTTCCAAGTGAGTGGGTGCTTGACATAAACCATCAATTATTACATTTAAATTATTATTATATGTAATAAGTTTAGAGAACTACTCAAATCAGTCTTTAATATTTATTAAGTTGTGATTCAAGTAAGCAAGATTACAATCAACAACCAACCCATACCTCTGGTTGCAAAACTGGTGCTCACTCAATGTACACAAACAACAGTGTGTGTTGCCATGGTGGTAACTTCTTTTTTGCCAGGGGATGTGATGGAGAAGAAATTCTCTAGGCTTTCTTCAGATACCTGCAATAACACCCCAAAGGGTTGTTCTCTGAATCTGTTAGATTGACTGGCGTGCAAGATGGGGTTCCAGAAAATCTTATCTCTTTCAGTCAATTCATGGTGGATATTCAGCATCCACAGCTATTAGAAAACCAAAATTTTCTTCACTTGGACGTCCCAGCCCCTCTAGAAGTCCACAGCAACACTGAGCTAACCCAGCAACAGCTGGAACAAGCCATCAGCGGAATGGACATATGTGCAACTCAAAGTGGAGTAGCACAAGAGAGAACAGTAATTTTCCCTTCATACGGCGCTCCAGAAAAGGAGAAATTCCGTAACTTCCTAAGGATCACACCCAACCAGTTGCGCCTTCAGATGAAGACAATGGACCAAGAAAAATAATACCTGAATAGCTTTGTGCATCCAGCAATCTTCCACAAACAACTCCACTTGGGGTATCAGTTGTCCATGATATCACATCAAGGCAATTTGATTGACAGTCAACAGGCTTTCTTTTGCAAACTAAACAAGCTCTCCACTGAATTCAACCTTCTGAACCACCAATTAGGGAGTGTTGTACAGAAACAGAATCAGAGTACTGACTGAGACGCCCAATTAGAAGAAAAACTATCCAGTTACATAGTTTCTATGATGGGAGTATTCCTCAATCATAAAGGAATAAAAAATAACTGGATAAATATGGTGACTCATCATGTGAAAGGTGCTGAAGCTGCCCTAAGATTTCTATGTGGGGAAGTTAATTCACTAAGAGACACAGTCAGAATGATTGAAGACAAGCCTGCCTCAAAGAAAAAAGATTGAGTCTCTCTATTGCGTATTCAAGGCCATTGAAGACAAGGTCCACCACAAAGCCAATAATCAGAATAAGGTCATGCTCTAAAGAGACATGACTGAACTTTCTGGCCATGTAGGCAACTCAGACAAGAAACTTTGCCAATCCATAACCAACTACAGCAAGCTCTGTAATAAAATTAAGACACAAGGCAAGTTGATTGATCAGAGTCATGGTCAGACTGAATCCATTCATCACTATATAAAGGCTGTGGAAGACCAATACCAGAATTGGCAACAGAAAAACAAGGATCAGTTGAAGGTCCATACTCAAAGAATTGAGATTCTTGAGGATGAACTACTAGCAGCCAACCTGAGAATAAATGAAGTAAGCAAGGAGGTGCAAATTTAACATGATGAATTTTGCCTCCTTCAGAAACAAATGAAGCAGATCCTAGCAAGTAGCCGCACACAAAGAAGTGCAAGCCATCACTCTCAAGAAAGCAGCAAGCAATTCCCCAGCGCGCTATCCAGCGCTAGCCAGGCCCCATCTGAGGGTGTAAAATCATTAAATAGCTAAAAGAGTGCTGAAGAGAATATGAGTTGTACAACACACAAGGGCTTTGTAGCAGAGCACATATTTGACAGAAGCAAACCCCCTCTACCTGATGTTGCAGCTTTGTCTTTGCACATTCCCCTCAACTCTAGGGACACAGCTTCAGAGGCACAATTCTGCGCAGCAAGCAATAGCAATACTTCACTACCACCAGGTAGAAGCTTTGGTCAACTCCATTCAGCGGTGATCCAGAACTTCAAGCCAACCAATCTCCCAAAGTTTGATAAGAAGGCAAACATACACATATTCCTATGATTATATAACAACTCCATGTACAGAGCAGACAATGCAACAAATAATGCAGCTTCCTTCAACTTTTTGGATTGTGAAACACAGAATATCATGATGCCTTGCCTTCTGGAACAAGGTTGGTTGTACAAAAATGTCTCCTGCACTCTGGTTACAGAATTCAGTAGTAAAGAAGCTCTATTTTGCTGTAAAATGGTGTTCAACAAAAGGGAAGATAAAGAAGCAGGAAAGCCTAATGGATTTCTTGGAGCACTTTTACTTGGAGGCACAGACCTTGGCATCCATGGGGGCAGCAACTTTTGTAGATGTGAAATGAGCCCTTTTAAACTATTTCAGACTCAATAGAGAAATATCAATTGCCCTTAAATCTGGAATCTACAGCACCAGAACAGCCTTGAGCTTATGCATCATTTGGGGTCCTTTGAGGAACAATTTGAGATTCCCTTTACAGACTACAAGAGTACTTTAGTAACTGACTCCAAGACTAAGTTTGGAGATAATGATGCTCCTAAAAATTCACAACTGGAACAACACCTGTTGTTGCTAGCAACATCTAAAACTGTTTTAAGTGTGGTCAACCTGGTCACCTGTCAAGGAATTGCAAGCAACCTAAGACCAGTGTGCACCATGTAGGCAATGAAGAAAGCAAGGAAGACAACAAAGACCAAGAATGCAAGAGAGTGGGGATAAACTAACTAAGTTTGGCCCCCATCCCAGTGAGATGAACCATCAGGATGCCGCCCAGTGGATTGCTGGGATGGCTGCTCTAAGAGGGGACCAGAGGGAAGATAACAGGGGCAATTGGAGGAAGTAAGCATTCAGTCTCATCAACACAAGCCAAGAGAGCAACCAAGGAGCACAAGAGGGGACAAGAGTTGGGGCCTCAGGTGCCAACAAGGGAGCAGGCATGTTTCTCTCCAGTTGGAGAGAAGGAGGAGGTAAATCCTCAAAAACAGTTTCAATTAAGACAGGATTGGAAGGGTAAAACTCCAGGTCATCACAGCTGTCAGGAAGCCAGGTATAGGTAGATGAATTAAGTAACTCAGGACAGGGTGCAGCCAAGCTGGCGGGTAAAGCTCAGCATAGAACGGGTGCTAACTTAATAATGTAAGATACAGATTGCCCAAGTAAGGACTGGGGTCTGAGTTAGGGACCATGGAATCTACCAATCCTGTCAAAGTAATGTAGAGTACTCTAAAAATTTGAGTGGACATGGTTTCAGCAGCGGTGGAGGGTTTCATTGGGAGATCTGGTCTTGGGGTTAAGGGCGGAGTCATGGGGACAAAGTATGCTGGCAGATAAGTGTACTTGTCTTTGAACAACAAGGGCGGCACCTCAATCCTCTTCCCTTTGAGTTCTATGTATTCAGCTTCTCTAGTCCTTGCCAAGGGATTGGCAATGAGGATGGTTTCCAAGTTGTACTCTGAGTAGCCAGGGTTAGGCAGGTGTGGGATTCCTGTCCACCAGTCCCCAAAGTGTGTCCTGGGTCATAGCCAGGGACCAGCTGGAAGGGGTTGTCATTCTCTAGTAAGGGAAAATGTATCTCAGAAATATGTATAGGGGTCAAAATGGGCTTTTATTTGCTCTCAGAAGGAAGATACCCTTAGAAACCTTCTGGTATATGGCCCAGGGGGTCAGAGAAACAATATGGATTTGCCAATAGTTGGAGTCCTCCAACAATATCTTGGACTCTTTGTACTTGGTCTTAGACACCTGCAACTTAGTCTTGGACTTCTGCTCCTTAGACTTGGACTTCTGCGCCATGCTTAGGATCCAGCTCCTTATCTCAAGCTCCTGCTCCTTTATATTGGGCTTCAGATCTCTATATAGCTCTAGTGACCTTGGTATTCCACCTGTATCAGACCAACCAAGCTCCTGCTGGTAATCAAAAGGCTTCCAAAAACCTCTCAGCAGAAACTCAAAAAGACCTGGAAAATACTCTGTAACTTTCCAGCTAGCCTCCTTCTTATAGTGTCCTTTTCTCAACAGTTCCACCTTTATAATGACTTTCTTCAAAAGCTTAAACCATTGCTGCTCACTTTTTCCTATAATAACTTAAGCTTACATACTTACTTTCTCAAAAGCTTAAAGTATTAATTCACTGTTTTCTTGCTTATAATTTAAGCTTTTGGCTTCCAACCAATCATATTCATCAGGAAACCTTCCAGAACTCAACCAATGAATGCAGAGCGCAAAAAAAGACCATTTCTGAAGTTCAACTGGGATCCAACTAGGAAATCAATTTCCACTGCTCAAACCGCTCAAATTGACAACTCTTTGTGCACCAAAGCATTAACCAGTTCACTATCCCAGCACCAGTCTTCCCTGCATTCAACCTGAACCAATTAAATAGTAGAATACTATTTAAATTGTTCTTTTTGGACCTCTTCAACGTTTTCTCCATATATTTACAAAATATAGTAAAATCCAAGGAAAATGTCCTACCAAAACAACTTTGTATCAAGCTCTCATAGCAAAATACCTTCATCTATTCCAGGAAATTAATAAAAGAATCTCTTACCCACACTTCTATCCACATTCATTCTTGATTTAACTACTAAACCAAGGCAAAAAATTCCACATTTTCCCACCTTGGCAAATCAATTAGGCAAACTCTTGGCTCATTTCTCCGGACCACCAGTCCTTCACCATCATCTTCTGGTCCTTCAGCCAGCTCCTGTATCATGATCAGCTACTCCTGCATCATGATCCTCTAGTCCTCCAGCTAATCCTGCATCATGATCTTCTAGTTTTAAAACTAATCTTGCATCATGATCAGTACTCCTGAATCATGATCTCAACATGAACTAGCTGGTTTACAAACTTCAAAATGAACCAACAGTCCCTCACCTAGTCTTCACTGTGATCATACAGCCCTTATTACTAGTCTTCACTGTAGACCCTACCATGAACTGCCTTGGTCCTATGATCAACCCCCAAAACCAATACCTCAGACTCAGGCAATAAGTCTATGGGGATACTGGTGCTAGGCTGGGCCCCTTACAAGTGTCCTCCACCTGGGTCATTCAACCACAGACAATTCTCATGTCTGTGCAGTTGTCTTTACTCACTCAGGTAATTAAGTCTGAGCTTTCAGTCATAAAGTAATCAACTCTACTTCCCAAAGTCCTGATCAAACCAAGCTCTGCAGCTGCTTCCCCAAGCAAACTGCCTTGGTGACACCTCCAAGCAAATCTATACCCTCCAATGCTCACTCTGGGTTCTCCTCAAAGCTCCCATAGGGGAATAAACGAGGACACCCTACAAGTCTGCTATGTAGGATGCTTGCTCACAGACCTCCTGAAAGCATATCAGGGTACATAGAGCCCTCAGAGCTCCTCTCCTTCTTGGCAGACCGCGCTACACACCAGGGGTCCAAAACTTACAGCCCTGGTAGGAAAGTCCCCTACCATGCTGGCACACACTTCTACCCTGGCAGCCCATGTTACCCGCCAGGATCTAAACACCATCCAGCCTGAGTAGCACAAGCTACCCACCAGGCTGGATCATTTCCCACCCCAAGCAGCTAAAGTTCCCTGCTGAGCTATCTCATTCCTCACCCCTAGCAGCCACAGTTCCCTGCTGGGTGAGGACCTCTAGCCCACAGCAGCTAATATATACTGCTGGGTGGGTACATCATTTGCCTCTAGTAGTCCTTTGTTACCTAATAGCCAGGTCATAGCTTCCCTAGTAGCCATTATTCCCTACTAGGCCTCTATCTGCATCAAAAGTCACTAAACTTCCACTTAGTCAACATAAGCTCCGCCTGCAAACCACCAAACATGTGGACCGTCACAGTGAGTATTCAGCAAAGTGCACAGGTCCAAAGGGGGCTCCAGGGGGATGGTATAGTGCTTGAGGCAGGTCAGCAGGTTAGTCTCTGAAGGGGGGCGGTTGCCTGGATATCTACTTGGCCAAAGTTGAGATGAAAGATCACTAAGACTAGATAGGTAGAATTTTTTTGAACCAAAGGTTCATAAAATTTATTATTGAAAATGACAATGTGGTCATCACCACACTGCCAGCGTTCTTATACCATGTGATTATGCTTCTTTGCTTTTTGAGGGCTTCAGGTCCATGGGCAGTTTGCCGACAGGGCATGGATCTTGGCTTAGGGTCTTGAGA